>CM064534.1:125152-200152 GCA_032716605.1 Paralithodes platypus | reverse complement strand
TGCGTTTTTAAAGTCCGAAACCATTCCTGTTGTTTTTACTGTGGAATATTTGCTTATAACGTTGATTCTTAAGATTTTATGATCGGACGTTGCCAGATGTTCACCTACATCCAGGTTTGATAATATATTTTCTTGGGTAGTGATTACGAGGTCTAACATATTCCTGTCTCGCGTCGGCTGTTTTACGTGTTGAGTCAAAAACTTGTCCTGGATGAAGCTTGTCATTAGGCGTGACTCAGCATTTTTTCCGGTCAGGGTATCCAGTCAATTAGGGGGAGGTTATTGTCACCTAGTAAAACTGTTTCGTCGGAATTAAGGGTTTCTCTAGTATTTCATAAAAAATTGTATCATCGGCAAGTTAGTCTCGGTGGTCGGTACGCTGTAGTGATATTTAAGTTTATGTTTTTGTATTTATTTTGACGCACACTATTTCTGCATTACTTTCGGGGAGAGTCACCTCAACTGGGTTTAAGTAGGTTGCAACGTACATTGCAACTCTTTGTTTTCCATTGTTACGGTCTTTATGAAAAAATGTATATGGCTCTATGTGATATTCATGAAGTAGATCTTTATTTTTAAGGTTCAGATGTGTTTCCGTTATACAAATAACGTCAACTTTCTCATTTAATAACAGACATTTGAGTTCGTCTATTTTGTTTCTTATTGAGCAGGCATTTATGGATATTATTTTTATATCATTTCTCTCAGCATGCGCTGGATTTGTTTTTCTTATTGGTAAGGATGGGTTTGGGGTTGTGACTTGAAGCCGCGGCGGGTTGTCAAATTCATTCAATTGGTTGGGTGGGGTTGTTTAGTTTGTTTTGTGGTTCAGATAGGTAAATTTTCGCAACTTGTGGGCCATTGGGGTTGACGGTTTCATGTAAATGGTTGTGATGGACTTGGAAGGGTTGGGCGGGGTTATTTATTTCTCTTAACTGTGCGGGTGGGTTAGGATGCATGAGTTTTAAACCAAATGGGGTATTTATTTCATTAGTTTGATTGGGTGGGGTTGTGGGAGGGCTTTTCCGGGGGTAGCGATGTCAATACTCAGAGGAGTCTATTAGCATAGTTATCTCTCGGTCCTGACTGGTGTTGTTTTCGTGGGCAATGTAGGTTGCGTGATTTAGGGTGTCACTCATGTGCTGAACGCCTCTTTCTGATAAATGAATGCCATCTCCGCTGTACAGGGACGAGTTCCCTACAAAGATGATCCAATTGTCCACATACAGTACCTTCTCTTGTTCGCACATGACCTTGACTGCGTTGTTAATTTTTATGGCTCTATTTTGTCCGTATGAGCTTGTTTTAATCCGGGGTATGACGCCGCTTACCACACATTTCGTGGTCTTCCTTTTCATGACTTTAATTAGGTTCTCGAAATCTTTTTCTATGGTCTTAATTGGGGCCTTACCTCCGTCAAAACAGTCATTTGAGCCAACATTGACGACTACACAGGTGCCCTCTGGTATGGCGGAGTTAGTTATGTCTTTAAAGATATGTTCGACTTTACCGCCTGGAATGACCTTTACTAACCTTTTTCCTCTGTTTTTGGTGGCAAAGGCAGCTCCTTGACCTCGCATGAGACTGACACCATAGACTAGGGTGAGTTTCTCCTTCCCGCTGACTCCGTGATTTGATGGTTTCGTTGTTTTCCCGTCAGGAATTTTCTTGCCTTTCGAGCTTGCTTTCACGTGGTCAGTTACCTCGTGTGCAAATCTGTTTTTAATAGGGTTACCTGGTGTCGCTTTCCCATTCCCATTCACGTGGTCAGTTACCTCGTGTGCAAATCTGTTTTTGATAGAGTTGATAGGGTGTCGCTTTCCCATCTCCCAGAGAGAGAGAGAGAGAGAGAGAGAGAGAGAGAGAGAGAGAGAGAGAGGTGAGAGAGAGAGGTGAGAGAGAGAGAGAGAGAGAGAGAGAGAGAGAGAGAGAGAGAGAGAGAGAGAGAGAGTATTTAGTAAATCATGACCCAAGCATGAAGTAGTGAACGCAATAAATGTAATGGTGGATGTTAAGGGGAGGCAGACCGTTTTTCTGGACCCCCTTCTCCCTAATATTTAGCCCCACTAGTTTTGAGTTTATAACACGTTCGGCCCATTAGTTTGGCGATTTTACACCTTTCGCCCCATTTCGTTGTCAATTTTAAGACCTTGCGTACCATTTAGGTGTCGATTATTACCTGGCGAGCGATAGCGAGCCTGCAATTTTAAGAGGAACCGACCTTCGGCCGGGACATTTTTCTACCGAAAAATTTACAAATTTATCTTGAAGGGGGGTTTGGGGGGGGGTGTTCTAAGCTTGATGGAGGTCTAGGGAGGAAACTAAAAAAAATATATGAATAAATGAATTAATAGACCAAACAAACGGTCTGCCTCCCCTTAGGCTGTAAACAATGGACCACCGTGTATTATAATGGTCCCACAAAGCTGGCCACTCTAAATTCGCTGTAAATAGGCGAGAAATCATCACCTCTATCCTCTGTAACTCAAAAAGGGCTAGAGCAAATTGGCTGTACATTTCCACATCTATTCCTTGACTGACTCTTCCCAAATGGTAGAAATATTAGCTCGATTACTCTAGTCGTTTTTGAGTTACAGAGGTTAGAGGTCATGATGTCTCGCCTACTTACAGCAACTTAAGGGGAGATTTTTAGTTAGTTCGCTAGACCTCCATCAAGCTTAACATTACAGCCCCTAGACCCCCTTTCAAGATAAATTTGTAAATTTTTCGGTACAAAAATGTCCCGGCCGAAGGCCGGTGCCCTCTTAAATTACAGGCTCGCTATCGCTCGCCAGGAAAAAATCTACACCTAAATGGCACGAATGGTCTTAAAATTGACAGAAATGGGGCGAGGGTTCTGAAAATCGCCAAACTAATGGGGCAAGCGTCTTTAAATCTCACAAGCAATGGGGCTAAACATGAGGGAGAAAGAGGTTCAGAAAAAAATCCTCCAGGTGGAAGTCTCCCCTTAATTAATTATCGACAAGTCGGCTGCTAAACTACCGATGCTATTTTTTCGCCAGGTTAAAATAATTCGAGTGTACAGTAGAGATATATACCGGTCAAAAAGTCATAGCAGTCTTGTTTGTCCCTTGATAGATCAGCTTCTAAACTACTAGACATTTCGCCAGGTTAATTAAAGGGAGATTTCCACTTGAGGGAGTTTTTTCCTTGACTCCTTTCTCCCTCAATTTTAGCCCCATTGCTTTAATGATTTTAAGACGTTCGCCCCATTATTTTGACGATTTTAAGAACTTTCAACCAATTTCTGTCAATTTTAAGACCTTTCGTGCCATTTAGGTGTCGATTTTATCCTGGCGAGCGATAGCGAGCCTGTAATTTAAGAGAAACCGGCTTTCAGCCAGGACATTTTTCTACCGAAAAATGTACACATTTATTTTGAAAGGGGCTCAAGGGGGTGTAATTTTAAGCTTGAAGGATATCTAGGGACCAAACTAAAAACCTCCCCTTAAATGAAACAGAGTATATATAGGTAAACAGTCATACCTGTCTTGTTTGTCCCTTAACCCTTTCAAGCTCCAATACGCGTTTCTGTTCGGTTTCTGGCTACTATTAGACGACTTTATTCAGATTAGTAACGGTATATTTTTTTTTTTTTTTTTTCTATGTGATTGAGGGAGGCAAAAGGCATAACTGCCTATAGCGAGTGCCTCCCCCATAGTTGAAAGAGTGACAGGGCCAAAATCAAGGGACGTTCGAGCCAAAATGTCATATGGAAGTCAAAGGGTTGATTGGGATAGTATTTACCCTTTTAATACCCACAGATCCTTCCTAAGCTGCATAAAATCGTCTAATGATAGCCAAAATAAACTGCTAAAACGCGTCAGAGCTTGAAGGGGTTAATAATAGATCATATATTATGTATTCATTCCACTCCCAACACCAAACAGTGCCAACCCCTCCCAATGAAATTATTTTAAGCATGTGATCCTACCGGGATTCGAACCTGGGTTGCCACATACAGATCTTGAACACTCTAACTTTATCAGCTGCTAATACACTAAAATATTCGCCAGGTTAAAAGAAATAAATGTCGGTGTTATTTTTATTTTCTCGCTGCCGTGCCGGGTGTCATGTTACCGGGGTTGCAAAACTGGGCTATATTGCAGTTTTATGGATATTAATGGTGCAATGGTGGTGGTTGTGGTGGTGATGGTGATTGTGGTGGTGGTGGTGGTGATGGTGGTGGTGGTTGTGGTGGTGGTGGTTGTGGTGGTGATGGTGATTGTGGTGGTGATGGTGGTGGTTGTGGTGGTGATGGTGGTGGTGGTTGTGGTGGTGATAGTGATTGTGGTGGTGGTGGTGGTGGTGGTTGTGGTGGTGATGGTGATTGTGGTGGTGGTGGTGGTTGTGGTGGTGATGGTGATTGTGGTAGTTGTGGTGGTGATGGTGATTGTGGTGGTGGTGGTGGTTGTGGTGGTGGTGGTGGTGGTGGTGGTGATAGTGATTGTGGTGGTGGTGGTAGTGGTGGTTGTGGTGGTGGTGATGGTGATTGTGGTGGTGGTGATGGTGGTGGTGGTTGTGGTGGTGATATAGATTGTGGTGGTGTGGTGGTGATGGTGATTGGTGTGGTGGTGATGGTGATGTTGGTGGTGGTGGTTGTGGTGGTGATAGTGATTGTGGTGGTGGTGGTGGTGATAGTGATGTGGTGGTGGTGGTGGTGATGGTGATTGTGGTGGTGGTGGTGGTGATTGTGGTGGTGGTGGTGGTGATAGTGATTGTGGTGGTGGTGGTGGTGGTGGTAGTGATGATAGTGATTGTGGTGGTGGTGGTGGTGATGGTGATTGTGGTGGTGGTTGTGGTGGTGATGGTGGTGGTGGTTGTGGTGGTGATAGTGATTGTGGTGGTTGTGGTGGTGATGGTGATTGTATTGGTGGTGGTGGTGATGGTGATTATGTTGGTGGTGGTTGTGGTGGTGATGGTGATTGTATTGGTGGTGGTGATGGTGATGGTGATTGTATTGGTGGTGGTGGTGGTTGTGGTGGTGATGATGATTGTATTGGTGGTGGTGGTGGTTGTGGTGGTGATGGTTATTGTATTGGTGGTGGTGGTGGTGGTGATTGTATTGGTGGTGGTTGTGGTGGTGATGGTGATTGTGTTAGTTGTGGTGGTGATGGTGATTGTGTTGGTTGTGGTCGTGATGATGATTGTGTTGGTTGTGGTGGTGATGGTGATTGTGTTGGTTGTGGTGGTGATGGTGATTGTATTGGTGGTGGTGATTGTATTGGTGGTGGTTGTGGTGGTGATGGTGATTGTGTTGGTTGTGGTGGTGATGGTGATTGTATTGGTGGTGGTGGTGGTGATTGTATTGGTGGTGGTGATGGTGATTGTGTTGGTTGTGGTGGTGATGGTGATTGTATGGTGTGGTGGGGTGTGATTATATTGGTGGTGGTTGTGGTGGTGATGTTGGTTGTGGTGGTGATGGTGATTGTATTGGTGGTGGTGGTGATGGTGATGGTGATTGTGTTGGTTGTGGTGGTGATGGTGATTGTGTTGGTTGTGGTGGTGATTGTATTGGTCGTGATGGTGATTGTGTTGGTTGTGGTGGTGATGGTGATTGTATTGGTGGTGGTGGTGGTGATTGTATTGGTGGTGGTTGTGGTGGTGATGGTGATTGTGTTGGTTGTGGTGGTGATGGTGATTGTATTGGTGGTGGTGGTGGTGATTGTATTGGTGGTGGTTGTGGTGGTGATGGTGATTGTGTTGGTTGTGGTGGTCATGGTGATTGTATTGGTGGTGGTGGTGGTGATTGTATTGGTGGTGGTTGTGGTGGTGATGGTGATTGTGTTGGTTGTGGTGGTGGTGATTGTATTGGTGGTGGTTGTGGTGGTGATGGTGATTGTGTTGGTTGTGGTGGTGATTGTTGAGGTATTGGTGGTGGTGGTGGTGATTGTTGAGGTATTGGTGGTGGTGGTGGTGATTGTTGAGGTATTGGTGGTGGTGATGGTGATTGTGTTGGTGGTGGTGGTGGTGATTGTATTGGTGGTGGTGGTGGTGATTGTATTGGTGGTGGTGGTGGTGATGGTGATTGTTGAGGTATTGGTGGTGGTGATGGTGATTGTTGAGGTATTGGTGGTGGTGGTGGTGATTGTTGAGGTATTGGTGGTGGTGGTGGTGGTGGTGATGGTGATGGTGATTGTATTGGTGGTGGTGGTGGTGATTGTATTGGTGGTGGTTGTGGTGGTGATGGTGATTGTGTTGGTTGTGGTGGTGATGGTGATTGTATTGGTGGTGGTGGTGGTGATTGTATTGGTGGTGGTTTGTGTGGTGTGTGTTGTTGGTTGTGGTGGTGATGGTGATTGTATTGGTGGTGGTGGTGGTGGTGATTGTATTGGTGGTGGTTGTGGTGGTGATGGTGATTGTATTGGTGGTGGTGGTGGTGATTGTATTGGTGGTGATTGTGTTGGTTGTGGTGGTGATGGTGATTGTATTGGTGGTGGTGGTGGTGATTGTTGAGGTATTGGTGGTTGTGGTGGTGATGGTGATCTTGTGTTGGTGTGGTGGTGCTGGTGATTGTATTGGTGGTGGGGGTGGTGATTGTATTGGTGGTGGTGGGGTGTGGTGATTGGTGTTGGTTGTGGTGGTGATGGTGAATGTATTGGTGGTGGTGGTTGTGATTGTATTGGTGGTTGTTGTGGTGTGGTGATTGTGTTGGTTGTGTGGTGATGGTGATTGTATTGGTGGTGGTGGTGGTGCATGTGGTTGTGGTGGTGATGGTGATTGTGTTGGTTGTGGTGGTGATGGTGATTGTATTGGTGGTGGTGGTGGTGATTGTATGTGGTGGTGTGGTGGTGGTGGGTTGATTGGTTGTGGTGGTGGTTGTGTGGTGTTGGTTGTGGTGGTGATTGTATTGGACGTGATGGTGATTGTGTTGGTTGTGGTGGTGATTGTATTGGTGGTGGTGGTGGTTGTGGTGGTGATGGTGATTGTATTGGTGGTGGTGGTGATTGTATTGGTGGTGGTGGTGATTGTATTGGTGGTGGTGATTTGGTGGTGGTGGTGGTTGTGGTGGTGATGGTGATTGTATTGGTGGTGGTGGTGATGGTGATTGTATTGGTGGTGGTGGTGGTGGTGATTGTATTGGTGGTGGTGGTGGTTGTGGTGGTGATGGTGATTGTATTGGTGGTGGTGGTGGTGGTGGTGGTGATGGTGATTGTATTGGTGGTGGTGGTGGTTGTAATTGTGGGAAAGGGTTGTTTTTTTCTGAACCCCCTTCTTCAGGTTTAGCTCCATTATTATTCTGATTTTATGACACTAGGCCCATTAGTTTGGCGATTTCAGGACATTTCGCCACATTTCTGTCAATATTATGACTTGTGTTTTTAGGCGTCACATTTATTCTTGGCGAGCGATAGCGAGCCTATTTTCAAGGAGGAATCAGTCTTCGGCCAGGATATTTTTCTACCAAAAATGTTTACAAGTTTATATAGAAGGGGGATCTAGAAGGGGAACTACTGTAGAAGGGGGATCTAGAAGGGGGATCTAGAAGGGGGATCTAGAAGGGGGATCTAGAAGGGGGATCTAGAAGGGGGATCTAGAAGGGGAATCTAGATGGGGGATCTAGTTGGGGGGTCTAGAAGGGGGATCTAGAAGGGGAACTACTGTAGAAGGGGGATCTAGAAGGGGAACTACTGTAGAAGGGGGATCTAGAAGGGGAATCTAGAAGGGGGATCTAGAAGGGGAATCTACTCTAGAAGGGGGATCTAGAAGGGGAAATACTGTAGAAGGGGGATCTAGAAGGGAACTACGTAGAAGGGGGATCTAGAAGGGGAACTACTGTAAAAGGGGGATCTAGAAGGGGAACTACTGTAGAAGGGGGATCTAAAGGGGGGATCTAGAAGGGAAACTACTGTAGAAGGGGAATCTAGAAGGGGGATAGAAGGGGGATCTAGAAGGGGAACTACTGTAGAAGGGGGATCTAGAAGGGGGATCTAGAAGGGGGAACTACTGTAGAAGGGGGATCTAGAAGGGGGATCTAGAGGGGAACTAGTAGAATCTAGAAGGGGGATCTAGAAGGGGGATCTAGAAGGGGAACTACTGTAGAAGGGGATCTAGAAGGGGGATCTGTAGAAGGGGGATCTAGAAGGGGAACTACTGTAGAAGGGGGATCTAGAAGGGGAACTACTGTAGAAGGGGGATCTAGAAGGGGGATCTAGAAGGGGGATCTAGAAGGGGAACTACTGTAGAAGGGGGATCTAGAAGGGGAATCTAGAAGGGGGACTACTGTAGAAGGGGGATCTAGAAGGGGGATCTAGAAGGGGACTACTGTAGAAGGGGGATCTAGAAGGGGAACTAGTGTAGAAGGGGGATCTAGAAGGGGGATCTAGAAGGGGAACTACTGTAGAAGGGGGATCTAGAAGGGGAACTACTGTAGAAGGGGGATCTAGAAGGGGAACTACTGTAGAAGGGGGATCTAGAAGGGGGATCTAGAAGGGGAACTACTGTAGAAGGGGGATCTAGAAGGGGGACTACTGTAGAAGGGGGATCTAGAAGGGGAACTACTGTAGAAGGGGGATCTAGAAGGGGAACTACTGTAGAAGGGGGATCTAGAAGGGGGATCTAGAAGGGGGATCTAGAAGGGGAACTACTGTAGAAGGGGGACTACTGTAGAAGGGGGATCTAGAAGGGGAACTACTGTAGAAGGGGGATCTAGAAGGGGGATCTAGAAGGGGAATCTAGAAGGGGGATCTAGAAGGGGAACTACTGTAGAAGGGGGATCTAGAAGGGGAACTACTGTAGAAGGGGGATCTAGAAGGGGAATCTAGAAGGGGGATCTAGAAGGGGAACTACTGTAGAAGGGGGATCTAGAAGGGGAACTACTGTAGAAGGGGGATCTAGAAGGGGGATCTAGAAGGGGAACTACTGTAGAAGGGGGATCTAGAAGGGGGATCTAGAAGGGGAACTACTGTAGAAGGGGGATCTAGAAGGGGGATCTAGAAGGGGAACTACTGTAGAAGGGGGATCTAGAAGGGGAACTACTGTAGAAGGGGGATCTAGAAGGGGGATCTAGAAGGGGGATCTAGAAGGGGAACTACTGTAGAAGGGGGATCTAGAAGGGGGATCTAGAAGGGGAATCTAGAAGGGATCTAGAAGGGGGATCTAGAAGGGGAACTACTGTAGAAGGGGGATCTAGAAGGGGAACTACTGTAGAAGGGGGATCTAGAAGGGGAACTACTGTAGAAGGGGGATCTACAAGGGGGATCTAGAAGGGGAACTACTGTAGAAGGGGGATCTAGAAGGGGAACTACTGTAGAAGGGGGGATCTAGAAGGGGAACTACTGTAGAAGGGGGATCTAGAAGGGGAACTACTGTAGAAGGGGGATCTAGAAGGGGAACTACTGTAGAAGGGGGATCTAGAAGGGGAACTACTGTAGAAGGGGGATCTAGAAGGGGACTACTGTAGAAGGGGGATCTAGAAGGGGAACTACTGTAGAAGGGGGATCTAGAAGGGGAACTACTGTAGAAGGGGGATCTAGAAGGGGGATCTAGAAGGGGAACTATTGTAGAAGGGGGATCTAGAAGGGGGACTACTGTAGAAGGGGGATCTAGAAGGGGAACTACTGTAGAAGGGGGATCTAGAAGGGGGATCTAGAAGGGGAATCTAGAAGGGGGATCTAGAAGGGGAACTACTGTAGAAGGGGGATCTAGAAGGGGAACTACTGTAGAAGGGGGATCTAGAAGGGGAATCTAGAAGGGGGATCTAGAAGGGGGATCTAGAAGGGGAACTACTGTAGAAGGGGGATCTAGAAGGGGAACTACTGTAGAAGGGGGATCTAGAAGGGGGATCTAGAAGGGGAACTACTGTAGAAGGGGGATCTAGAAGGGGGATCTAGAAGGGGAACTACTGTAGAAGGGGGATCTAGAAGGGGGATCTAGAAGGGGAACTACTGTAGAAGGGGGATCTAGAAGGGGGATCTAGAAGGGGAATCTAGAAGGGGGATCTAGAAGGGGGATCTAGAAGGGGAATCTAGAAGGGATCTAGAAGGGGGATCTAGAAGGGGAATCTAGAAGGGATCTAGAAGGGGGATCTAGAAGGGGAACTACTGTAGAAGGGGGATCTAGAAGGGGAATCTAGAAGGGATCTAGAAGGGGAACTACTGTAGAAGGGGGATCTAGAAGGGGGATCTAGAAGGGGAATCTAGAAGGGATCTAGAAGGGGGATCTAGAAGGGGGATCTAGAAGGGGGATCTAGAAGGGGGATCTAGAAGGGATCTAGAAGGGGGATCTAGAAGGGATCTAGAAGGGGGATCTAGAAGGGGGATCTAGAAGGGATCTAGAAGGGGGATCTAGAAGGGATCTAGAAGGGGAATCTAGAAGGGATCTAGAAGGGGGATCTTAAGGATGTTTCTTTTTGAGATTGATGGAGGTCTAGGGTGAAAACTAAAACATCTATCTATCTATCTATCTATCTATCTATCTAATTTGCAGTTGGATACAGAACATATTGAATGTGAAGTATTGGGAGAGCAACCACTATGCGTGTTATATGTGTGGCCTGATGACATTTAAGCATTATCTTAACTGGATAAAAAATAGATATGTCCATAGAACTCTCATGAATCCATGTACCTTTGGGAGTAAAACATTATATATTTCAAACAAAGATCATTTATTATTAAAGACGTGGAGCAAACATTGATGGATGTATATGGATTTATTGTTAAAGACGTGGAGAAAACATTGATGGATGTATATGGATTTATTGTTAAAGACGTGGAGCAAACATTGATGGATGTATATGGATTTATTGTTAAAGACGTGGAGCAAACATTGATGGATGTATATGGATTTATTGTTAAAGACGTGGAGAAAACATTGATGGATGTATATGGATTTCAGAACTTAATTTCAAATGATATTGATGCAATAAAGGCAAGAATATTTCACGTGGAGCATAATGAGCCCACATTGCGGTGAGGAAGGAACAATATATATATATATATATATATATATATATTTTCTGTCTTATTTTGTGAACATGTTATAGACACAATGTGTGTGAATGTATATACTGTATAATATGTGTATGTATTATGACTATTTTTTTTTGTAACCAATATGTAAAAAGCATACCTTGTATCTTTTTATGAAATATAAATATGACTGACTGACTATCTATCTATATACTCAGGCCCAATCCCCACTTTTCCTCTTTTTTTATCTTTTATTTTTTTGAAAACAAGTAAATAAATCGACCAATAAAAAACCCTCTCTCATTATTTATTTTTTTTGTTTTTTTTGTTTTTTTTTTAGTTGTGATAATTATTGTGTTGATGATAGTGATTGTATTGGTGTATGTGTGTGTGTGTGTGTGTGTGGTAATTATGTAGAGTTTAATGATAGCCTCACAAGTGTTCTATACCGGTACTTAACTGGAACATATGTGTTAGAATTTGTTGGCTAATTTCTGCATATATATTGTATTATATATATATATATTTATTAGAGATGGAACGAATGTCAATTTTCACTATTTGCGAATACGAATACAAACACGAATTTTTTGTTGTAAAATTCGCGAATACGAATACGAATAGCGAATATTTCAATCCCTATTTCATCCTTCAAGAACTGGTAATTATTTGTATGTCACCAAAAAACGTTAATTAAATTACTAAGAAATTAATTACCAGCAGTTAATGACGACGTGAATGTGTAATTTCTTAAATATCATAAATGAACTGTATGAATTAATGTTTAATATATTGTAAGAGTTCAGCCATAGAACATTGAATAATTAAAATTAAATCCATTCAATTGTTTATGTTTCCAGTCCTCAGTCCCAATGTTGCCACTTTGTTGGTGCTAAAGTACCAGATTTGGTACATTTGACTCTCTCAAGTACATTTTATACATTTTCCAATAAAACAGTCCATATCTGGTACTAAATACAATAGTCCATATCTGGTACTAAATAAAATAGTCCATATCTGGTACTAAATAAAATAGTCCATATCTGGTACTAAATAAAATAGTCCATATCTGGTACTAAATAAAATAGTCCATATCTGGTACTAAATAAAATAGTCCATATCTGGTACTAAATAAAATAGTCCATATCTGGTACTAAATAAAATAGTCCATATCTGGTACTAAATAAAATAGTCCATATCTGGTACTAAATACGAAATCAGTGAGGAAATATGATGGAATATATTTTAGTGACATGCTATTACATTGGATATGTCTGAAATGGCAATATTGCGACGGTTCAAATGTCCAGGTCCAGCACACGTTCGTTTACCGGGCAGTGATTCCACTTTAGAATAATTTGGTACTTTTCACTAGTTTGATCTGGTACTATTAAATACAGATAAATAAAGAAAGGCGAAAATCATCTACATATATACTATCAGACTCTATCAAGACAGGTCAAAAAGGAAATCAGGAAAGCAAAAAGAAATTATGAAATAAGGATAGCCAGTGACTCAAAAAATAACCCTAAAGCCTTTTACCAACTATATAAATATAAAGTTAGAGATGTAATAGGCCCCCTAAAAACTTCAATAAGAGAAATAACAGAAAATGATTTAGAAATGTGCAGTACATTAAATAGTCAGTTTCTGTCCGTTTTCACTAATGAAAATTTGGCACAGATTCCAGAAGTCAATATGGTATATAGAGATAGTATAGAAAATATGTTAAGTACAGTTAGTATAAGTATAAATGATGTGCTTAAGGAAATTGACAGACTGAAACCTCAAAAATCGCCTGGTCCTGACGAGGTATATGCTAGAGTATTAAAAGAATGCAGAGATGAGTACTGTTAACTAGTCCATTAGCATTTTTATTTAACAAGTCATTAGAAACAGGTTTAGTTCCAGAAGCTTGGAAGCTTGCAAATGTAGTTCCGATCTTCAAAAAAGGTGATAAATCGATAGCATCCAATTACCGTCCCATTAGTCTCACATCAATCATAGGAAAGTTGCTAGAGTCTATTATTGCTAGGAAAATTAGAAGCCACTTAGAAAAATTTAACTGAATACATTCTTCTCAGCATGGATTCACTCAGGGACGTTCTTGCCTTACTAATTTGCTTAGCTTTTTCTCAGAGGTATATGAAGCAGTAGATAGTGACAAGTCATATGATATTATTTATTTAGATTTCAGTAAAGCTTTCGACAGAGTCCCTCATGAGAGATTGATGAGAAAGGTTGAGGCACATGGAATAGGAGGATCGTTGTTAGGATGGATTAGGTCATGGCTAATTGGTAGGAAACAGAGAGTCAGCATAAATGATACCAAGTCAGAGTGGGGAGCAGTCAAAAGTGGTGTCCCCCAGGGATCGGTATTAGGTCCCCTGTTGTTTCTTATATACATAAATGACCTAGATTTAGGTATAACTAGTAGGATAAGTAAATTCGCAGACGATACTAAAATTGGGAGATCAATTGATTCAGATAGCGATATAGAGTGCCTCCAAAGGGATCTAGATACCTTACATGAATGGTCAGCAAATTGGCAGATCAAGTTTAACATTGACAAATGCAAGGTATTAAAGATAGGGAAGATGCAAACAAATGTTAAATATAAACTAGCTAATTTAGAATTAGAAAATTCAGACTGCGAGAAAGATCTAGGTGTGTTTGTTAGCAATGATTTGAAGCCTAAAAAACAGTGTATAAGCGTTCGTAATAAGGCAAACAGGATTCTCGGGTTCATCTCTAGGAGTGTGAGTAACAACTGCTGATGTTATCTTAAAACTTTACTTGTCATTAGTGAGACCCCATATGGATTATGCTGTCCAATTTTGGTGTCCTTATTACAGAATGGACATAGATTCATTGGAGAGAGTACAGCGTAGAATGACAAAAATGATCCATAATATTAGAAATCTTCCGTATGAAGAAAGGTTGAAGAAATTATGTTTACATTCGTTAGAGAGACGCAGAGTTAGAGGGGATATGATAGAGGTGTTCAAGTGGGTTAGTGGGATTAACAAAGGGGACATGACAAATGTACTAAAGCTCAGTGATAGCGAAAGAACTCGTACCAATGGTTTCAAATTAGATAAATTTCGTTTCAGAAAAGATGTAGGCAAATATTGGTTTGGTAATTGTAGATGGATGGAATGGACTACCAAGTGCTATAGTGGGATCTAAAACGGTAGGGAGCTTTAAGATAAAATTGGATAAGCATATGGACGAGAAGGGTTGGGTATGCAGGGGGATCAGCAGGGTTGGGCCAATCAGCGCTCTGCAGACCCCCATAATCCTGCGTTAATCTCTAACCGTTTTGGTAAGATGATCCTCAGGGTATTAGAGTGTTGAGCCTATAATTGGGCATTGTAATTGAATTGGGGTTGTGTGGGACAGGGATCTGCCTTGCTTAGGCCAATCGGCTTTCTGCAGACTCCCATTTTCTTATGTTCTTATGTTCTTCTAAGTAGCAACACTGCTCAGTCCTCCTTCATTCCACTTTAACGGCCCCAACGCACATCTACACTGTTATTTATTCGTTTATCGGTTCTTTCTAAAATTAGAGGCTCGCTATCGCTCACCAGGAAAAAATCGATATCTAAAGGGCACAAAAGTCTTAATGTTGACAACAAAATGAGGCTAAAGGTCTCAAAATCGCCAACCTAACGGAACGAACGTCTTAAAACCTCAAAACTAATATGGTAACCATGAGGGAGAAGGGGGTCCAGACAAAAACAAGTACTACCCCCTTAATTGGAACATGTGTGTTATTAAGCCGGTATCACACGAGAGCTTTTACAGTCAACATTCGATCATCAATATTTTGCTGGCAACATTTCTGGAATATTTTGCACTGGTATCGGAAACTAGACTGATGATAGATGAATTTAGGTGACCGAAGTAAATAATATGTTTACCTCATAAGCTGCCAGACCAGTGTTGAGGATAAATATTGAGTGGAAAAGCGCTCGTATGATACCGGTTTTAAGGGGAGGTTTTTAGTATATTCCCTAGACCTCCACCAACCTTAAAATTACACCCCCTTGAACCCCTTTCAAGATAAATATGTACATTTTTTGGTAGAAAAATGTAAAAAATATATAAACAATATGCTGGCTCGCTACCGCTCGCCAGGAAAAAAATTGACACCTGGATGGGGATAAACGTCTTAAAACAGTAGGCCGAATGGATACAAGCCAGAGAGAAAAGAAACGAGGGGGACCCTCTTAACGCCTTACGAGCGGGCCCGTCAGTAACTCAGTAACGTCAGTAACCGTCAGTAACGCCAAGCGGGTGGTTTTACCCTAAATGACCTTGTTTCCGTGCTCTTTTTCATGCATAAACAAGAGCCAGAGCGTAATACAATTATGTATCCCTGAAAGGGCGTTAATTGAGCTTTCCAATGACACCAGAACCATCCTTCTACGACAACGCGTTCTCTTGCAACGATCGTGCAAGACGAAGGAAAAATCCCTAAAATATGGTAATTTCCTTACATAATTCCCTGTGTAGCGAGGCAGTGAGTGTGGGTGTGTGTGGAGGCAGGCCCAGTGCTGGCGCGGGAGCCGTGCTGAACGGTCAGAGCCGACCTACGCTCCTCCCACCGCTCGTCTCTCTCTCAGAGCCAAATATTGTTCAAAATTGCACACCGCCTGAAGCCGGTCCCTGCCACATAGTCCTTTCTTCTCTAGACCGACTTAAGTCCGGCGCCGCCAGACAAGGGTTAAGAAAGAATGGAAGGGAGACAAGGAGGACCACAGAGAGGGAAGGGAGGGAGAAAGAAAACGGAGAGAAGGGAGGGAGGGAGAAAGAAAACGGAGAGAAGGGAGGGAGGGAGAAATATAACGGAGAGAATGGAGGGAGGGAGAAAGAAAACGGAGAGAAGGGAGGCAGGGAGAAAGAAAACGGAGAGAGGGAAGGGAGGGAGAAAGAAAGCGGAGAGAGGGAAGGGAGGGAGAAAGAAAACGGAGAGAAGGGAGGGAGGGAGAAAGAAAACGGAGAGAAGGGAGGGAGGGAGAAAGAAAACGGAGAGAGGGAAGGGAGGGAGAAAGAAAACGGAGAGAGAGGGAAGGGAGGGAGAAAGAAAACGGAGAGAAGGGAGGGAGGGAGAAAGAAAACGGAGAGAGGGAAGGGAGGGAGAAAGAAAACGGAGAGAGGGAAGGGAGGGAGAAAGAAAACGGAGAGAAGGGAGGGAGGGAGAAAGAAAACGGAGAGAAGGGAGGGAGGGAGAAAGAAAACGGAGAGAGGGAAGGGAGGGAGAAAGAAAACGGAGAGAGGGAAGGGAGGGAGAAAGAAAACGGAGAGAGGGAAGGGAGGGAGAAAGAAAACGGAGAGAAGGGAGGGAGGGAGAAAGAAAACGGAGAGAAGGGAGGGAGGGAGAAAGAAAACGGAGAGAAGGGAGGGAGGGAGAAAGAAAACGGAGAGAAGGGAGGGAGGGGAGACGAAAGAGCGGAAGAGAGGAAGAGAGGAAGGATGGAAGCGAAGAATGGAAAATGTGTATCCTAATCCTTTCTCTGTGGCTCCGTCCAATTGTTGTTCTGAATTGAGGCAGATAAGACATACACTGGTTTTGTAGAAGAATATATAACAATGACGAAATATGTATCCAAACTTATCGTGTTTGTTAAATAATACAATGCCAACATTCTCTTCTACACATTGGAGTGTCATAACCCACAGTGAGAACTGACGATTAAGGGGAGGTATTTAGTTTGCTCCCTAGACTTCCATCAAGCTTACAAACATACCCCCAAGACCTCCTTGCAAGATAAATTTGTACATTTTTCGATAGAAAAATGTCCCGGCTGAAGGCCGGTTCCCCCTAAATTACAGGCTCGCTACCGCTCGCCAGGAAAAAATCGACACCTAAATGGCACGAAAGGTTTTAAAATTGACTGAAATAGGGCGTATGATCTTAAAATCGGCAAACTAATGGGGCAAACGTCTTATAATACCAAACTAATGGGGTTAAACACGAGGGAGAAGGGGATCCAGAAAATAACCCTCTCAAGTGAAAATCGCCCCTTAAGGGGAGATTTCCACTTGAGGTATTTTTTTCTTGACCCCTTTCTCCCTCATGTTTAGCCCCATTGCTTTTGATATTATAAAACGTTTGCCCCATTAGTTTAGCAATTTTAAGAACTTTCACCCCATATTAAGACCTTTCATGCCATTCAGGTGTCGATTTTATCCTGGCGAGCGATAGCGAGCCTGTAATTTAAGAGGAACCGGCCTTCGGCCGGGAAATTTTTCTACCGAAAAATGTACAAATTTATCTTTAAAGGGACTCAAGGGGGTGTAATTTTAAGCTTGATGGTGGTCTAGGGAACAAACTAAATACCTCCCCTTAAACTCAGTAAGCTCCCATGGGACTTGTTATATGCAGATGACCTAGTCCTCATGCACAGGGAGCGAAGCCTAGAGTTCAATAGATGGAGGGAGGGTATACCAAACGAGGGAGTAGGAGTTGTATGTATGTATGTATGTATGTATGTATGTATGTATGTATGTATGTACTCAGGCACATACCCCATTGATGGGGGTGGCCGACACGAGACGGAGCCCGAACAGAAACAACATTTATAGTTACTATTCCCACGGTCCGGGAACACTTTCGCGTTCCCTCGCCCGTTTCTCTGTCTCGTCGAGTCGGAGAATTATACAAGGGGAGGAGGATTCCTAGCCTCACGCCCCCCTGACTAAGAGTTAATATAAATAAACAAAGGTCAGGATCAGGGGAGAATTAAGGGCATGTAAATATGGAAAGAAGTGGCGACTTTCCATGTGCAGTTTGTGGGAAGCGGTGGAAAGTAGCTCGATCCAATGTTGCCTTTGTAGTGACTGGGTACACATTTTTTTATTTTTTTTCTATTTTTTTTTATTTTTTTTATTATTATTTTTTTTTACTTGGTACACAATAGGTGCAATGGGGCGAGCGGACCTTTGACAAGAATCATGGACTTTGAATGTGCAGTGTGAAAGGGAAAACTTGTATTGAATAACCTGCCTCATAGCATCGATTTCGGCAGTGTGATGCTGGAGTGGGAGTTCCGCTAATCAAATTAAGGGGGTAGTGTTTGGTTTTTGGTCTATATATTTATTTATTAATATATTTTTTAGTTTCCTCGCTAGACCTCCATCAAGCTTGGAAAAACACCCCTAGACCCCCTTTCAAGATAAATTTGTAAATTTTTCGGTAGAATAATGTCCCGGCCAAAGGCCGGTTCCTTCTAAAATTAGAGGCTCGCTATTGCTCGCCAGGAAAAAATGGACATCCAAAGAGCACGGAAGGTCTTAATATTGACAAAACAATGAGGCGAAAGGTTTCAAAATCGCCAAACTAACGGAACGGAACGAATGTCTTAAAACCTCAAAACTAATCGCTATTTGGGCGATTCGGTTTCTGCCGCAGGTGGCACTGAAGCTGGCTCCAGCAAGTGGCTGAGGGAAGTTTAGAGAGTTGTTGCCTCTCTTTACCATGAGAGGACTCCCACTCCATCTTAATGGGAGGATGTATGCCTCATGTGTTACGGAGTGCGATGACCTACTGTATGCATCGGAGTCGTGACTTGTTAACTCAATGACTGCGGACATACTATATATAAACCATGGAAATCACTGCGGCAATTGTCCTATGACAATCGCCGAAAATCTGCGTCGTACATGGCCTGACAGGCAGGTAAGCGAGTCTAAGCAGCGTGGGACCCCTACATCTACTGCCCAGCATGCCAGGGCAAACACTGATGTAATCTCACGGCATCTCCCGCTTCCCTGAAGACTTGGGAATGGCGAAAACCGCTCTAAACCGCTAATTTCTACCGATTTTGGCCCACGTTTGCAATATCGTAGCACGACAACCAGTGGTCGTACCGTCATGATTGAGGTGTCATTGGAAAGGTCTATTCCTCTACTTTCAGGGATATATCACTGAATTACGTTCTAGCTCTTGTTTACACATGACAATGTACAGGGAATGAAGGTCACTTTTAGTCCCAAACCCCTGTATGGTACAATGCAGACCTAGCATTTGTCCTCTAACAATGAAGGTCACTTTTAGTCCCAAACCCCTGTATGGTACAGTGCAGACCTAGCATTTGTCCTCTAACAATGAAGGTCACTTTTAGTCCCAAACCCCTGTATGGTACAGTGCAGACCTAGCATTTGTCCTCTAACAATGAAGGTCACTTTTAGTCCCAAACCCCTGTATGGTACAGTGCAGACCTAGCATTTGTCCTATAACAATTGCCGCAATAATTGTTAAAGTGGAGGATATTAATTGAATGGAACGGAATGAGAAGAGAGGGTTGAGATGCATGTGTGGGGTTAAGGGGAGATTTCTACCTGGAGGATTTTTTTCTGAACCTCTGTCTCCCTCATGTTTAGCCCCATTGCTTGTGAGATTTAAAGACGCTTGCCCCATTAGTTTGGCGATTTTAAGAACCCTCGCCCCATTTCTGTCAATTTGAAGACCATTCGTGCCATTTAGGTGTCAAATTTTGCCTGGCGAGCGATAGCGAGCCTGTAATTTAAGGGGAACCGTCCTTCGGCCGGGACATTTTTCTACCGAAAAATGTACAAATTTATCTTGAAAGGGGGTCAAGGGGGGAGTAATTTTAAGCTTGATGGAAGTCTAGGGAATCAACTAAAAACCTCCCCTTAACCTCAGGGATAGAGTATAGAGTGAGGAACTAAGAAGCCGTCTGGGCATTAGGAGTGTCAGTGAAGTGATGCGCACGAGCAGACTTGGTTGGTTAGGAAACGTGGAGAGAATGGATGATCCGAATTGCGGCAAGAATTATGCTGGTATGTGAACGTTGGGGGGGGGGGGGGGGGGGGGGCTGCACGTAGGGGTAGACATAGAAAGACGTCGGATTAGGTACTTCTGTCCAATCTCAAAACCAGCCGAAGGCCGGTTCTTCTTATATTACAGGCTCGCTATCTCTCGCCAGGATAAAATTGACACCTACATGGCACGAAAGGTCTTAATATTGATAAACAAATGAGGCGAAAGGTTTCAAAATCGCCAAACTAACGGAACTAACGTCTTAAAACCTCAAAACTAATATGCTAAACATGAGGGAGAAGGGGGTCCAGAAAAAGCGAGTACTACCCCCTTAAGGGGAGGTTTTTAGTTTGGTCCTTAGATATCCTTCAAGCTTAAGATTACACCCCCTTGAGCCCCTTTCAAGATAAATTTGTACATTTTTCGGTAGAAAAATGTCCCGGCTGAAAGCCGGTTCCTCTTAAATTACAGGCTCGCTATCGCTCGCCAGGAAAACATCGACACCTAAATGGCACGAAAGGTCTTAAAATTGACAGAAATGGGTTGAAAGTTCTTAAAATCTTCAAAATAATGGGGCAAACGTCTTTAAATCTCACAAGCAATGGGGCTAAACATGAGGGAGAAAGGAGTCCAGAAAAAAATCCCTCAAGTAGATATCTCCCCTTAACCCCTTCACTTACGGTGATGTCTGTTGTTATATTTAGACGATTGTATGCAGCTTACGAAGGCTCTGTGGTAGTTGAAAGGGTTAAATTGAGACAGTATGTAGCCTTTAGATTGCTACACGTCCGTCCTAAGCTGAATAAAGTCGTGAAATAATTGCCGGAATAAATGGACGTCATCGGTAATGAAAGGGTTAAGGGGACAGTGGTTATATTGGGGGGTCTAGTTATTTATATATTCATATATGTTTTTTAGTTTCCTCCCTAGACCTCCATCAAACTTTAAAAAAAAACATCCATTAGGTCCCCCCACGAGATTAATGTGTACATTTTTCGGTAGAAAAATGTCACGGCCGAAGGCCGGTTCCTCCACATTTACAGGTTCGCTATCCCTCGCCAGGAAAAAAAACTCGACACCTAAAGGGCACGAAAGGTCTTAATATTACAAAAGAAATGGGGGCGAAAGGTCTTAAAATCGACAAGCTATTAGGGCAAACATCTTAAAATCTTAAACCTAGTGGGGCTAAACATGAGGGAGAAGGGGGTCTAGAAAAACGGCCCATCTCCCCTTAATTGGTCTAAACATGTGAGCTAAGTGGCTTCTATAGGTATCGTTTTTGACATTATTGTTTTGGTACTTGGCGGACTTTTTCAATGAGCCATGCATGCTATCATTCCTCTATCCATCTAAATCTACCGTATACTCCTATCTACCTACAGTATCTATCTATGTCTCACTCTCACTCTCACACACACACATATACGCACGCACACATGCTCGCGCTCTCTCTCTCTCTCTCTCTCTCTCTCTCTCTCTCTCTCTCTCTCTCTCTCTCATTCCGAATAATCTCAAACGTTTGCTCTTCCAGTTTAATTAATATTCATTCGTGTAATTCCTTCCGCCTTTATTATTTTAATTATGAATTAAAATATATTATATTTTTAAGCTTAAGACTAACATTTGATTATATATATATATATATATATACAGTACTAGCAGGGGTACCCGGCGTTGCCCGGGTAATCACCATAGTCACCATCACTACTACCACCACTACTACTACCATAATCACCGGCCTCGACCTCCCTGTGCCTCATTAAACGGCGACCTCGATTTCGGCCGCTAAATGACCTCCGATTTTGGATCTGACCTCATCCGTACCCCCATTTTGGGGGGCTGCGAACAACTTTCGTTCCATACACCTTTTCGATCGGAGGCCTCCTTCTGCTCCAAACGGCCATTTTTCCGATTTCGCGCCCAATTTCTCCGTCCCTTTCACCCTGGGGAATTCTATTTGTTCACTAAAACCTGCCTAGGGACCCCCTTACCAAGTATGAACGCTCTAGCTTAAAAAATGTGGCCATGCATAAAGAACAGACAGACAGACAGACAATCGAAGTTATTATATAGATAAATGAGCCAAAAGCCTGATTCTCATTCATTTATGTCCTCCCTTCCCTTTCTACCTGTTCTTTTCTTTACTTTATGGTTCTCAATGCCAATGATTCTTGTTATAGGCTATTAGAACGTTTGACATAAATATCCTTCTAAAAGTAGACACCAATGAATATCAACACCCTATGAGGAGGAGGAGCACATGTTCCGCATATAGTTTCATCTGGTCAATTCTCCCGCCCAGGAATTCACCGGAGACCTCTGGTGGACGCTTCCGAAGTAGCGCCAGAGCTACGTCTGTCGACATCAACAATACTCGATCGACACCTAGGCTATGCAATGTTTATCACGATTTCTTACGATTCTGCATGTGTTTACTATATAATATACACTAGATGGCTACACTAAGTGCTTATATAGTATATGGTAGTTGTGGGGTAATGTGTCAGCTATAGAAACTACGACATATAGCTTATAATTAAGAATGATTGATGGAGAGGGAGGGTGAAGAACTGCGGGATATCGCCATTTAAGGGGAGATTTCCACCTGGAGGATTTGTTTCTGAACCTCTTTCTCCCTCATGTTTAGCCCCATTGCTTGTGAGATTTAAAGAAGCTTGCCCCATTAGTTTGGCGATTTTAAGAACCTTCGCCCCATTTCTGTCAATTTTAAGACCATTCGTGCCATTTAGGTGTCGATTTTTTCCTGGCGAGCGATAGCGAGCCTGTAATTTAAGGGACATTTTTCTACCGAAAAATGTACTTGAAATGTATTTATCTTGAAAGGGGGTCAAGGGGGAGTAATTTTAAGCTTGATGGAAGTCTAGGGAATCAACTAAAAACTTCCATTTAAAGGGCCCAGGTCGCTTACTGTACAAAACAACGTGTCGGGCGCGGCAACTCGTAGAATTTCTGGTAGGGAGAATTGTGTATACGGTACTAAGATATTTCTGGTAGGGAGAATTGTGTATACGGCACTAAAATATTTTTGGTAGGGAGAATTGTGTATACGGTACTAAGATATTTCTGGTAGGGAGAATTGTGTATACGGCACTAAAATATTTCTGGTAGGGAGAATTGTGTATACGGCACTAAAATATTTCTGGTAGGGAGAATTGTGTATACGGTACTAAGATATTTCTGGTAGGGAGAATTGTGTATACGGCACTAAAATATTTCTGGTAGGGAGAATTGTGTATACGGCACTAAAATATTTCTGGTAGGGAGAATTGTGTATACGGTACTAAAATATTTCTGGTAGGGAGAAATGTGTTTACTAAAATATTGTAAACTTCAACAATGTCATTTTTTATGTGTTCCGTTTGTATGTTTGACCCATCCCTATATCATCCTCTTCCTCCTATTCCCACCTTTCTTATATACTATACATTTTAACCCTCTGAAGCTCTGACGCGTTTTAGCAGTTTATTTTGGCTATCATTAGACGATTTTATGCAGCTTAGGAAGGATCTGTGTGGGTATTAAAAGGGTAAATACTATCTCCATCAACCCTCTGACTGCCATATACCGTTACTAATCTGAATAAAATCGTCTAATAGTAGCCAGAAACAGAAGAGAAACGCGTATTGGAGCTTGAAAGGGTTAATGTTTACTTGTACACTTATTTCTTTTCAAACGGATTCATTCCTATGTATTTTCAAACGGATTCATTCCTATGTATTTTCGTGTTATATTTTATGCCAACCTTTACTTTTAAGGGGGGTGACCTGCTTTTTGTTATTTCTTTCCTTTTCTCTCTTTCTCTGGCTTGTATCCATTCGGCCCCATTCAGCCAACTATTTTAAGACGTTTATCTCCATCTAGGTGTCGATTTCTTCCTGGCGAGCGATAGCGAGCCAGCATTATATGAAGAAATCCGGCTTCGCCGGAAAAAAAATTCTATCGAAAAATGTACAAATTTAGCCTGCTGTCTAACAAAAATAAAAAATATGCTGGCTCGCTACCGCTCACCAGTAAAAAATTGACACCTGGATGGGGATAAACGTCTTAAAACAGTAGGCTGAATGGGGCCAAATGGATACAAGGCAGAGAAAGAGAGAAAAGGTCAGAAATAACAAAAAACAGGTCACCCCCCTTAAATTCCAAACCCTTCTTCTTATTGTTAACCCCATCAGTATCCATGACGCTTTTATTGATGTTATTAGGGCTATTATTGGACGATTTTATTCAGTTTAGGAACGGCCTCTAGGAATGTAAGGGCTCAAATATAACCCAATAATGCTTCTGACTCCCTCAAACCATTACAACGCTAAATAAAATCGTGTGATGATTGTCATGCTGAAGTGCGTCATAATTCTCAAGGGGTTAATATAATTATAGACATATACTGTATATATAGGTATCTATCTATCTATCTATCTATCTATCTATCTATCTATTCACTGCGACATTTCTCATTCCTAGTCTTTGTCTTCAATAATTGTGTTTCTTGTGCATCTTGACTGACAGGCGTTTATCACCAATGGTCAGCTGGGTGGAGGGGACCAGATGCGGAGGGCGGTTTGGTCGCATACACAATCCACATATACCACACACCCACACACGGCTCTACACACGCACACACAGTCCACATATACCACACACGCACACACGTCTCTACACGCACATACTAGAGACACACAATCCACATACACAATCCACATATACCACACACCCACACACGGCTCTACACACGCACACACAGTCCACATATACCACACACCCACACACGTCTCTACACACACACAGTCCACATATACCACACACGGCTCTACACACACACACACAGTTCACATATACCACACACGCACACACGTCTCTACACGCACATACAGTCCACATATTACCACACACGCACACACGTCTCTACACGCACATACAGTCCACATATACCACACACGGCTCTACACACACACACAGTCCACATATACCACACACGCACACACAGTCCACCTACAGTATACCACACACGCACACACGGCTCTACACACACACAGTCCACATATACCACACACGCACACACGTCTCTACACACGCACACACGTATCTACACACGCACACAGTACACATATACCACACACGCACACACGTCTCTACAGTCACCTACACACTGTTTCATTTCACTTGACGGTAAATTGAATCCCTTAACAGCTAATTTCTCGATGCTTCACGGGATAACATGAAAACACTATGCCTCTGATTCATAATAAGACCAAGTTCATATAATCAACACCATATTTATCTACCAAATCTTCAAAATAACTGAGAAATCTTGATGGGAACTTTGCAATTTACCGCCAATTGAAAAGAAACCGGGTATAATATATGTTCCTTCGGTGACTAATATGCATGGATGTATAATGGATGTATAATGGATGTATAATATGCATGGATGTAATGGATGTATATGGATGTAATGGATGTATATGGATGTAATGGATGTATATGGATGTAATGGATGTATATGGATGTATAATATGCATGGATGTATAATGTATGAGTTTTGATTGTGATATGGAGTTTGTCCATTTGTACCGGGTAGGGCATTTATTTGATTGATTAAGGGGGGTGACCTGTTTTTGTTCTGTCCTTTTCTATCTGTATTCAATGCTTTGTCTCGAGCAAGTGGCGGTCTCCTTCTATTGGCCTGCCGAAGCCACTCAGGCCTGTGCCCCCCACCCAATTTGTGTTGTTGTTGTGGTTCCCAGGATGTCTGGCCGAACAGCCCAGGTTGGCAGTAGAGAGGCCCCACAAAAGACGCCCCCACTATACTAAGTAAAAGGACCGTCAGAGTAAGCAGGAGAGGTGCGACACAAACCAAAGCCCCACCCAAGGCCTATGCCCAATCCTCTCAGCAATTAAGGGAAAGTTGAGGGGTAAGGGAATTCAATCCTTGGCTTTGGCTCCCAACTGCAAACTTCTAGGTTGGCAGTAGCGGTCAATTCACGGAAGGACGCCGTCACTTGAAGAGATGGCGAAGACTTATATAATGCTCGTTATCGCTCGCCAGGAAGACTAGCCCATCACCAATGACTAGAACCCATCTCAGAAAGGAAGCTAGAAAGCCGTCTTTGGCGGGGGGATAGCTCCCCTATTTCAACTCCTTTCGGGGTTGGGCACCCGCCCAGGTGTCAATGTTTTACTGGTGAGCGGTAGCGAGCCTGTATATTTTTATTTTTGTTTGACAGCAGGCTAAATTTGTACATTTTTCGATAGAAACATTTCTCCGGCGAAGCCGGATTTCTTCATATAATGCTGGCTCGTTATCGCTCGCCAGGAAGAAATCGACACCTAGATGGGGATAAACGTCTTAAAATAGTTGGCTGAATGGGGCCGAATGGATACAAGCCAGCAAGAGAGAAAAGGACAGAAATAACAAAAAGCAGGTCACCCCCCTTAAGGGGAGATGGGCGTATTTATTTCCTTTTTTATTTACCTTTTTTATTTTGTTTATTTGTTCCGGCGACTTCTTTTTTATTCTTTATTCTTTGTTTTATTCTTTATTCTTTATTCTTTATTTTATTCTTTATTTTATTCTTTATTGTATTCTTTATTTTATTCTTTATTGTATTCTTTATTTATTTATTCTTTATTTTATTCTTTATTTTATTCTTTATTTTATTCTATATTTTATTCTTTATTCTTTATTTTATTCTTTATTCTTTATTTTATTCTTTATTTTATTCTTTATTTTATTCTTTATTTTATTCTTTATTTTATTCTTTATTCTTTATTCTTTATTCTTTATTTTATTCTTTATTCTTTAGTTTATTCTTTATTCTTTATTCTTTATTCTTTATTTTATTCCAGCTTTATTTATACTATTTTCTGCAGTTAAAGAAGGATATGTGGCAGTAAAAAGAGTTAATTAAGATAGTTCTCAGTCTGTTAATTGCTGGAGGCCCTTATACTGAAAACACTCGTCTACTATTTGACAATATAACATTACAAGGACACAAGGACATAACCGCGACGCATTTATGTATTTCAATGCTAAAGTAACCTCTCTCTCTCTCTCTCTCTCTCTCTCTCTCTCTCTCTCTCTCTCTCTCTCTCTCTCTCTCTCCATTTCTTTTTTTTACAATACAATAGATTTCCGCTGTAACAATGTCATAAAATCCAAACGATATTTTCCACATTGTTTGGGTAGGATCTCGTATGTCATCGCAACTAAAAGAAAAATGAAATATTATCCCACATGTATGAATTATTATAGTCGGAACGGAAGTAAAACAGCGAGAGTAATGTTGAATAGATGCTGGAAATGTTATATATATATATATATATATATATATATATATATATATATATATATATATATATATATATATATATATATATATATATATATACATACATATACGGTATATATATATATATATATATATATATATATTCATTATATACCAGTATACAGTATATAACTATGTGTGTGTAATAATAATAATAATAATGATAATAATAGTAAACGGTTTATTTAAATAATGACAACCTGATGAGCTGAACACATTTTACAATTTTCTAACTGAACATGAGAAATATATATATGAAAATGTTAAACTCAGCTTACAACGTGTGAGTATATTATAAATTAAAACATTAATACGACAAAGATAACGACTGCAAGTGTAAAATACACATTTTCTTAAATTAACCATGAGTGTAAGTGAAATATATACAGTATATATATATATATTATGTTGTCTGCTTCATGTTGGACATTTATATTTTGTTAATAAATATATAAAGTTGTGTGTGTGTGTGTGTGTATGTGTATGTGTATGTGTATCTGTGTGTGTGTGTGTGTGTATGTGTGTGTATGTGTGTGTGTATGTGTGTGTGTGTATGTGTGTGTGTGTGTGTATGTGTGTGTGTGTGTGTGTATGTGTATGTGTGTGTATGTATGTGTATGTATGTGTGTGTGTGTGTGTGGGAACCTCAGATACAGTATTTATCGTATTTTCTTTACCAGACAGACAACAAAACACTTTTACATACAGTATATTCCACACTATAAACCTGGACCCCTTCTCTCCACTCAAACATTGAAAAGAGATACAGCTACAAGGTAAATGTTAAAAGAGATACAGCTACAAGGTAAATGTTAAAAGAGATACAGCTACAAGGTAAATGTTAAAAGAGATACAGCTACAAGGTAAATGTTAAAAGAGATACAGCTACAAGGTAAATGTTAAAAGAGATACAGCTACAAGGTAAATGTTAAAAGAGATACAGCTACAAGGTAAATGTTAAAAGAGATACAGCTACAAGGTAAATGTTAAAAGAGATACAGCTACAAGGTAAATGTTAAAAGAGATACAGCTACAAGGTAAATGTTAAAAGAGATACAGCTACAAGGTAAATGTTAAAAGAGATACAGCTACAAGGTAAATGTTAAAAGAGATACAGCTACAAGGTAAATGTTAAAAGAGATACAGCTACAAGGTGAATGTTAAAAGAGATACAGCTACAAGGTAAATGTTAAAAGAGATACAGCTACAAGGTAAATGTTAAAAGAGATACAGCTACAAGGTAAATGTTAAAAGAGATACAGCTACAAGGTAAATGTTAAAAGAGATACAGCTACAAGGTAAATGTTAAAAGAGATACAGCTACAAGGTAAATGTTAAAAGAGATACAGCTACAAGGTAAATGTTAAAAGAGATACAGCTACAAGGTAAATGTTAAAAGAGATACAGCTACAAGGTAAATGTTAAAAGAGATACAGCTACAAGGTAAATGTTAAAAAGAGATACAGCTACAAGGTAAATGTTAAAAGAGATACAACTACAAGGTAAATGTTAACAGATCCGATTCGCATTTATTGTTTGGGGTATCTGGCTATATTTAGACGATTATATTCAGATTAGGAAGGGTATATGGAAGTCCGAGGGTTAAGGGGGGTGACCTGCTTTTTGTTATTTCTGTCCTTTTCTCTCTTTCTCTGGCTTGTATCCATTCGGCCCCATTCAGCCAACTATTTTAAGACGTTTATCCCCATCTAGGTGTCGATTTCTTCCTGGCGAGCGATAGCGAGCCAGCATTATATGAAGAAATCCGGCTTCGCCGGAGACATTTTTCTATCGAAAAATGTACAAATTTAGCCTGCTGTCAAAAAAATAAAAAATATGCTGGCTCGCTATCGCTCACCAGTACACAATTGACACCTGGATGGGGATAAACGTCTTAAAACAGTAGGCTGAATGGGGCCAAATGGATATAAGCCAGAGAAAGATAGAAAAAGACAGAACAAAAACAGGTGACCCCCCTTAATTGAAATCGTCTTTACCCTTATGAGTCCCACAGATCCCTCCTAAATTGTATATAATCGTCTAATATCAGATTTTATTCAGATTAGGAAGGGTCATAGACAACAGTAGATCTGGACTTGACACGAAAAGGGAACTTTGCTAGTAAGGGACCCAAAATCGGAAAACAACCCCCCCCCCAAAGTTCGAACCTCGAAACCGCGAACATTTGATATGTTCGCGGTTTCGAAATTCCGAACTTGAGGATTCGTTCTCCGATTTTGGGTCCCTTACTGCAAAGTTCCATTTTCGTGTCAAGTCCAGATCTACTGTAGTCTATGGAAGGGTATATGGAAATCCGACTCTCCACACAAACATTGGGAAGAGATACAGCTACAAGTTAACTGGTAACAGCTCCGATTCGCATTTATTGTTTGGATTTCTGGCTATTATTAGACGATTGTGTTCAGATTAGGAAGGGTATATGGAAGTCCGAGGGTTAATTGAGATCATGTGTACCTTTATCATTCCCACAGATCCTTCCTAAATTGGATGTAATCAACTAATGATAGCCAGAATAAACGGTCAAAATGTGTCATAATCTTCAAAGGGTTAACTCGATAACTTGACGATAATCGGCGTACACAAATAAACAAATACACACTTCTATTTCGCGCACACAGAGACACACGCATACCCACAAACACACACACAGACACAAACACAGACACACACACTAGCATGTTCATTTTTTCACTTCATACACATAAAATCACACAAATAAGCCAACACACAGAGAGAGAGAGAGAGAGAGAGAGAGAGAGAGAGAGAGAGAGAGAGTAAGCAAACAAAGACAACATGGCACCAAAGATTATCTGCGGGGCGAGTATGTGTTTAGAGGGACAGGGCAAATGTGTGTGTTTATATGTATACTGAAGATAGATAGATACAATATATATATATATATATATATATATCAGTTGTTTTATATATATTATTCTATTACATTCCATAACCAAAACTAAACTCCATACTTCTCTTTTGTTTCAGTGGTTCGAGTCCCGTGGAATCCCAAAGCTGCCAACTAGGACAAGAGCTCCATGACTAAAGTTCTAAGTTAAAGACCCAATTTACCGCTCTAAGTTAAATTAAGCTCCAGTTCCTCTTACCACCTCATGATTCCATCCGACCTCAACAAATACAAGACTTAATACAACAAATACAAGACTTAATACAACAAATACAAGACTTAATACAACAGGACCAATAAGAAAAACATAAGCAAACTCAAGACTTGCTAGAATCCCACTCCAAAAGGATCTACTTCAACTTTGTACAAAACGATTAAAATAGAAATATCAACAAAAATAATTATCTAAGAAAAGGATTATTTCAACTCTGTACAAAACAATTATATACAATATAAACATCAACACAAATATTAATCGTAACATCTAAAACTGCATACAAAACAAGACCAACATCAGCAGGATCAAGAATTTCGTTAAACTGGCACTTGCCTGAATCAAAATTCGAAACAGATTCTCTTCTATTTTGTAAAAAAAAAAAAAAAAAAAAAATATATATATATATATATATATATGATACAAATAACAAAAATTTCAACAAACATAAGAATCCAACTGAAAAAGGATTAATTGATAGTGTGTACAAAATAATTACCAACAATACTTCCTCAACCTATAGATCCTACGAACAGGATCAGTGCATTGACTCTTTGATAAAGTTCTCAAGTATCCCTATAAGTTTTAATACTCAGTAGTGTAGATTTAGTCAAGAAGCCATAGTAGCCATTGTGCGTAATCTGGTTAAGTCAACGCAGGTATAAAACTACTATATATATATATAGCCTATATACTGTACAATAACCTGACCAATTACCTGGTACACAATTATATGATTAATCTGAAACAGTGAATATTGATTGATGGAAAACACTGACTATGGATATGTGTCCGAATACATGAACGTCTGATTCGATCAGCAAAATTTAAATTTATGATACGTATGACTGCATGTTATTGAACGTAATTGCTGGTTCAGGCAACACGGCTTTAGAACCAATAGTACCTACTTCACTGATTTAGTTACGAAGGCTAGACACCTCCACTGTACGTAACTCGTTCCTCATGTAGTACCTGATCTACAAGTGCTCGGTGCTAACTACTGTATAGATGAACACAAAACGTAGTTGAAAAGTGTGATCAATTCTACTGTCCGCCAACATAAGTGAACTGTATATATTGTTAGCCTCTTATAGAAAGGTATGAACGTAACAATCTAATTTAATGACTGATTATAATTCCCGCTGGGTGTTTAAAGTTCAAAGCACTTATTATTATTCTACGCACTTTGATGACGACATCATCAAAGATAGTATCAAAGCAGGGAAAAGACTATCTTACGCCTAGGTGAAAATAGTCAACCACTGAAGTATCCTATTAAACAGTATCTCATAGCTGACCTCATATGCCTCTATATAATAGTAGTAGCAAGCGTTTCCTAGTTAGTTTCACCAGGGAGATTCACGGGTCCAAACCTTACCAGTCAAAATAACAAAATAAGCTCAGTACAATCAGTTAAAGACTCAGAACTCTAAAGTATAACACTGAATGGCAGAAACGCATGATTATAAAGTGGATGACTAAGAATTGGAAGATAAAAATCAATCGCATGGAAATTACAGTTAGTAACGATTGAGAGATATTCCTTGACTTATAAATATTGGGAATTGGAGTAACAAATACAAGTGGATTAATTAAGTTCCTAGAATATAAAACTATATAGAAAGTTAGTAGACAAAATATCCGAATCTACATTATTCTTGAACTGATATGGAAAGATACAAACACACAATACGAATGTAGGCTTTAGCTTTTTGGAAAATAAGTGTGAACAGTTGAACATAAGAAACATTGAGTGTAAGAAAACAATCCTGAAAGTACATTTGAGTAAACAATGTGACAGTTATTGTGCATGAACAGTTTGGAACATAATTGAACAGGACCAATCCAGATAATAAATGTAATTAGAGGTTAATTAAATTTGGATGGAACGGGAGTGACGTTTGACGAAGTGTAGTTGCCGATCAGAAATCTAGATGGCGTTGCTACTATCCTCTCTACTAACATGGTGCCATCTGGTGGTGGTTGTTGGAGCTATATCTCATCAGTTTCTTACAGGTTAGTAGATTTGTTGATGTTTCCTTTCTTTTCTCAATCTATGTATCTATCTAACTATAGGTAGCGCCAGCAAACTTGACAATAATTTTGACCCCTTAACTTCTTATAACTCAAAATGAATGAAGGCAATCGGGGCTGATGTTTCTATCATTTGAGAAGAGTCCACCAGGAAATAGGTGTGGATACTTACAGCCAGTTTGCTCTAGGCCCTTTTGAGTTACAAAGAGGTCAGGGATCAAGATTATTGGCAAGTTTGTTGGCGCTACCTATACTCGTATCTATCTATTTTTCTCTATATCCATGTTTGCGTTCTTACTTCAAAATACCGTTGTAACTTTTTGTATATGCTGTAAAACTACTGGTGTTATTCTATCTACCTATTTGTCCCAGTCCTGTCTTATCTGTTTTCTATTTTTGTCTATATCCATGTTTGCTTTCTTATCTCAATATAGCATTGTTTATATCTTACTATATGTATATAACTTTTTTAACATATTCCTATTTATCTAGTTTTATCATGTATACATATTTTTTTCAATCCTGTATTGGCTTATATATTTTATTCATTTGTTATCGACTGAGATATTTGTCAACTATGTTTGTTGTTGTTGGGAATGATCCAAATGGATGCAACCCTGCAATTGCACTGACCACGACCCCTACAACACTGACGCCTTCCACGCCACTCGCTACACCCACACCCTTCACAGGACCGTCTGTAATACGCATCGTGCAACTGCCCTCCACACGACAAACCTTGACCCCACCCCCAACACCCTCATCAGACGACGTATTCTGGACCTCTACGTCCTGTGTGTCATATCCGGTATCTGTAACCGAACCGCTGCCACTCCAGGCCTGACCCCTCACATGTCCCTGAGAGTGGAGCCTCCCGCGCTAGTCACCGAGCCTATTTTACTAACCACAGAGCCTATTTCACACCTACGTCACAAACCACAACAGGTCCCGGATGACAGCAGAATGATAACGAAGACCGTGATTGGCTGATGAATAGGACAGAAAGGCAAATCCCATATGAATGGCCCCGGAACCACGATGCAAACATCAAGCAGGAAGAGGCCCAGGACCTAACAAGAAGAGACAGAATTAGTTAGGCTCCTGCCGAGCCAACAACCCTCCCCCACCTCTCTTCCACAATGCCTACAGCAGCCTTCTCTCCTAGCCTCCCCTCCGACATCATCACGACACCAGCACCAAGTTCGAATCTACTAGAGGACCCCGACATAGAGTTCCTAGAAGTCCGTCCAGCGGCTGCCAGGAGCCCCGATCTGATAATAAGCCCGAAGGTTGCGAATAGCTGCAAGACCTAAACAGCTGGTCTCCCAGTCCCCCGACGATTACTTTGTTCAACTAGTAAAAGAGTGGGAAGCTGACCTCACCGCTTCACTAAAGGAGTGGAGAGAAGGCAACCGAGAATATAACCTGTGGTGCAGGAGTCTACCGTAAGGATGATGAGACTCCGTTCGTGCAACTGTGGTATGCAAAAGTCGACCTAAGGTGTGGTTGACCCGTCATGAAAGAGCACGGTGGGAGGCAAAACGAATTCTCCTAGAAACGACGAGATCCCTGTTGTGCAACTGTGGTATGCAGACTTTAACCTAAGGTATGGTCAATCCATGAGTGCAGTGCGAGACCAGCAAGATATCGCTCTGAAGAGTGGTGAAACCCCTGTTCATGCAACTGTGATGTGAAGAGGTCGACGGGAAGTATGACCAACCCCAGCACATGTGGGTACTAAAACCTAGATTCGTGTGCCACCCCCAATGTAATCCTCCCTTGTTGGCCCTCTGATCAGTAAAGCTCTCTCCTGGTGACAGTAGTAGTTATTTAATAAGCTCTCCCCTTGTGTAGTGATTACAACTTGATTGAAGTACCGGTAATTTAATCGTTGTGAGAATAGTTCCCTTGTGAGTCAGCGATTCTAGGGTAAGGCCGAGTAAGGAAGGCCGGTTCCTCCAAAGTTACAGGCTCGCTATCGCTTGTTAAGAATCACTGACACCTTAATGGCACAAATGGTCTTAAAAGTGACATAAATAGGGTGAAAGTTGTTAACATCGCCAAACTAATGGGGCGAACGTCTTAAAATCTCAAAAGCAATGGGGCTAAACATGAGGGAGAAAGGGGTAAAGAAAACAAATCCCTCAAGTGGAAATCTGCCCCTAAGTGAGATAGTTCGAAGCTGGTTATTGCTGGAGGCCCTTTTATAAACTGAATAAAATCGTCTAATAGTTGCCAGAATAAAGTTAAAAGGACGGCACCGGTACTGAAAGGGTTAACCCCTTCAGCACCATGACGCCTTTTTAGCCTCTGATTCAGGCTAAAACTAGACGATTTTCTGTAGTTTAAGGGGAGTGATCTGCTTTTTTCTCTCCTTTTCTCTCTTCCTCTGGCATATAATCCATTCGGCCCCATTCAGCCTACTGTTTTAAGACGTTTATCCCCATCCAGGTGTTGATTTTTTACTGGCGAGTGGTAGCGAGCCAAGAAGGACTTGTGTTATTCAGAGAGTTTGTGGAAATCGTATTTTTTTCCCCTTTGAGTCCTAGCGGTAGATCATAAGCTAAATCAAATCGTCTAATGGCTTCTAACTATCCCACATAAGGGGAGGTTTCCACTTGAGGGATTATCTTTTCGAACTTCCTTCTCCCTCATGATCAGCCCCATTGCTTTTGAGCTTTTAAGACGTTTGCCCCATTAGTTTAGCGATTTTATTAACTTTCGCCCCATTTCTGTCAATTTTAAGACCTTTCGTGCCATTTAGCAGTCGATTTTTTTTCCTTGCGAGTGATAGCGAGCCTGTAATTTAAGAGGAATCAAAGCTAAAATTGGCCGGGAAATTTTTCTACCGAAAAATGTACAAATTTATCTTGAAAGGGGGTCCAGGGGGTGTAATTTCAAGCTTGATGGAAGTCTAGGAAACACACTAAAAACCTCCCCTAAACCATTTTTGCTACCACAGATCCTTCTTAAACTGCACAAAATCGTCTAAATATAGCCAGAATAAATATAGCCAGAATAAACTATAAAAGACGTCGCCGGTACAGAAGGGGTTAAGCTCTTTGGGGACCCGAAATGTTGCACGTTCCATCGTTAACTCTTGCAAGGTGAAGCCAGAGTTGATTAGGGGAGAGAGAGAGAGAGAGAGAGAGTGTGTGTGTGTGAGAGAGAGAGAGAGAGAGAGAGAACGAGAGTGAGAGAGAGTTATGGAGAAAGAGAGAGAGAGAGAGTGAGTTATGGAGAAAGAGAGAGAGAGAGAGTGAGTTGTGGAGAGAGAGAGAGAGAGAGTGTGAGTTGTGGAGAGAGAGAGAGAGTGAGTTGTGGAGAGAGAGATAGAGAGAGTTACATAGATACTCAGACCACACAGACATTGCGGTCCCTACTAGGTGCTCCGGCCTTAATAATACTAGACAGGGACAGTGTATAGTGGAAGAATAGGACAGTAAAGTAGAAGGCTCTCTCCCCACCCTCCGCCTCCTCCGGTCAGGAAAAAAGGCCTACAAGGAAAGTTTTTTGTATAGAGTATAACAATATGTTAGTTTGAAAGGGAAATTACACTTACCTGCTGATTAGGCTAATTCATTGTTATCCAATCTCCATCAGATGATCGTCCAGTCTCTTCTTAAGGGGAGATTTCCACTTGAGGGATTTGTGTCTAGACTCCTTTCTCCCTCATGTTTAGCCCCATTGATTTTCGAATTTTAATACGTTTGCCCCATTATTTTGACGATTTTAAGAACCTTCGACCCATTTCTGTCAATTTTAAGAGCCTTCGTGCCATTTAGGTGTCGATTTTATCCTGGCGAGCGATAGCGAGCCTGTAATTTAAGAGGAACCGGCTTTCAGCCGGGACATTTTTCTACCGAAAAATTTACAAATTTATCTTGAAAGGGGCTCAAGGGGGTGTAATCTTAAGCTTAATGGATATCTAGAGACCAAACTAAAAACCTCCCCTTAAGCGTATCTACTGAATTACTGTCGACCACCTCCCTTGGTAAACTATTGCACTCTTTAACCACATTGTATGGGAAGCAATGTTGTGTCACATCTAGGCATGCCTTCTCTTTAAGAGAGAGAGAGAGAGAGAGAGAGAGAGAGAGAGAGAGAGAGAGAGAGAGAGAGAGAGAGAGAAGAGGAGAGCAAAGCTATTGCAAGCATAAAGGAACACTCCAAGTACTTCTTTTCATACGCTAAACATAAAACTAAAACCACATCAAACATCGGCCCACTAAGTAAAGATGATGGGTCATTCACAGGGGACAAAAAGGAAATGAGTCAACTATTACGTCTACAGTATGAAAAAGCCTTCAGTAAGCCTGACGAAACAAAAGCAATCAGAGACCAAAATGAATTTTTCATGAATAATCCCCCACGGAAACCGCCCAGATTCTGGACATTAATTTCGGACCAAAAGATATAGCAGAAGCCATCGCCAACATGCCATCCCACTCGGCACCAGGCCCTGACTCGTGGAGTTCAATCCTAATAAAGAAATGTAAGGAAAACCTCTCAAAACCCCTGGCTATAATGTGACACTGGAGAAATACCGGATAGTTTGAAAAACGCAATAATTGCCCCTTTACATAAAGGAGGGAGTAAAGCACTACCAAAAAACTATCGCCCAGTAGCTCTGACTTCCCACATCATTAACATTTTCGAGCGAGTCCTGCGAGGCAAAATCTCAACATTTATGGAAAAAAATGAACTACACAACACTGGTCAACATGGGTTCAGAGCAGGAAGATCATGTCTCTCGCAACTATTGGAACACTACGACAGAATTCTTAAATCCCTAGAAGAAAACGTGGACGTCATCTACACCGATTTTGCTAAGGCATATGATAAATGTGATCACGGTATTATTGCACACAAACTTAAAGCAAAAGGGATAACAGGTAAAATCGGAAGGTGGATATACAACTTCCTCGTGAACCGAAAACAATCAGTAGCAGTAAGCCAAGTAACATCTGAGCCTTCAGACGTCAAAAGTTCAGTTCCCCAAGGAACAGTACTAGCGCCCCTTCTTTTCCTCATTCTAATAAGTGACATAGATGCCAACACAAGACACAGTTCAGTATCCTCCTTTGCGGATGACACGAAACTGAGTATGATAGTAAAGATACAGGAAGACACGGGCCGGCTGCAAGAGGACATAAATAAGGTGTTCGAGTGGACCAGGGAAAATAACATGCAATTTAATGAAGACAAATTTCAACTAATACGATACATACGGAGATAAGGATTTCGTTAAAAAGAGCACAAGTTACATAACAGAATCCAATCGCATAATTGAACATAAAGACAATGTGAAAGACCTTGGGGTGATAATGTCTGAAAATATGGGATTCAAAGAACATAACCAGGTCAAAGTTGCAGCTGCGAAACGGCTAACAGGTTGGATTCTACGAACATTTAGAACTCGCGGTGAATTGCCTATGATAACACTCTTCAAATCCCTGTTGCTACCGCGGCTAGAATACTGTAACGTATTAACATCCCCATACAAATTAGGTGAAATTAATTACTTAGAAAGTGTACAAAGGAACTTCACCTCACATATAAACTCAGTAAAACAGTTACACTATTGGGATCGCTTAAAATCACTCAAACTGTATTCGTTGGAACGTAGAAGGGAACGATACTTAATAATATATACCTGGAAAATCGCAGAGGGTTTTGTACCAAATCTACATACACCAATAACAATGCAATTCAGTGATAGGAGAGGCTGGGAATGCGATATCCCCAAGATGATAAATCGGGGTGCTATGGGCTCTCTGCGAGAGGGCTGGTTATCACATAGAGGAGCACGTCTCTTCAACAAACTCCCGCGGCGAGTGAGAGACATGAGAGGTGTCTCGTTAGACAGCTTCAAGAGAGCTCTCGATGTCGAACTACAAAAAGAGCCAGACGAGCCCATCTTCACAAGGGTGCGCTCCACCTCTTCGAATAGTCTGCTGCACCAATTGTCAAACAACAACGAAGGGCGGTGCGCTCTTCGGTGCCACTAGCAAGAGTGGCGAACTCCACATACGTGAACGTAGCTAGGTGAGAGAGAGAGAGAGAGGGAGAGAGAATTATCAGTAATCAGAGAAAAGTCCAAAGTATTAGATATTTTTTTTTTTTTTTTTTTTTTCTATGTGATTGAGGGAGGCATAAGGCATAACTGCCTATAGCGAGTGCCTCCCCCATAGTTGAAAGAGTGACAGGGCCAAAATCAAGGGACGTTCGAGCTTTGTGTTTTTTTAATTTTGGTGTGGAGGAATGAAGTGTGGTGTGCATGTTTAGTGTAGTGAAGTGGATAGGAGGAGGAGGTGTTTGTGAGAGCTAGCTGGATTGCTCTCAGTGTAAATGAGGCACAAAGAAAATCAGTAAGAGAGGCCAAGCAAATGAAACAGGAGTTCCAGCGACTCTTTATCACATGCCTATAACCTCACCTGGGTCTAGCCCTGATCGATTGGTGCCTACAATCTCCCCACTCTAGATATAGTGTATATTGCATCATTATGCCGTATCAGACGTATCAATTAATAAAATTGCTAATGGGAATAGGCCTAGTGGCTCTGGCAATTCTTTACTTTTCATAATTATTCAACACAAATAGAAAAGGAGATAAGAGAGAACACCCATTATACAGGAATGATGAGAGAGAGAGAGAGAGAGAGAGAGAGAGAGAGAGAGAGAGAGAGAGAGAGAGAGAGAGAGAGAGAGAGGAGAACGAACATGGAGAAAGTAAAAGAACAGCTGGCTCATTTCCGGTCATTACAACATTAAATAAAAATATTATTATTTTTTATTTATATCAGTAAAGTCAAAAATGTTAATATCATTTATTTTTACTAAAGAATGTCAATATATATAATACTTGTTATTATAGGTAGCGCCAACCAACTTGACACACATATCGATCCCTGACCTCTTCGTAACTCAAAAGGACCTTGAGTAAACTGGCTGTAAATATCTACACCTATTTCCTGGTGGACTCTTTCCAAATTATAGAATTGTCAGCCCGATTGCTTTCATTAATTTTGAGTTATAAGACGTTAAGAGGTTCAGATTATTGTCAAGTTCGTTGGCGCTACCTATAGTCTTGTTCTATAAATCTGTGGCTATGGAAACTCACACACATATGTAATTTAGTTCCTATATATTATTTTGTTCTGTTTATCCTTGTGGCTTATTTGCCTTATGGGGCTCTCACTCTGAATATGTCATGAACTTTTGGCTTTCTCGAAAAAAAAATAGTGAATAACACTACCAGTGTATGGGAAGAAATGTTGTGTCCCATCTAGGCATGCCTTCTTTCTAAGAGAGAGAGAGAGAGAGAGAGAGAGAGAGAGAGAGAGAGAGAGAGAAAGAGAGATATAGATAGACAGTGAAAGAGAGTGTGTGGGCGGGGCATGATTGATATGACGTTCTGAGAGAGAGAGAGAGAGAGAGAGAGAGAGAGAGAGAGAATGTGAAAGTGAGAGTGATAGATATTTACATATATTTACATAGATACACTGACTACACAGACCTTACGATCCCAGCGAGGTGGTCAAACTTAATTATAGTAGAGATAGCTAACCCGAGAGTAAGGGACAGTGGAAGGAAAGGGTAGCAAAGAAGAAGGCTTTCTCCCCACCCTCCTTCCCCTCCGGCAATTGCCGTACATGAAGACAGTTGGAAGTGAATAACCTTGCAGATCTTGAAACCACCTGAAGGAAAGTTAGAAATGGAAAGGAAATTGCATGTAAATCTACAGTATAGATTTTTATAGATTCTTTTCCTCATTTAGCTCTCTTCAACTGGAAGCAGTGTTCGTTACTACTACATCTTTTTATATATATATATATATATATATATATTTTTTTTTTTTCCTATATTGCAACTACTCTCTCTCGGGCATCGAACGTGAGCTTGTACATCCAACCGCTCAACATGGTGAAGTCTGTGAGGTCTTGTTCCAGTCTAGGGAGTGAGACATGTGAAGCACTTAGAGAGAGAGAGAGAGAGTGTGGGCGGGGCTTGATTGCTATGACGTCCTCCTGAGACTCTTGTGACGCCATGAGAGATAGAGAGAGAGAGAGAGAGAGAGAGAGAGCTACAGCTAGAGCTAGAGAGTTAGAGTTACACATAGTTACACAGATACTCAGACCGCACAGACCTTGCAGTCCCTACTAGGTGGTCAGGTCTTAATACTACTAGTATGTATCAATGGGAAGATATTATTGGAATGGAATTTGTGGTGTACCTAGTATCAGTGCATTACCACAAAGCCCACCGAAACGTCAAGCAAACACCCTCATTGTTCCCTGATTAAATAGCATTGTATGACAATTCCCATATTCAAATATGCTACAGAGGGGCAATACCTAATGAGTTCATTTCTCAATAGGTGGCATTCTGAGAGTGAGGGTCCGAGTCTGGGGGTGAGACAGTGAAGCACTGGAACGAGGCAGCTCCAGAGATGGGGCTGCTTTGAGCCATGGGTGGGCAACCGGGCCCCGTGCATCTGGCGAAGGCAAGATAGCGGGGGCTGGTTGCATCTCAAAGTGCTTCACATATCTAATTCCTACCTCACAGGCTTCACCGTTGAAAATATGGTTGAATGTACAGGCTGTCAGCCTATGCCCGAGATGGAGTAGTAGGAATATAGAAAAAAAAGACTGGGACAGTTTATTATAAAGAATAGGACAGCAAAGTAGAAAGCTTTCTCCCCATCTATCTCTATCTATCTATTTCCTGACGCCGTGATCCCCGAAGGGGTGGCCACGAACGAACCGCCCCCATGCACCTCTGTCCCCAGTCATTCGACGCCCCTCCCCCCAACCAGCACCGCCTTCGTTCATATACTTCCTCACTCCATCCTTCCACCTCTCATTCGGTCTACCTCTCCCTCTCTGTCCCTCCACCTCGCTCTCGTACACCCTCTTAGTCATTCTCTCGCTTTCCATACGTTCCATATGGCCGAACCATCTCAAGTTGTTCCTTTTCACACTTTCCAGCACATCTACCTCCACACCACACCTCCTTCTTACTTCCTCATTAGTCTGTCTATCCCTCCATGTAACTCTGCACGCACTTCTTAAGTAATTTCTCCCCATCCTCCGGCTAAAACGCTGTACCGAAAAATTGGATGAAGTGGAACCTTATGGGTCAGGAAATGCCCATAAGGAAAGTTTATATAAGAGTATAGAAAGACATTAGTCGGAAAGGGAATTTACTCGTGCGGAGAGAGAGAGAGAGAGAGAGAGAGAGAGAGAGAGAGAGAGAGAGAGAGAGAGAGAGAGGTCGACGAATAAATACACAGGATTAAGCTAATAAATTGAAATTATGAAAGAGTGAAAGATAATTGTTTAATGTGTGGTGTGTGTGTGTGTGTGTGTGTTTTGCTTGTGTATATGTGTGTTTTGCTTGTTTGTGTGGGTGTGTTTTGTTTTTGCTTGTTTGTGTGTGTGTTTTGTTTGTGTGTGTATGTGTTTTGCTTGTGTGTGTGTGTATGCGTGTGTGTTTTGCTTGTTTGTGTGTGTGTTTTGTTTTTGCTTGTTTGTGTGTGTATGTGTGTGTTTTGCTTGTGTATATGTGTGTGTATGTGTGTTTTGCTTGTTTGTGTGTGTGTGTTGTTTTGCTTGTTTGTGTGTGTGTGTGTGTGTGTTTTGCTTGTGTATATGTGTGTGTATGTGTGTTTTGCTTGTTTGTGTGTGTGTTGTTTTGCTTGTTTGTGTGTGTGTGTGTGTGTTTTGTTTGTGTATATGTGTGTGCATGTGTGTTTTGCTTGTTTGTGTGTGTGTGTGTTGTTTTGCTTGTTTGTGTGTGTGTGTGTGTGTTTTTTTTGTGTGTATATGTGTGTGCATGTGTGTTTTGCTTGTTTGTGTGTGTGTGTGTGTTGTTTTGCTTGTTTGTGTGTGTGTTGTTGTTTTGCTTGTTTGTGTGTGTGTGTGTGTTGTTTTGCTTGTTTGTGTGTGTGTGTGTGTGTTTTGTTTGTGTATATGTGTGTGCATGTGTGTTTTGCTTGTTTGTGTGTGTGTGTGTGTTGTTTTGCTTGTTTGTATGTGTGTGTTTTGTTTGTGTATATGTGTGTGTATGTGTGTTTTGCTTGTTTGTGTGTGTGTTGTTGTTTTGCTTGTTTGTGTGTGTGTGTGTGTTGTGTTTGTGTATATGTGTGTGCATGTGTGTTTTGCTTGTTTGTGTGTGTGTGTGTGTTGTTTTGCTTGTTTGTGTGTGTGTGTGTTTTGTTTGTGTATATGTGTGTGTATGTGTGTTTTGCTTGTTTGTGTGTGTGTTGTTGTTTTGCTTGTTTGTGTGTATGTGTGTGTGTGTTTTGTTTGTGTATATGTGTGTGCATGTGTGTTTTGCTTGTTTGTGTGTGTGTGTTGTTTTGCTTGTTTGTGTGTGTGTTTTGTTTGTGTGTCTATGTGTTTTGCTTGTTTGTGTGTGTTTTGCTTGTTTGTGAGTGTGTTTTGCTTGTTTGTGTGTGTGTATGCGTGTGTGTTTTGCTTGTTTGTTTGTGTGTGTATGTGTTTTGTTTGTGTGTGTATGTGTTTTGTTTGTGTGTGTGTGTTTTGCTTGTGTGTGTGTGTGTATGCATGTGTGTTTTGCTTGTTTGTGTGTGTGTTTTGCTTGTTTGTGTGTGTGTGTGTTTTGTTTGTGTGTGTGTGTGATTTTGTTTGCGTGTGTGTGTGATTTTGTTTGCGTGTGTGTGTGTATGCGTGTGTGTTTGCTTGTTTGGGTGTGTGTTTTGCTTGTTTGTTTGTGTGTGTATGTGTTTTGCTTGTGTGTGTGTGTATGCGTGTGTTTTGCTTGTGTGTGTGTGTATGCGTGTGTTTTGCTTGTGTGTGTGTGTTTTGCTTGTTTGTTTGTGTGTGTGTTTGTGGTTTGTTTTTGCTTGTTTGTGTGTGTGTGTGTGTTTATGTGTTTTGCTTGTTTGTTTGTTTGTGTGTGTGTGTGTGTGTGTGTGTGTGTGGGGTGGGGGGTTGTGTGTGTATTGGTGGGTTGATTGGTACAAATTACATACTATTTGTGGATGTACTTGTAAAATTTGAATGAGCCAACAGCTTATTTCTACACACATAATTATATAATGCATAAGGTTAGGGGAGGTGTGGTGGAGTGGTCTTGCCACTGGACTGGTAATCCAATGGAATCCAATGGAACCGGGTTCGAATATCGATGTGTCAATGGGAAGATATTATTGGGATGGAATTTGTGCTGTACCTAGTTTCAGTGCATTACCACAAACGCCAAATAAATACCCTCATTGTTCCCTGATTAAGTAGCACTGTATGAATATTCCCATATTCAAAATATGCTACAGGGGGACAATGCCTAGTGAGTTCATTGCTTAATAGGTGGCGTTCTGAGAGTGAGGGTCCGAGTCTAGGGGATGAGACAGTGAAGCACTGGAGCGAGGCAGCTTCAGAGATGGGGCTGTTTCGAGCCGTGAGTGGATGCTCCACACGTCTCACTCCCTAGACTGGAACGAGACCTCACTGGCTTCACCCTGTTCAGCGGTAGAATCTATAGGCTCACATCCTATGCCCGAGAGGGAGTAGTTGGAATATATAAAGTATATATATATATATATATATATAAAAGTCTAGGTTAAGTAGGTTAGGTTAGGTTATGCAGGTTATTTTGGCTAGGGTACGGTATGTCAAGTTGTTGTTGTTGTTCCCCATGCTGCCTGGCCGAACAGCCCCAAGGCCCCGAGCAAGGCCAAGGCCATAACCGAGCGCCCCCACAGAACCCTACCCGCCGACCACAATAAAGCCTGGGTGACCGAAGCCACTCCATGGCGGGGAGCTGAGGAGGGTGCGGAAACGCCCGGGAAACCAAAGCCCCACCCAGGGCCCTGTGCCCCTCAGCAATTATGAAGAGAAAGTTGAGGGGCAAGGGAAAATGTGACGCTTTGGCTTCCAATCTTGGTAGATTGGGAGGTCAATCCACGGAAGAGACGCCGTCACTTGAGATCTAGAAAATATATAAGTAAAAGGAACAGTCAGAGTAAGCTATGGGTATGGCAGAGATCGCTCAGTTTTCACTGAGCCACATGACTAGAACCCAATCCTCTCAGCATCAGCTAGGAAAGGCCCTAGAAAGCCACCTTTGGCGGGGGGATAGCTCCCCTATTTCAACCCTTTTCTGGGTTGGGCACCCGCCTGGTATGTCAAGTAGGTTAATAATCTAATTAATTACTTAATATAATTTCCAATACCTAACACCTCCCAATGAAATCAATGAAAGCATGTGATCCTCCCGGGATTCGTTCCTGGGTTACCACATACATAATCTTAAACACTCTAATTATTACACTACCAAGACTGTTATAGGTTAAGGGGAGATCTACACTTGAGGGATTTTTTTCTTGACCCCTTTCTCCCTCATGTTTAGCCCCATTGCTTTTGATATTATAAAACGTTTGCCCCATTAGTTTAGCGATTTTAAGAACTTTCACCCCATATTAAGACCTTTCGTGCAATTCAGGTGTCGATTTTTTCCTGGCGAGCGATAGCGAGCCTGTAATTTAAGAGGAACCGGCCTTCGGCCGGGACATTTTTCTACCGAAAAATTTACAAATTTATCTTGAAAGGGACTCAAGGGGGTGTAATTTTAACCCTCTCCGACATATGACGCGATTTTGAGCCTATTAGGGATACTTTAAAGCCTTTGTTACCATCAGGGGTATTTAGAAACCTTTAGTTTAGTTACTTCAACCTCTGCAGTTGTCTTTGAGTTAGCTGTGTTGAGCCTATTGGGGATACTTTAAAGCCTTTGTTACCATCAGGGGTATTTAGAAACCTTTAGTTTAGTTACTTCAACCTCTGCAGTTGTCTTTGAGTTAGCTGTGTTGAGCCTATTGGGGATACTTTAAAGCCTTTGTTACCATCAGGGGTATTTAGAAACCTTTAGTTTAGTTACTTCAACCTCTGCAGTTGTCTTTGAGTTAGCTGTGTTGAGCCTATTGGGGATACTTTAAAGCCTTTGTTACCATCAGGGGTATTTAGAAACCTTTAGTTTAGTTACTTCAACCTCTGCAGTTGTCTTGAGTTAGCTGTGTTGAGCCTATTGGGGATACTTTAAAGCCTTTGTTACCATCAGGGGTATTTAGAAACCTTTAGTTTAGTTACTTCAACCTCTGCAGTTGTCTTTGAGTTAGCTGTGGGCAGAACTTCTGCAGAGGTAATTATAAGAGTGAGAGAACTCTATTTCTTATTGCTATTCTGGCAACCTCTGCGTCATATGTGCGTGAAAGGGTTAAGCTTGATGGAGGTATGGGGAACAAACTAAATACCTCCGCTTAAGTCCATGACTACGATTAATATTCATTTATGGAATACTGGATATCAATGTAACCATGTACCCAGACCCAACTGCACACTGAATAGCCTAATGTTTATGCCAGAGGAAAGCACAATTTATGGGGCACAGATCTCTAAGGACCAACCTCGCGTATACGAACTGGTCCTTAAGGGGAGGTTTCTAGTTTGTTTCCTACTCCTCCAACAATCTTAAAATTTCACCCCCTTGACCCCCTTTCAAGATAAATTTGTAAATTTTTCGGTAGAAAAATTTCCCGGCCGAAGGCCGATTACTCTTAAATTACAGGCTCGCTATCGCTCGCCAGGATAAAATTGACACCTAAATGGCACGAAAGGTCTTAAAATTGACAGAATGGGGCGGAAATTCTTAAAAATCACCAAACTAATGGGGCAAACGTCTTAAAATCTCAAAAGCAATGGGGCTAGACATGAGGGAGAAAGGGGTAAAGAAAAAAATCCCTCAAGTGGAAATCTCCCCTTAACCAATAAAAATAATCTAATGTATTAAATTCACTCCCAACACCAAACACCTCTCAATGGAATCAATGAAAGCATGTGATCCTCCCGGGAATCGAACCTTGGATACCACATACAGATAAGTTAGATTAGGTTAAAAATGGACACTTTTATTTAGGTTTGAAAGACGAAAACATAATTGTGTGTTTACGTGTGTGTATTAATTATGTGTTTACGTGTGTGTATTAATTATGTGTTTACGTGTGTGTATTAATTATGTGTTTACGTGTGTGTATTAATTATGTGTTTACGTGTGTGTATTAATTATGTGTTTACGTGTGTGTATTAATTATGTGTTTACGTGTGTGTATTAATGACTAGGCCTACATCCTGCTTGATAGAAAGAGAGAGTGATTGAGATAGAGATGAAGTGTCGAACATGGACGGGCAATAACATTCAAATCGAGAGTGAGAGAGTATCGTGTTTATGTTAATGATGTGTGTAAGCATTCACACACGCACACCACACACACACACACACATATATATATATATATATATATATATATATATATATATATATATATATATATATATATATATATATATACAGTATATATATATATTGTATATAAATGTTTTATTTATTCTACAAACGAGGTTAAAATGAAGCAGCAATTTTTTTATTAATTCATTCAATATTTTATACTATATTCATTCAATATTTTATACTATATTCATTCAATATTTTATACAATATTCATTCAATATTTTATACAATATTCATTCAATATTTTATACAATATTCATTCAATATTTTATACAATTCTCAGTTGTGGTTCAGAGAGTTGGTGGATTAAGTTGGCGAAATTCTGGGGGTGGTTCATCGACTTTTCGTCTGTCACTGCAGACATCTTCAGGAAGTGTGGTTTGAAGGGGGCGATCTGAGGTATTTACAGGTTGTTTGCTAAACAGGGAGAGGAAGGGGGCGTGGCTACGGCGCGCTAGGAGGGTCGCCATTGGAGGATGGATATCGTTGAGTCAATCTTAGGTTATATTTCGTCGTTGGTTGGCTGGGCGAGGTGTATGCGCTGTCTCGTTGCGTGGTGGAGGAGGAGAGCCGGGTGCCTGTGTTAACGTGGTGTGTGGTAGGTGTGGGAAGGGTAGGGGGGCGGATGTCTGTCGGGGTATTTCGTCTAATTGAGGGTAATACCTGTAGGTCTTGAGTCAGGAATTCAAGAATGGTAAGTCGTCTGGGGTCGTTTTCCTTGTCAAGTATGGTAGTGTCCTTGTCTAAGTCGGGGCGGATCAGGGCTCGGCGGTAGGGTTGTTTATAGTGTTCTTTAATAGCTCCAGATTGGAGGTGAAGGGTGAGCCGACGGGATTGGCGAGTTTTTGTCATACCAATGTAGATGTAAGGTCCACAGTCCTCACTGTTGCATGTGTGTTGGTATATGACATGATCGTCGTATCTCTGGCTCATAGTAGTGGTAGGGCGGATCTTGAGGACAAGGTTAGAATTTTTTTGGGATTTATAATAGAGGATTAGTTTGATTTTGTTGTCGAGGTTGGTGGGGTGGACGTTTTTGTAATTAATTTCTCTCATGATCGTCTCGTCAGTCTTGTAGTCAGAGGACATAATATGACTACTGTAGTAAATCTTGATGTCGTCGGAGGGGCTGTTGTTAGTGGTGCCCTGGTTGTACCACTTTTCTAGTTGTCGTTTGATGGTGGTAGATACGTCTGAGTTAGAGTACCCGTTGTTAATGAGTACTTGGGAAAGTCTTTCCAGTTCTCTCCATGTGGTATAGTGAGAGAGGGCTCTTCTGACGTAGGTAGGGATGGTAGATAGGAGGTAACTTTGTGGGCACTCGCTGTCACTATTAAGGCACTGTCCGTTGTTGGTGGGTTTAGCGTAGACGGTAGTCTTGAAGCCATTTTCATGGGTGGAAACAAGGATATCCAGGAAGGGGAGTCGTTCGTCAGTAGATTTTTCATAGGTGAAGTTGAGTCCAGAGGCGGCCATGAAGCGTTGCTGCAGCTCCTGCAGTTCTCCGAGGTCCTTTACTCGCACAAATATGTCGTCCACATGCCTGTAGTAGACTGAGGGGCGGTGGGCAGCCAGGAGCTCTTCTTCGATAGTTCCTATGAAGGAATAGGTCTTGGCGATCTGGTATGTGGTGGTGGGAATTTGGGAGCTGATGGGGTGGAGGGGGTTGCCTGGTTTGTGGGTCTTAATGGTAGGCTACTGTAGGCATACCCTGGGGAAAAATTCTCCTACAAGTTCTTGAGATGGATCCCTCCTGGTTTGGCATTGATGGCGAAGACAGAGATGGTGGTGTTGGCTCTTTGCTTTATGTCCTCGGTCGGGTTGCGGGTGATCCTCTTAAATTTGTTTTCGTCGTTTAGGATGTTGTACAATTTTTGCAGGTATTCTTCTTTGTCGTGTATTACAAGGCAAGATGCTTTACCTGCTCGCCTGATGATTATATCGGGGTTTTCTCGTAGTAGTTTAACCGCTTGGAAGTGGCTCTTGTTGAGAAGTTTGCTATGGTGGGATTCTCTAGTCTTAGCGGCTTCGGCAAGTAAGGTTAGTTGGAGGGAAAGGGTGGTGGTGACCTTGACACCTTTAAAGGGTGGTGGTGACCTTGACACCTTTAAAGGGTGGTGGTGACCTTGACACCTTTTTCGAGTCGTAAGATGTCATCCAGTAGTATTTCAATTTCAAGTCTCTTTCCCCATCAACATTTCAAGTCTCTTTCCCCATCAACATTTCTCACTTATTTTGAATATTTTGTAGTTAAATATGGTGCTAATTATATAAACTTGGTCTTAATATGATGCAGAGACATAGTGCTTTCATATTTTTTCCATTAAGTATCGATACATTAGCTGCTTAGGGATTCAATTTACCATCAGCTAAAAAGAAACATAGAGTAGAGCTTAGGTTCCACAAGAGCGCTGGTTTCTTTCCTTGGCCGAGACTCATTAGCAGGTGATTTATTAGTCGCGCTATTTTTACGAACTTTACCGCTAATTGTCTCTCTCTCTCTCTCTCTCTTAGACATACTCTTAGACATACTCATTCTTACTCTCTCTCTCTCTCTCTCTTAGACATACTCATTCTTACTCTCTCTCTCTCTTAGACATACTCATTCTTACTCTCTCTCTCTCTCTCTCTCTCTCTCTCTCTCTCTCTCTCTCTCTCTCTCTCTCTCTCTCTCTCTCAATGGTTTAGAGTGGGTAAGGGAACATTGGAAAGGGAACTACTGCTCTAGAACTAATGTCCGTGACAGGATTAGGAAGTTAGTAGGGGACAGATGGGTTAGTAACTGAGGGGGGGATAAAATAAAGTTATTCATTTACAAACTCAGTCAGTCGCGGGTTTGATGCGAGATATTTGTCTAAGCGGAGTTTAAATTAATCAACGGTGCTGCAGTCTATAACGTCTCGGGGAAGCCCATTCCACAAGTTGACAACTCGATTGAAGAAGAAATTCTTAGATTCGTGTGAGTTAAAAGATTTACCAATAATTTTGCAACCGTTTCCCCGCGTGTAATTAGATTGGTCGATAGTGAAGTACTTACTACAGTTCATATTGTCGATGCCTTTGATGATTTTGAACACTTGAATTAAGTCACCTCTTAATCTGCGCTGGGTTAAAGGAAATAGATTTAATTCTCTAAGACGCTCTTCGTATGGTTTGTTCTTTAGGCTAGGTATCATTTTGGTAACTCTACGTTGAACTCGTTCTAGCTTGTTTATATCTTTTTGGTAATAAGGGCACCAGCATTGAATCTTAGACATCTCTCTTAGACATACTCATTCTTACTCTCTCTCTCTCTCTCTCTTAGACATACTCATTCGTACTTTCTCTCTCTCTCTCTCTATCTACCTATCTATCTATGTCTGTGTGTTAGGAGAGTGTGTGTGTGTGTTACTCAGTTACTTGTTCGTCAAGGGGAATCCACGCAATGCGAGCTAAGCTCATTATTATCGCGCCTCCTTAACTGGGAATGTATTGCGTGAAATGCATGTTAAGTGTTTTATGTATTGTTGGAATGGCTGTGGATGTGTGTGTAGTCTGTATTTTTAGCCAATTGGTGACATCGGAAACGAAGGCTTAGGGTGGATCTGTATGGTACCATTCTCACTATAGACGGTACCGTCTCGCCCGAAGGCTTAGGTAGCCATCAGCTTAGGTGAACCATATGATACCCATCTCGCCTTGTACCATTTTTGCCAACCCCAGATGGGACGTCACAACGTCGTCCACTTATTCCAGGTACCTATTTACAGCTAGGTGAACTGAGGCTAACACATGAAAGGAGACAAGCCCAATTTGTCTCCGCCCGGCCGGGGATTGAACCCCGGCCCCTCGTGTGTGAGACGAGAGCTCTACCACTAGGCTACGGGCTGTGTGTGTGTGTGTGTGTGTGTTAAATCTCCATTATAAATACACAATTGACTAACACTAGAACTCTAATATATATTACTATTAATTAACCCTTTCAGTACCAGGACGCCCTTTTTGCCTTTGATTCTGGCTAAAAATGGATGATTTTATGCAGTTTAAGAAGGACCTATTTTACTGTGAGGGTTTATTGAGATCGTATTTACCCACTTGAGTCGTAGAGGTAGATTATAAACTGAAAAAATTGTCTAATGGTAACCAGAATATGATGAAAATTACGTCATGGTGGTGAAGGGGTTAAGGGGAGATGGGTCGCTATTCTGGTCCCTCTTCTTCCTCATGTTTAGCCCCATTAGGTTTCAGATTTTAAGACGTTCGCCCCATTATGTTGTCGATTTTAAGACCTGTCGCCTCATTTCTTTGTTAATGTTGACACATTTCGTGCTATTTAGGTGTCGATTTTTTTCCTGGCGATCGATAGTCCGTCTGTAATTTTCGAAGGATCGGCCTACCGAAAAATGTACAACTTAACCTAGAAGGGGAATCTAATGATTTTTTTTTTTTTTTTTTAGTTTGATGGAGGTTTAGGGAGGAAACTAGAAAAATAATATATAGATACATACATGATCAAATACTTAAGGGGGGTGACCTGTTATTAAGGGGGGTGACCTGTTTTGGTTCTGTCCTTTTCTATCTTTCTCTGGCTTGTATCCATTTGGCCCCATTCAGCCTACTGTTTTAAGACGATTATCCCCATCCAGGTGTCAATTTTTTACTGGTGAGCGGTAGCGAGCCAGCATATTTTTTATTTTTGTTTGACAGCAGGCTAAATTTGTACATTTTTCGATAGAAAAATGTCTCCGGCGAAGCCGGATTTCTTCATATAATGCTGGCTCGCTATCGCTCGCCAGGAATAAATCGACACCTAGATGGGGATAAACGTCTTAAAATAGTTGGCTGAATGGGGCCGAATGGATACAAGCCAGAAAAAGAGAGAAAAGGACAGAAATAACAACAAGCAGATCACCCCCCTTAAGTGGACAGGGGTGTCAATTACAAGTGTCTTTTGTTCGCCATAAGTATTAACAGCTGGTATTGTTCGCCATAAGTATTAACAGCTGGTATTGCGTACTTATTTTCACGATTTGATGTATATTCATGGGATCGATATATATTTCGACAATTTACATATTTACATTATATGTGTGTGTATATAGATGTGTGTGAATGTGTCTTTGGTTTTTGTGTGTTCATTGTATTAAGCCGGAGTCACACGAGCCCCTTTTTTTAGCAATTTTTACGGGCAATTATGGTCTGGCAGCTTCAAAAATTACACTTTATCAGAATTCAACCGCCTAACATACTCTACCTTCAGTCTAGTTACCGATACCAGTGCAAAACAAAATGTCCCGAAATAATACGAGAACAAACTTGTTCATGGAAAATTGACTGAAAAATCGCTCGTGTGACAGCGGCTTTATGTTGTGTTACGTGTTGTCCCTATTCTTGCGCTTGTCTTGATTCGCCCCCCCCCCCCCCCCCCCAAAAAAAAAGGAAAAGTGGGGATTGGGCCTGAGTAAATAGATAGATAGATAGATAGATAGATAGATAGATAGATAGACATATATAAGGGGGTAGGGTATATTTTTTGGTCAATTTATTTATGTATTATTATTATTATTTTTAGTTTCCTTTCTAGACCTCCATCAAGCTTAAAAAAAAACACATCTCCAATATCTCCCTTCTAGATCAATTTGTTCATTTTTCGATTGAAAAATGTCCCGGCCGAAGGCCGATTCATCCTAATCAGGCTCGCTATCACTCGTCAGGAAAACATCGACACCTAAATGACACAGACGGTCTTAATATTGACCAAGAAATAGGGCGAAGAGTCTTAAAATCGCCAAGCTAACGGGCTGAACGTCATACAGTCTGAAAACTAATAGAGCTAAACATGAGGGAGAAGGTGAGCCAGAAACACTAATAGAGCTAAACATGAGGGAGAAGGTGAACCAGAAACACTAATAGAGCTAAACATGAGGGAGAGGTGAACCAGAAACACTAATAGAGCTAAACATGAGGGAGAAGGTGAACCAGAAACACTAATAGAGCTAAACATGAGGGAGAAGGTGAGCCAGAAACACTAATAGAGCTAAACATGAGGGAGAAGGTGAACCAGAAACACTAATAGAGCTAAACATGAGGGAGAAGGTGAACCAGAAACACTAATAGAGCTAAACATGAGGGAGAAGGTGAACCAGAAACACTAATAGAGCTAAACATGAGGGAGAAGGTGAACCAGAAACACTAATAGAGCTAAACATGAGGGAGAAGGTGAACCAGAAACACTAATAGAGCTAAACATGAGGGAGAAGGGGAACCAGAAACACTAATAGAGCTAAACATGAGGGAGAAGGTGAACCAGAAACACCAATAGAGCTAAACATGAGGGAGAAGGGGAACCAGAAACACTAATAGAGCTAAACATGAGGGAGAAGGTGAACCAGAAACACTAATAGAGCTAAACATGAGGGAGAAGGTGAACCAGAAACACTAATAGAGCTAAACATGAGGGAGAAGGTGAACCAGAAAAACTAATAGAGCTAAACATGAGGGAGAAGGTGAACCAGAAACACTAATAGAGTAAACATGAGGGAGAAGGGGAACCAGAAAAACGACCCATCCCTCCTTAAAACCTTAACACTTTTTCGCCTCACTTTTTTGTCAATATTAAAAAAAAATGTGTCAATTAGGTATCAATTTTGTCCTGGCGAGCGATAGCGAGCCTGTAATTTAATAGTATCTTGAAGGAGGATCTTTGGGGATGTTTTTGTAAGCTTGATGGAGGTCTAGAGAGGAAACTAACACAAATTATATATATATATATATATATATATACAGTATACACAGGGTGATTCAGGATTCAGGATTGCATGCATTAAATTGGTGGACGACACTTCCTTGGATAATTTTAAACAACAATTAATATATCTATGGTCAAATGTCTAATTATACATAGTTTGGCTGGTACAGTACATTGACGATGTTGTATTAAGGGGGTGACCTGTTTTGGTTCTGTCCTTTTCTCTTTTTCTCTGGCTTGTATCCATTTGGCCCCATTCAGCCTACTGTTTTAAGACGTTTATCCCCATCCAGGTGTCAATTTTTTACTGGTGAGCGGTAGCGAGCCAGCATATTTTTTATTTTTGTTTGACAGCAGGCTAAATTTGTACATTTCGATAGAAAAATGTCTCCGGCGAAGCCGGATTTCTTCATATAATGCTGGCTCGCTATCGCTCGCCAGGAAGAAATCGACACCTAGATGGGGATAAACGTCTTAAAATAGTTGGCTGAATGGGGCCGAATGGATACAAGCCAGAGAAAGAGAGAAAAGGACAGAAATAACAAACAGCAGGTCACCCCCCTTAATGAGGGTGGAAAGTGAAGGGGGAAACCCGCGTAGGTCGATTTCCGAGGGATAATATTTTCCACACAGCTTGAGTACAGTGTGTTACAGGCACCTTTGATTTTTTTTTTTTTTATTTTGTAGCCAAGAGGAAGAACACACTGTCGAAAGCTGTGAATATAAATGTGGACACAAATCTACGCGGGTTTCCCTTCACATTCCACCCTCATTATAAGGGGAGATTTCCACTCGAGGGATTTTTTCTGGACCCCTTTCTCCCTCATGTTTAGCCCCATTGCTTTTGAGATTTTAAGACCTTCGCCCTAGAAGTTTGGATATTTTAAGACATTTTGCCCCATTTCTGTCAATTTTAAGACCTTTCGTGCCGTTAAGGTGTCGATTTTTTCCTGGCGAGCGATAGCGAGCCTGTAATTTAAGAGCAACCGGCCTCCGGCCGGGACATTTTTCTACCGAAAAATGTACACATTTATCTTGAAAGGGGGTCTAGGGGGTGTAATTATAAGCTTGATGAAAAAGTAGGGAACAAACTAAATACCTCCCCTTAAAACAGGTGACCCCCTTAATACAACATCGTCAATGTACTGTACCAGCCAAACTATGTATAAATCCACATTTTACCATAGATACATTGTTGTTTAAAATTATCCAAGGAGGTCGTCCTCCAATTTAATGCATGCAATCCTGATTCACCCTGTATATATATATATATATATATATATATATATATATATATATATATATTAGCACATAAATACGCCCATCCCCCCTTAAGGGGAGGTTTTTAGTGTATTTCCTAGACTTCCATCAAGCTTGAAATTACACCCCCTTGACCCCATTTCAAGATAAATTGGTACATTTTTCGGTAGAAAAATGTCCCAGCCGAAGGCCGGTTCCTCTTAAATTACAGGCTCGCTATCGCTCGCCAGGAAAAAATTGACACCTAAATGGCATGCAAGGTCTTAAAAGTGACATAAATGGGGTGAAAGTTCTTAAAATCGCCAAACTAATGGGCCGAACGTCTTAAAATATCAAACGCAATGGGGCTAAACATGAGGGAGAAAGGGGTTCAGGAAAAAAAATCCCTCCAGTGGAAATCTCCCCTTAAAAGCCCGTATACTGTAGCAAGCGAATATAGCGGTATATGCTATTATATATACACCCCCAGATATAATGTAAAAATCTTATCTAATTTAATTAACCAAGATAAGAAGTGTTGTCGGAAGGTCTTGGTGCCGCTATCAACATCTGCAGTATTACCGGTAACCCTTTCTTTTAGTTTCCTAGGTAGACCTCCATCAATCTAACAACTAAAAAACCCTAGACGCCCTTTCAAGATAAATTTGTACATTTTTCTAAGGCCGATTCCTCTAAGAATTACAGGCTCGCTATCGCTCGCCAGGAAAAAATCGAAACCTAAATTGCACGAAAGGTCTTGAAATTGACAACAAAAAGGGGCGAAAGGTGTTAAAATCGCCTAAATAATGGGAGTCTATTTATATATATTTATTCCTATATTTCTTAGTTTCCTCCCTAGACTTCTATCAAGCTTAAGAAACACCCGCCAAGATCCTCCTTTAAGAACAACTTGTAAATTTTTCGATAGAAAAATTTCCTCTTAAAATTACAGGCTCGCTATCGCTCGCCAGGAAAAAATCGACACCTAAATGACACGAAAAGTCTTAATATTGATCAAGAAATGGGGCTTAAAGTCTTAAAATCGACAAATTAATGGGCCGAACGTTATAAAATCTGAAAACTAGTGGGGCCAAACACGAGGAAGAAGGGGGCTCAGATATATAAGCTTATCTATAAGTGCCAGATAAGAAGAAGAAGACTGGCAGGAAAGTATTGTTATTGCTGCTATCAACATCTGCAGTATTAACCCTTTCAGTACCAGGGGCTGACACTTTAATTGTCATTAGTGAGACCCCCATGTGGATTATCCTGTTCAATTTGGGTGTCCTTATTGCAGAATGGACATAGATTCCTTGGAGAGAGTACAGCGCAGAACGACGCGAATTATCCATAATATTATACGTTTTCCATTTGGATAAAGGTTGAAGGAATTAGGCTTACATTCGTTAGAGAGACGCAGAGTTAGAGGGGATTATGATAGAGGTGTTCAAGTGGGTTAGTGGGATTATGATAGAGGTGTTCAAGTGGGTTAGTGGGGTTATGATAGAGGTGTTCAAGTGGGTTAGTGGGATTATGATAGAGGTGTTCAAGTGGGTTAGTGGGGTTATGATAGAGGTGTTCAAGTGGGTTAGTGGGGTTATGATAGAGGTGTTCAAGTGGGTTAGTGGGATTATGATAGAGGTGTTCAAGTGGGTTAGTGGGATTATGATAGAGGTGTTCAAGTGGGTTAGTGGGATTATGATAGAGGTGTTCAAGTGGGTTAGTGGGGTTATGATAGAGGTGTTCAAGTGGGTTAGTGGGGTTATGATAGAGGTGTTCAAGTGGGTTAGTGGGATTATGATAGAGGTGTTCAAGTGGGTTAGTGGGATTATGATAGAGGTGTTCAAGTGGGTTAGTGGGATTATGATAGAGGTGTTCAAGTGGGTTAGTGGGGTTATGATAGAGGTGTTCAAGTGGGTTAGTGGATTATGATAGAGGTGTTCAAGTGGGTTAGTGGGATTATGATAGAGGTGTTCAAGTGGGTTAGTGGGATTATGATAGAGGTGTTCAAGTGGGTTAGTGGGGTTATGATAGAGGTGTTCAAGTGGGTTAGTGGGATTATGATAGAGGTGTTCAAGTGGGTTAGTGGGGTTATGATAGAGGTGTTCAAGTGGGTTAGTGGGATTATGATAGAGGTGTTCAAGTGGGTTAGTGGGATTATGATAGAGGTGTTCAAGTGGGTTAGTGGGATTATGATAGAGGTGTTCAAGTGGGTTAGTGGGATTATGATAGAGGTGTTCAAGTGGGTTAGTGGGGTTATGATAGAGGTGTTCAAGTGGGTTAGTGGGGTTATGATAGAGGTGTTCAAGTGGGTTAGTGGGATTATGATAGAGGTGTTCAAGTGGGTTAGTGGGATTATGATAGAGGTGTTCAAGTGGGTTAGTGGGATTATGATAGAGGTGTTCAAGTGGGTTAGTGGGGTTATGATAGAGGTGTTCAAGTGGGTTAGTGGGATTATGATAGAGGTGTTCAAGTGGGTTAGTGGGATTATGATAGAGGTGTTCAAGTGGGTTAGTGGGATTATGATAGAGGTGTTCAAGTGGGTTAGTGGGGTTATGATAGAGGTGTTCAAGTGGGTTAGTGGGATTATGATAGAGGTGTTCAAGTGGGTTAGTGGGATTATGATAGAGGTGTTCAAGTGGGTTAGTGGGATTATGATAGAGGTGTTCAAGTGGGTTAGTGGGATTATGATAGAGGTGTTCAAGTGGGTTAGTGGGATTATGATAGAGGTGTTTCAAGTGGGTTAGTGGGATTATGATAGAGGTGTTCAAGTGGGTTAGTGGGATTATGATAGAGGTGTTCAAGTGGGTTAGTGGGATTATGATAGAGGTGTTCAAGTGGGTTAGAGGGGATTATGATAGAGGTGTTCAAGTGGGTTAGTGGGATTAAGGGGGGTGACCTGTTTTTTGTTATTTCTGTCCTTTTCTCTCTTTCTCTGGCTTGTATCCATTCGGCCCCATTCAGCCAACTATTTTAAGACGTTTATCCCCATCTAGGTGTCGATTTTGTTCTGGCGAGCGATAGCGAGCCAGCATTATATGAAGAAATCCGGCTTCGCCGGAGAAATTTGTCTATCGAAAAATGTACAAATTTAACCTGCTGTCAAACACAAATAAAAAATATGCTGGCTCGCTACCGCTCACCAGTAAAAAATTGACACCGGGATGGGGATAAACGTCTGAAAAACAGTAGGCTGAATGGGGCCAAATGGATACAAGCCAGAGAAAGAGAGAAAAGGAGAGAACAAAAAGCAGGTCCACCCCCCTTAATAAAGGGGACATGAAAGATGTACTAAGTAAAGCTCAGTGGTAGCGAAAGAACTGTATGTTTGGTTTGTTACCCACCCTATCAACATCTGACAGACATTAATACAGCACAGAGGGAGCCAAACGTAATGTAAGCTAATACATGACTTAAGGGGAGGTATTTAGTTTGTTCCCTACGTTTTCATCAAGCTTAAAATTACACCCCCTAGACCCCCTTTCAAGATAAATTTGTACATTTTTCGGTAGACAAATGTCTCGGCCGGAGGCCGATTGCTCTTATATTACAGGCTCGCTATCGCTCGCCAGGAAAAAATCGACACCTTAATGGCACGAAAGGTCTTCACATTGCCAGAAATCGGGCAAAATGTCTTAAAATGTCCAAACTACTAGGGCGAACGTCTTAAAATCTCAAAAGCAATGGGGCTAAACATGAGGGAGAAAGGGGTCCAGAAAAAAATCCCTCCAGTATAAATCTTCCCTTATTAACTCTTTGAGGATTATCACGCATCATGCCTATTTATTCAAATTGGGGAGGGTATAATGGAGGCCAGAAGGTTGATTGAGATCTTCTGTACCCTATTAAGGGGAGGTCTCCACTAGAGGGATTTTTTTCTTGACCCCTTTCTCCCTCATGTTTAGCCCCATTGCTTTTGATATTATAAAACGTTCGCCCCGTTAGTTTGGCGATTTTAAGAACTTTCACCCCATTTTAAGACCTTTCGTGCCATTCAGGTGTCGATTTTATCCTGGCGAGCGATAGCGAGCCTGTAACTTAAGAGGAAACGGCCTTCGGCCGGGACATTTTTCTACCGAAAAATGTACAAATTAATCTTGAAAGGGACTCAAGGGGGTGTAATTTTAAGCTTGATGGAGGTCTAGGGAACAAACTAAATACCTCCCCTTAACTCCCATATACCCTTGCTAAGCTGCATGATGCGTCTAATGATAGCCAGCAAAAGTGTCAAAGCGCGTCGTGGTCCTGAAGGGGTTAATATCGCCATTGTACGGTAGCGCTAATAAGTCATGTTTCAGATGTCATTACGTTTGGCTCGCGCTGTGCTGTATTTATGTCTGTCAGATGTTGAATAGGGTGGGTATCAAACGAGACAACCAGCCAACCAGACATTTACACACACAGACATACAGAGACCCATACACACACACACACACACACATACACATACTGTACATTCATAGAGACACAGACAGAAAATAAGCCATACAGACAAACAAACAGACATACATATATACAGACATACATAGACATAACCATACACACACACAGACACACAGACACAAGCATCTTTTCCAAACTATCGCACAGACATACAGACAACCAACAGACTAGACACACAGACACCCCTACACACACACAGACACAACCATACACACACACAGACACACAGACACCAGACACAAGCATCTTTTCCAAACTATCGCACAGAGCTCCTAGGGTTGGTTGGTCGGTTGGTTGGTTTCAAGCGCATCATCTTAGCCTCTTCAGCAACATGACGTCTTTATAAATTAGGTTATGGCTAAATTGTGATGATTTTATGCAGTTTAAGGCGAGACAGACCGTTTTTTATGCAGTTTAAGGGGAGACAGACCGTTTTTTATGCAGTTTAAGGGGAGACAGACCGTTTTTTATGCAGTTTAAGGGGAGACAGACCGTTTTTATTCAGTTTAAGGGGAGACAGACCGTTTATTCAGTTTAAGGGGAGACAGACCGTTTTTATTCAGTTTAAGGGGAGACAGACCGTTTTTTATGCAGTTTAAGGGGAGACAGACCGTTTTTTATGCAGTTTAAGGGGAGACAGACCGTTTTTTATGCAGTTTAAGGGAAGACAGACCGTTTTTATGCAGTTTAAGGGAAGACAGACCGTTTTCTATGCAGTTTAAGGGGAGACAGACCGTTTTTTTTTCTTCTATTAATTAATTTATTCATTTAATTTATTTATTCAATTGTTTACTGGTGAGCGGTAGCGAGCCAGCATATTTTTTTATTTTTGTTTGACAGCAGGCTAAATTTGTACATTTTTCGATAGAAAAATATCTCCGGCGAAGCCGGATTTCTTCATATAATGTTGGCTCGCTGTCGCTCGCCAGGAAGAAATCGACACCTAGATGGGGATAAACGCCTTAAAATAGTTGGCTGAATGGGGCCGAATGGATACAAGCCAGAGAAAGATAGAAAAGGACAGAAATAACAAAAAGCAGGTCACCCCCCTTAAGTGTAACGCCGGCCAAGTGACACCACACGAGTCGCAATGTACAGTCGCGTGTACAAATAATCCTGTACCCACCCCTCTAGAATGATAGGATGACTTGGTAGTGTAATATCCGGAAACAAGAGATAGAAGGAAGGTTGTGAAGACGCGATATATTGACGTGTGTATTTATTTAGTTTATTCCCTAGACCTCCATCAAGCTTTAAAAAAACATCCCCTAGACCCCCTCCTATAATAAGCTTAAAAAACATCCCCTAGACCCCCTCCTATAATAAGCTTAAAAACATCCCCTAGATCCCCTCCTATAATAAGCTTAACAAAACATCCCCTAGACCCCCTCCTATAATAAGCTTAACAAAACATCCCCTAGACCCCCTCCTATAATAAGCTTAAAAACATCCCCTAGACCCCCTCCTATAATAAGCTTAAAAACATCCCCTAGACCCCCCCTATAATAAGCTTAACAAAATATCCCCTAGACCCCCTCTATAATAAGCTTAAAAAAACATCCCCTAGACCCCCCCCCTCCTATAATAAGCTTTAAAAAAACATCCCCTAGACCCCCCTATAATAAGCTTAAAAAAACATTCCCTAGACCCCCCCTATAATAAGCTTAAAAACATCCCCTAGACCCCTCCTATAATAAGCTTAAAACATCCCCTAGACCCCCTCCTATAATAAGCTTAAAAACATCCCCTAGACCCCCTCCTATAATAAGCTTAAAAAAACATCCCCTAGACCCCCCCCTATAATAAGCTTAAAAAAAACATCCCGTAGACGGTCCTGATATAATAATCTTTAAAAAAACATCCCGTAGACCCCCCTCCTATAATAAGCTTAAAGAAACATCCCCTAGACCCCCCTATAATAAGCTTAAAAACATCCCCTAGACCCCCTCCTATAATAAGCTTTAAAAACATCCCGTAGACCCCCCTCCTATAATAAGCTTTGAAAAAAACATCCCGTAGACCCCCCTCTAAAACCCACTAGACCCCCCCTATAATAAGCTTTAAAAAAACATCCCGTAGACCCCCCTCCTATAATAATCTTTAAAAAAACATCCCGTAGACCCCCCTCCTATAATAAGCTTTAAAAACATCCCGTAGACCCCCCTCCTATAGTAAGCTTAGAAAAACACCCCCTAGACCTACCTTCATGATAAATTTGTACATTTTTCGATAGCAAAATTTCCCGGCCAGAGGCCGATTCCTCCTAGAATTACAGGCTCGCTATCGTTCGCCAGGAAAAAATCGACACCTAAATGGCACGAAAGGTCTTTATATTGACAAAGAAATCGGGTGAAAGATATTTACATCGCAAACCTAATGTCAAAATAAGTGGGGCTCAACACGAGGGAGAGAGGGGGACCAGAAAAACGACCCATCTCCCCTTGAGTATGGAGCCGACCAAGTGACACACGGGGGGGAGGGGGGGGGGGGGGTTGCAATGTACAGTCGAGTACAAATAATCCCGTCATTACTTTAACCCCTTCTGTACCGGCGACCTGTGTTATATTTTAGTCTAGCAATATTTAGACGATTTTATGCAGCTTCGAAAGGATCTGTGGTAGTTAGAAGGGTGGATTGAGATAGTTCGAAGCCTTATAATTGCTAAAGAGATCCTACCTAGAGTGAATTAAATCGAGAGCCAGAATAAAATTAAAGACGCCGTCGGTATAGAAGGGGTTAAGCGGCTAATGGCTGTTTATCGGTCTATTAACCCCTTCAGACTCATATGACGCAGAGGTTGCCAGATTAGCAATAAGAAATAGAGTTCTCTCACTCATAACTACCTCTCCAAAATTAGTTTTCTGCCCACATCTAACTCAAAGACAACTGCAGAGGTTGAAGTAACTAAACTAAAGGTTTATAAATACCCCTGATGGTAACAAAGGCTTTAAAGTATCCCCAATAGGCTCAACACAGCTAACTCAAAGACAACTGCAGAGGTTGAAGTAACTAAACTAAAGGTTTCTAAATACCCCTGATGGTAACAAAGGCTTTAAAGTATCCCTAAGAGGCTCAAAATCGCGTCATATGTCGGAGAGGGTTAATTCATGTATAATTTTATTTGTTTAGTTTTTCCGGTTCCTCTTATAATTAGGCTGCAGGCTCGGTATCGCTCGCCGGGAAAAAATTGACACCTAAATGGCATGATCGGTCTTAAAATTGACACCTAAATGGCATGATCGGTCTTAAAATTGACACCTAAATGGCATGATCGGTCTTAAAATTGACACCTAAATGGCATGATCGGTCTTAAAATTGACACCTAAATGGCATGATCGGTCTTAAAATTGACACCGAAATGGCATGATCGGTCTTAAAATTGACATCGAAATGGAGCTAAAGGCGTTAAAATCGCCAAACTAATGGGCAGCTTAATGTCTTAACATTTTAAAAAACTGATGGGGCTAAACACGAGGGAGAAAGGGGTCCAGAAAAACGACCCGTCTCCCAACCTTAGAGGATGGTATGCCGTTTAAGAAGGACCTGTGTTACTGAGAGGGTTTATGGAGATCGTATTTACCCATTTAAGGGGAGATCCTTCACTTTGTGTCATTTTTTGTATTTATTTATTATTTTTCTAGTTTCCTCGCTAGACCTCCATCAAGCTTAAAATGAAGCCCCCTAGACCCCCTTTCAAGATAAATTTGTACATTTTTCGGTAGAAAAATGTCCTGGCCGAAGGCCGATTCCTCTTAAATTACAGGCTCGCTATCGCTCGCCAGGAAAAAATCGAGACCTAATTGACAGGAAAGGTCTTAAAATTGACAGAAATGGGGCGAAAGTTCATAAAATCGCCAAACTAATGGGTCTAAAGATGAGGGAGAAGGTGGTCCAGAAAAGCGACTCGTCTCCCCTTAAGGGGAGATTTCCACTTGAGGGATTTTTGTCTTGACTCCTTTCTCCCTCATGTTTAGCCCCATTGCTTTTGATATTATAAAACGTTTGCCCCATTAGTTTAGCGATTTTAAGAACTTTCAACCCATATTAAGACCTTTCGTGCCATTCAGGTGTCAATTTTATCCTGGCGAGCGATAGCGAGCCTGTAATTTAAGAGGAACCGGCCTTCGGCCGGGACATTTTTCTACCGAAAAATGGACAAATATATCTTGAAAGGGAATCAAGGGGGTGTAATTTTAAGCTTGATGGAGGTCTAGGGAACAAACTAAATACCTCCCCTTAAACCCTTCAGCACCATGATGCCTTGACACCTACCATTATATAAAATATGTATTCAAGAAAATCGTCTAATGGTAACAAAAATATGAGGACAATTACTTAATATGAGGACAATTACTTAATATGAGGACAATTACTTAATATGAGGACAATTACTTAATATGAGGACAATTACTTAATATGAGGACATACTTAATATGAGGACAATTACTTAATATGAGGACAATTACTTAATATGAGGACAATTACTTAATATGAGGACAATTACTTAATATGAGGACAATTACTTAATATGAGGACAATTACTTAATATGAGGACAATTACTTAATATGAGGACAATTACTTAATATGAGGACAATTACTTAATATGAGGACAATTACTTAATATGAGGACAATTACTTAATATGAGGACAATTACTTAATATGAGGACAATTACTTAATATGAGGACAATTACTTAATATGAGGACATTACTTAATATGAGGACAATTACTTAATATGAGGACAATTACTTAATATGAGGACAATTACTTAATATGAGGACAATTACTTAATATGAGGACAATTACTTAATATGAGGACAATTACTTAATATGAGGACAATTACTTAATATGAGGACAATTACTTAATATGAGGACAATTACTTAATATGAGGACAATTACTTAATATGAGGACAATTACTTAATATGAGGACAATTACTTAATATGAGGACAATTACTTAATATGAGGACAATTACTTAATATGAGGACAATTACTTAATATGAGGACAATTACTTAATATGAGGACAATTACTTAATATGAGGACAATTACTTAATATGAGGACAATTACTTAATTAATGGTAGTGAAGAGGTAAATGGTACAAGAGTGAATCATCCTATAGAAGGCTTGTTGTGTTGTGTGTGTGTGTGTGTGTGTGTGTGTTTGTGAGTTGTGTTGTGTTTGTGTGGTGTGTGTTTGTGTCTGTGTGTGTGTGTGTGTTGTGTTTGTGTGTGTGTGTGATTTGTGTGTGTTTGTGTGTGTTGTGTGTGTGTGTGTGTGTGTGTGGGTATAATCACTCACAGACGTCAGACAACATATATGCGGACTTAAATGGACACTCAGAGAGAGAGAGAGAGAGAGAGAGAGAGAGAGAGAGAGAGAGAGAGAGAGAGAGACCGTACACACAGCGTTAAATGTGAGGGGAAGGTTGGTCTCTCTCTCTCATTTTCTGTCTGTCCTACACACACATACGCATACACACACACACACACACACACACACACACACACACACACACACACAGACACACACACACACACACGCGAAAAATGTACAAATATATCTAGAAGGGAGATCTTGAGGATATTTTTGTTAAAGCTTGATGGAGGTCTAGGGAAGAAACTAAAAAAAAAAAATATATATATAAATGAAAAAATCGACCAAAAACTAAGCTCTTCATCCCCTTGCTGTCTGTCTCTGTCTGTCTGTCTGTCTGTCTCTGTCTGTCTGTCTGTCTGGGTTTCTGTCTGTCTGTCTGTCTGTCTGTCTGTGGGTTTCTGTCTGTCTGTCTGGGTTTCTGTCTGTCTGTCTGAGTGTCTGTCTGTCTGGGTTTCTGTCTGTCTGTCTGTCTGAGTGTCTGTCTGTGTCTGTCTGTCTGGGTTTCTGTCTGTCTGTCTGTCTGTCTGGATGTATGTCTGTCTGTCTGGGTGTCTGTCTGTCTGGCTGTCTTTCTGTCTGGCTGTCTGTCTGTCTGTCTGTCTGGGTTTCTGGCTGTCTGTCTGTGTCTGTGTTTCTGTCTGTCTGGGTGTCTGTCTGTCTGGGTGTCTTTCTGTCTGGCTGTCTGTCTGTCTGGGTTTCTGGCTGTCTGTGTTTCTGTCTGTCTGGCTGTCTGTCTGTCTTTCTGGCTGTCTGGGTTTCTGGCTGTCTGTCTGTCTGTCTGTGTTTCTGTCTGTCTGTCTGGGTGTCTTTCTGTCTGGCTGTCTGTCTGTCTGAGTTTCTGGCTGTCTGTCTGTCTGTCTGGGTGTCTGTCTGTCTGGGTGTCTTTCTGTCTGGCTGTCTGTCTGTTTTTCTGTCTGTCTGTCTGGGTTTCTGCCTGTCTGTCTGGGTCTCTGTCTGTCTGTCTGTCTGGGTTTATGTCTGTCTGTCTGTCTGGGTTTCTGGCTGTCTGTCTGTCTGGGTTTCTGTCTGTCTGTCTGTCTCTGTCTGTCTGTCTGGGTCTCTGTCTGTCTGTCTGTCTCTGTCTGTCTGTCTGTCTCTGTCTGTCTGTCTGGGTTTCTGTCTGTCTGTCTGTCTGTCTGTCTGGGTAGGCTAGCTACGAGTTACCAAGCAATTGTCTTCACTTGAGAACACTTGTACTGTACAAGCACTTCACGTTTTCTTTGTTTACTTTGTTATATCTTTAACTGTGTTGGTGGTGTAATGGTTTAGATGCCTTTGTTCTGGGTGTGGTGTCCCGAGTTCGAATCCCGGGAGGACCATATGCTTTCATTTGTTTATTCAAGTGCATTGGGGTTTGTAATTGATGATTAATGTTACAAACGGGGTGTAACTTAATTATATCTACCACCAGACGATATTCTTCAAGCAACTTTCGAATTTGAAGACAATGACGATCTTTTAGTTACCTAAAAGCAGTAATGACATCCGTGACACATTAAGGGGAGATGGGTCGTTTTTCTGGTCTCTCTTCTTCCAGATGTTTAGCCCCATTAGTTTTAGCCTTATTAGTTTTTAGCCCCATTAGTTTTTAGACTTCCATCAAGCTTAAAATTACACCCCCTTCCAAGAGAAATTTGTAAATTTTTCGGTAGAAAAAGGCTCCGGCCGAAGGCCGGTTCCTCTTAAACTACAGGCTCGCTTTCGCTCGACAAGAAAGAATCGACACCTAAATGGCACGAAAGGTCTTAGAATTGACAGAAATAGGGCGAACATTCTTATAATCGCCAAACTAATGGGGCGAACGTCTTAATATCTGAAAAACAACGGGGCTAAACATGAGGGAGAAATGGGTTCAGAAAAAATCCCTCAAATGAAAATCTTCCCTTAAATAGTATATATAAGGACGACTTACTAGCGTTAGACACGGCAAGAACATATATATTTATAGAATTTTGTTAACCGAAAAATCAATACATTCTCTCTCTCTCTGTCTCTCTCTCTCTCTCTGTATCTCTCTCTATCTGTATCTCTCTCTCTCTCTCTGTATCTCTCTCTCTCTCTGTCTCTCTCTCTGTATCTCTCTCTCTGTATCTCTCTCTCTCTATATATATATATATATATATATATATATATCACTCTCTCTTTCTCTCTCTCTGTATCTCTCTCTCTCTGTCTCTCTCTCTGTCTCTCTCTCTCTGCCTCTCTCTCTCTCTCTCTGTCTCTCTATCTATATATATATATCACTCTCTGTATCTCTCTCTCTCTCTCTCTCTGTATCTCTCTCTCTCTCTCTGTATCTCTCTCTCTCTCTCTATATATATATATATATATATATATATATATATTAATGTAATGTATAATATGTCATTTAGTTGTTTCAATGTAGAGTATTAACTTGTCCTTGTGTTGTGTGTTAACTGCAGTGTTGTGAGTGTAGCCACACATGCTAGGCTATGTGTTATTATTGTGGCGTTTTTGGGGCCTATTAATTCATGTATTCCTTTATTTCTTAGTTTTCTTGCTAGACCTCCATCAAACTTAGAAGAAAAAAAACCTAGACCCCCTTTCAAGATAAATTTCTACATTTTTCGGTAGAAAAATGTCTCGGCCGAAGGCCGGTTCCTCTTAAAATTTCAGGCTCGCTTTCGCTCGCCAGGAAATAATCCACACCTAAATGGCACGAAAGGTCTTAATATTGGCAAAATAATGGGGCAAAAGGTCTGAAAATCGCTAAACTAATGAGGCGAAGGTCTTGAAATTTCATAACTAATAGGGTTAAACATGAGGGAGGAGGATGACTCGAAAAACCAACTGCCTCCCCTTAAGTCGGTATCACACGAGAGCTATTCTAGTCAACATTTTTCTCGTGATGGGCTGGTCTATCAGAGTGAGAACTGAGCGATCTCTTCCATACCCATAGCTTACTCTGACTGTTCCTTTTACTTATATATTTTCTAGATCTCAAGTGACTGCATCTCTTCTGTGGATTGACCTCCCAATCTATCAAGATTGGAAGCCAAAGCGTCACATTTTTCCTTTGTCCCTCAGCTTTCTCTTCATAATTGCTGAGGGGCACAGGGCCCTGGGTGGGGCTTTGGTTTCCCGGGCGTTTCCGTCGCCCTCCTAAGCTCCCTGCCATGGAGTGGCTTCGGTCACCCAGGCTTTATTGTGGTCGGCAGGGAGGGTTCTGTGGGGGCACCCGATTATGGCCTTGGCCTTGCTCGGGGCCTTGGGGCTGTTCGGCCAGGCACCTTGGGGAACAACAACAACAACAACAACAAATTTCTGGCATAATTTCTGGAATATGTTGCCCTATTATCTTAAACTAGACTGATGATAGATGAAATTAGGTGACAGAAATGTTTTAAATGTTGACCTCATAAGCTGCCAGACCAGTGTTGAGGATAAATATTGAAGGAATAAGGGCTCGTGTGATACCGGCTTGAAGGGGAGATTTCCACTTGAGGGACTTTTTTCTTGACCCCTTTCTCCCGCATGCTTTTCTCCCCATTGCTTTTGAGATTTTAAGACGCTTGCCCCATTAGTTTGGTGATTTTAAGAATGTCCGCCCCATTCTGTCAATTTTAAGACCTTTCGTGCCATTTAGGTGTCGATTTTATCCTGGCGAGCGATAGCGAGCCTGTAATTTAAGAGTAACCGGCCTTCGGCCGGGAAATTTTTCTACCGAAAATGTACAAATTTATCTTGAAAGGGGGTCAAGGGGGTGAAATTTTAAGATTGCTGGAGGAGTAGGAAACAAACTAAAAACCTCCCCTTAAGGTGAAAGGATTTAGTTTTTGGTGTATATTTAAGTTATATATTTATTATCTAATTTCCTTGCTAGACCTCCAGTAAGCTTACAAAAAAAAAAAAAAAAAAAAATCCCTTGGCCTCCCTTCAATATAAATTTGTATATTTTTCGGTAGAAAAATGTCACGGCCAAAAGCTGCTTCCTCCTAGAGTTACAGGCTCGCTATCATTCACCAGGAAAAATTCGACTCCTAAGTGGCACGAAAGGCAAATGAATGGGGCAAAAGGTCTAAAAATCGCCAAGCTAATGGAACGATCGTCTTAAATTATCAAAACTAATGGGGCTAAACACGAGGGAGAAGGGTGTCCAGAAAAACCGGCCCATCCCCCCTTTAATAAGGGGAGGTTTTTAGCTTGTTCCCTAGACCTCCATCAAGTTTAAAATTACACCCCCTAGACCCCCTTTCAAGATAAATTTGTACATTTTTCGGTAGAAAAATGTCCTGGCCGAAAGGCCGGTTCCTCTTAAATTACAGGCTCGCTATCGCTTGCCAGGAACAAATCGACACCTAAATGGCACGAAAGGTCTTAAAATTGACAGAAATGGGGTGAAAGTTCTTAAAATCGCCAAAATATTGAGGCGAACGTATTAAAATCTCAAAAACTATAGATCTACACATGAGGGAGAAAGGGGTCCATAAAAAAAATACCTCAAGTGGAAATCTCCCCTTAAGGCTCGGATATTGTCTCTCTATATATATATATATATATATTTTTTTTTTTTTTTTTTTTTTTTTTTGGTATTTATTCAACCCTTTCAAAATCCAATACGCATTTATTTTCCATTGACTGGCTATTATTATACGATTATATATTCAGATTAGGAAGGGTGTATGGAAGTCAGAGCTAGGGTTAAAGGGGGGTGACCTGTTTTTCTTCTCTCCTTTTCTATCTTTCTCTGGCTTGTATCCATTCGCCCCCATTCAGCCAACTGTTTTAAGACGTTTATCCCCATCCAGGTGTAAATTTTTTACTGGTGAGCGTTAGCGAGCCAGCATATTTTTTATTTTTGTTTGACAGCAGGCTAAATTTGTACATTTTTCGATAGAAAAATTTCTCCGGCGAAGCCGGATTTCTTCATATAATGCTGGCTCGCTATCGCTCGCCAGGAAAAAATCGACACCTAGATGGGGATAAACGTCTTAAAATAGTTGGCTGAATGGGGCCGAATGGATACAAGCCAGAGAAAGAGATAAAAGGACAGAAATAACAAAAAGCAGGTCACCCCCCTTAAGAGCGAACTATTTATCTTGTCGAATGTTGAAAGTTTTAACAGCACTAAAATCGATGACGTCAGTGGCCAGGTCTTTCCTTAGGGGTTACTACTCGATGACGTCAGTGGCCAGGTCTTTCCTTAGGGGTTACTACTCGATGACGTCAGTGGCCAGGTCTTTCCTTAGGGTTACTACTCGATGACGTCAGTGGCCAGGTCTTTCCTTAGGGGTTACTACCGGTACTCAATGACGTCAGTGGCCAGGTCTTTCCTTAGGGGTTACTACTCGATGACGTCAGTGGCCAGGTCTTTCCTTAGGGTTACTTACTCGATGACGTCAGTGGCTAGGTCTTTCCTTAGGGTTACTTACTCGATGACGTCATTGGCCAGGTCTTTCCTTAGGGTTACTTAATCGATGACGTCAGTGGCCAGGTCTTTCCTTAGGGTTACTACTCGATGACGTCAGTGGCCAGGTCTTTCCTTAGGGTTACTACTCGATGACGTCAGTGGCCAGGTCTTTCCTTAGGGTTACTTACTCGATGACGTCAGTGGCCAGGTCTTTCCTTAGGGGTTACTACTCGATGACGTCAGTGGCCAGGTCTTTCCTTAGGGTTACTTACTCGATGACGTCAGTGGCCAGGTCTTTCCTTAGGGTTACTTACTCGATGACGTCAGTGGCCAGGTCTTTCCTTAGGGTTACTACTCGATGACGTCAGTGGCCAGGTCTTTCCTTAGGGTTACTACTCGACGACGTCAGTGGCCAGGTCTTTCCTTAGGGTTACTTACTCGATGACGTCAGTGGTCAGGTCTTTCCTTAGGGTTACTTACTCGATGACGTCAGTGGCCAGGTCTTTCCTTAGGGTACTTACTCGATGACGTCAGTGGCCAGGTCTTTCCTTAGGGTTACTTACTTGATGACGTCAGTGGCCAGGTCTTTCCTTAGGGTTACTACTCGATGACGTCAGTGGCCAGGTCTTTCCTTAGGGTTACTACTCGATGACGTCAGTGGCCAGGTCTTTCCTTAGGGTTACTTACTCGATGACGTCAGTGGCCAGGTCTTTCCTTAGGGTTACTTACTCGATGACGTCAGTGGCCAGGTCTTTCCTTAGGGTTACTTACTCGATGACGTCAGTGGCCAGGTCTTTCCTTAGGGTTACTACTCGATGACGTCAGTGGCCAGGTCTTTCCTTAGGGTTACTACTCGATGACGTCAGTGGCCAGGTCTTTCCTTAGGGTTACTACTCGATGACGTCAGTGGCCAGGTCTTTCCTTAGGGTTACTTACTCGATGACGTCAGTGGCCAGGTCTTTCCTTAGGGGTTACTTACTCGATGACGTCAGTGGCCAGGTCTTTCCTTAGGGGTTACTACTCGATGACGTCAGTGGCCAGGTCTTTCCTTAGGGTTACTACTCGACGACGTCAGTGGCCAGGTCTTTCCTTAGGGTTACTTACTCGATGACGTCAGTGGTCAGGTCTTTCCTTAGGGTTACTTACTCGATGACGTCAGTGGCCAGGTCTTTCCTTAGGGTACTTACTCGATGACGTCAGTGGCCAGGTCTTTCCTTAGGGTTACTTACTTGATGACGTCAGTGGCCAGGTCTTTCCTTAGGGTTACTACTCGATGACGTCAGTGGCCAGGTCTTTCCTTAGGGTTACTACTCGATGACGTCAGTGGCCAGGTCTTCCTTAGGGTTACTTACTCGATGACGTCAGTGGCCAGGTCTTTCCTTAGGGTTACTTACTCGATGACGTCAGTGGCCAGGTCTTTCCTTAGGGTTACTTACTCGATGACGTCAGTGGCCAGGTCTTTCCTTAGGGTTACTACTCGATGACGTCAGTGGCCAGGTCTTTCCTTAGGGTTACTACTCGATGACGTCAGTGGCCAGGTCTTTCCTTAGGGTTACTACTCGATGACGTCAGTGGCCAGGTCTTTCCTTAGGGTTACTTACTCGATGACGTCAGTGGCCAGGTCTTTCCTTAGGGGTTACTACTCGATGACGTCAGTGGCCAGGTCTTTCCTTAGGGTTACTTACTCGATGACGTCAGTGGCCAGGTCTTTCCTTAGGGTTACTACTCGATGACGTCAGTGGCCAGGTCTTTCCTTAGGGGTTACTACTCGAAGACGTCAGTGGCCAGGTCTTTCCTTAGGGTTACCTACTCGATGACGTCAGTGGCCAGGTCTTTCCTTAGGGTTACTACTCGATGACGTCAGTGGCCAGGTCTTTCCTTAGGGGTTACTACTCGATGACGTCAGTGGCTAGGTCATTCCTTAGGGGTTACTACTCGATGACGTCAGTGGCCAGGTCTTTCCTTAGGGTTACTTACTCGATGACGTCAGTGGCCAGGTCTTTCCTTAGGGTTACTACTCGATGACGTCAGTGGCCAGTTTTTTCCTTAGGGGTTACTACTCGATGACGTCAGTGGCCAGGTCTTTCCTTAGGGTTACTACTCGATGATGTCAGTGGCCAGGTCTTTCCTTAGGGTTACTACTCGATGATGTCAGTGGCCAGGTCTTTCCTTAGGGTTACTACTCGATGACGTCAGTGGCCAGGTCTTTCCTTAGGGTTACTACTCGATGATGTCAGTGGCCAGGTCTTTCCTTAGGGTTACTTACTCGATTAGAACAGATATGCTTTGCCTCGTGTGAATTAACCCTATTAGGTGCAGGGCGGGCCAATTTGAATCCTTCCTGATTTACTCCATTAGCTTGGATATTTTAAGACGTTTCACCTCATTAGTTTGGTGATTATATGATGCTTCAACCCAATAAGGTGTCGAATTTTCCTGGGCGAGCGATAGCGAGCCTTCAATTTGGGAGAAACCGGCCTTTGGCTGGGATTGTTTTTTTCCGAAAAATGTACATATTTAGCTTGAAGGGGGTCTGGGGAACGTTTTTTAGTTTGAAGGGGGTTTGGAGACGCGTTTTCCCAAGTCTTGCGGGTAAACTAAAAACACATTGTTCGATAATGGCTAAAACAATTACAACCCTCAATAATAATTAAACAAAATACCATAAAGACCCCCCCAAGACGTTGCACCAGATAGTGTTAAAACCCTAGAATGGTAACCCTTAGGGTTACTTACTCGATGACGTCAGTGGCCAGGTCTTTCCTTAGGGTTACTTACTCGATGACGTCAGTGGCCAGGTCTTTCCTTAGGGGTTACTACTCGATGACGTCAGTGGCCAGGTCTTTCCTTAGGGTTACTTACTCGATGACGTCAGTGGCCAGGTCTTTCCTTAGGGTTACTACTCGATGACGTCAGTGGCCAGGTCTTTCCTTAGGGGTTACTACTCGAAGACGTCAGTGGCCAGGTCTTTCCTTAGGGTTACCTACTCGATGACGTCAGTGGCCAGGTCTTTCCTTAGGGTTACTACTCGATGACGTCAGTGGCCAGGTCTTTCCTTAGGGGTTACTACTCGATGACGTCAGTGGCTAGGTCATTCCTTAGGGGTTACTACTCGATGACGTCAGTGGCCAGGTCTTTCCTTAGGGTTACTTACTCGATGACGTCAGTGGCCAGGTCTTTCCTTAGGGTTACTACTCGATGACGTCAGTGGCCAGTTTTTTCCTTAGGGGTTACTACTCGATGACGTCAGTGGCCAGGTCTTCCTTAGGGTTACTACTCGATGATGTCAGTGGCCAGGTCTTTCCTTAGGGTTACTACTCGATGATGTCAGTGGCCAGGTCTTTCCTTAGGGTTACTACTCGATGACGTCAGTGGCCAGGTCTTTCCTTAGGGTTACTACTCGATGATGTCAGTGGCCAGGTCTTTCCTTAGGGTTACTTACTCGATTAGAACAGATATGCTTTGCCTCGTGTGAATTAACCCTATTAGGTGCAGGGCGGGCCAATTTGAATCCTTCCTGATTTACTCCATTAGCTTGGATATTTTAAGACGTTTCACCTCATTAGTTTGGTGATTATATGATGCTTCAACCCAATAAGGTGTCGAATTTTCCTGGGCGAGCGATAGCGAGCCTTCAATTTGGGAGAAACCGGCCTTTGGCTGGGATTGTTTTTTTCCGAAAAATGTACATATTTAGCTTGAAGGGGGTCTGGGGAACGTTTTTTAGTTTGAAGGGGGTTTGGAGACGCGTTTTCCCAAGTCTTGCGGGTAAACTAAAAACACATTGTTCGATAATGGCTAAAACAATTACAACCCTCAATAATAATTAAACAAAATACCATAAAGACCCCCCCAAGACGTTGCACCAGATAGTGTTAAAACCCTAGAATGGTAACCCTGGATTTCAGTAACGTAAAAGGAAACACCGGGAGAATTTCTCCCGGAAATGAAAAAGGGAAAAAAAATACTTATGTAGAAAATTATTTTATTTTGAAAATACACAATGAAAATAGAGCTTTTCTTCTTTCATTTAGCCTATTTTAAATGTAAATTGTAGTTTAAAGTATGAATGATTTTTAAATTTCAAAAACGTAACTAAAAAGTGAATATTTTTTTTAAAACCATATTAATTAATTAGGCAAAAAAAAAAAATACTGGCCCGATTGGCTTCTCCTGCGGTGTGTGCAGTCTTGGGTGATGGGAGCATACCATGGCTGAGTCCCATCCCAAACTTTTTCACCGGGATTGTAAATTTCACCCGGACTGCACAACACACGTTAACAGCAACTCAGGGAGAAATTCTCCCTAAATGTGATTTAGGGGCAAAACCAAGCGAGTTAGAGTTAGCTGGACCGCACACCCACCCTCAACCAAGTCAGACAATGGACTGAAGGTACTGGGCGTGCCAAGCCAGACCCACGCTGCCACATGGGTGAATCACGTGATCACCTCTTGCGCCGCCCGGGAGAAATTCTCCCGCTGTAACCGTTCTAGGGTTAAGGGGAGATGGGCTGGTTTTCTGGTCTTCCTTCATCCTCATGTTTAGTCCCATTAGTTTTCAGATTATAAGACATTCGGCCCATAAGTTTGGCAATGTTAAGACCTTTCGCCCCATTTCTTTGTCAGTATTAAGACTTTCCGTGTAATTTAGGTGTCGGTTTTTTCCTGGCGAGCGATAGCGAGTCTGCAATTTTAAAGGAACTATCGAAAAATGTACAAATTTATCTTGAAGGAGGGTCTTGGGTGGATGTTTTTTAAGCTTGATGGAGTTTTAGGAAACAAACTAAAAACCTCCCCTTAAAAGCGAGATATATAGCTTGTCTATTGTTGAAAGTTTTAACAGTATTAAGGGGAGGTTTTTAGTTTGCTCCCTAAAACTTCCATCAAGCCTAAAAATACACCTCCTAGACCCCCTTTCAAGATAAATGTGTATATTTTTCGGTAGAATAATGTCCCGGCCGAAGGCCGGTGCCTCTTATATTACAGGCTCGCTATCGCTCGCCAGGATAAAATCGACACCTAAATGGCACGAAAGGTCTTAAAATTGACATAAATGGGGCGAAAGTTCTTAAAATCGTCAAAATAATGGGGCGAACGTCTTAAAAGCTTAAAAGCAATGGGGCTAAACATGAAGGAGAAAGGGGCCCAGAAAAAAATCGCTCAAGTGGAAATAATCTCCCCTTAATGACATTAGTAGGTGGTTCATTCCTTTGGTTTACTGCTTGATTAGAAGAGAAATGCTTTGCCTTGTGTGAGTTAAGGGGAGGTCTCCACTTGAGG
>CM064534.1:110152-120152 GCA_032716605.1 Paralithodes platypus | reverse complement strand
GCCACCCCCATCAATGGAGTATGAAATGTTAAGAGAATCTGGCCTTCGGCAGGGACAAATTTCCATCGAAAAATGTAAAAATTTATCATGAGAGTACAAAGTACAAAGGAAATCAAGCAACAACAGATCTAGTGACCCTTCTAGGTTGCTTGTCCTCTAAAACACTGAGGATCAAGTGTCCAAACAGTGGTTTAGAGTGGGTAAGGGAACATTGGAAAGGGAATTACTGCCCTGGAACTAATGTCCGTGGCAGGATTAGGAAGTTAGGGGGGAGGGGGGGGGGGGTCCTGGGAGTGTTTTTTTGATGAAGGTCTAGCGAGGAAACGAAAACAAATATATAAATATATAAATATATAGACCCCAAACATAAACACTGTCCCCTTCAAAATGCACTTTCAATCATTTTACACCCCCTCTAATATGGATTTTTTAATGAATTTGCAAATGTTAAGTAATTGTATATAAGCATATGAATATACATTATGTAAGCATCTGTAGGCTACAGTGAATCATAATGTATGAATAATTATATATATTAATATATAATTATACAGTATATGATAATATATATATATATATATATATATATATACCCGGTATATATATATATAATATATATATATTAATAATTTGTTATAAAATGCGTGGTTATATGTAATAGCTAATGCAAAACTAACTACATTCTCAATTTAATGATCCGATTTTTTTCCACCATACATATACAATTATGGAAAAGTTACGACCCCTCATGGGTATCTGTATTTAGTGTGCTTGGCTTGCAACTCTGAATTCCAATTTATGTTATCTCATGTATATATAATAGCTAAAGTTGGTTATATATGGTCAGTTATATCAGGTCTTGATATAGTGTCTTGATAGCGTAATGCATAAATGCGCGGAATTTCGGTGTGAGTATCCTAGGTTCGAGTCCTTGGAGTGCCACATGTATGTGTTGATTTCATTAATTGATTTTAGAAGTAAAGTTGGTTGGTGAAAACATATGTGTGTATGTACTCAAGGCCATCCCCATTTTTTTCTTATTTATTTTTTTTTTAAAGTGCTGGAGGGACCTTGGTGATCCCTGGTCTCTGGGTCTTCTCCTTGGTGACCTATTGTGTTTTGTTTTTGTGTGTTCATTGTTTTCTGTTGTGTTGTGTTGTCCCTATGCGGGCTCTGTCTCGAGTCGGCCACCCCCAGGTTTAGTTATAGTCGTTTTTATTTCGGCTGAGGGTGAACATATTCCCTTAGACACTGATTCTTCGACCACAGATCCTTCTTAACCCCTTGAAACTCTGACGCGTTTTAGCAGTATAGTCTGGCTATCATTAGACGGTTTTATGCAGCTTAGGAAGGATCTGTGGGTGTGTAAAGGGTACAGACTATCTCAATCAACCCTCTGACTTCCATATACCCTTCCTAATCTGAATAAAATCGTCTAATAATTACCAGAAAACAAAACAGAAATGCGTATTGGAGCTTGAAAGGGTTAAATTGCACAGAATCGTCTCAATATAGCTATAATTTGTGTTAAAGACGTCGCCGGTAAAGAAGGACTGAAGGGGGTAATACTTGTTTTTTGGTCTATATATAGATTTTTTAACTTTAACATTGATTGTCCTTGCTAGACCTCCATCAAACTTTAAAACACAGCCCCTAGACCCCCCTTTCAAGATAAATTTGTACATTTTTCGGTAGAAAAATGTCCCGGACGAAGGCCGGTTCCTTCTAAAATTACATACAATCATGGAATAGTTACAAACCTTCGTGAGTAATTGTATTTAGTGTGTTTAGCTTGCAACTCGGATATATATATATATATATATATGCTTTCATTAATTTCATTGGAAGTGTTTGAGTGAAATGTGTACTAGTAGAGCAGTCGGTTATAGATAGTCAGTTATAGTCAGTTGTAGGTTCAGTTATAGTCAATTATAGGTTCAGTTATAGTCTGTTATAGGTTCAGTTATAGGTTCAGTTATAGTCAGTTATAGGTTCTGTTATAGTCAGTTATAGGTTCAGTTATTGTCAGTTATATATATAGTCAGTTATTGTCAGTTATAGTCAGTTATAGTCAGTTATAGGTTCAGTTATAGTCAGTTATAGGTTCAGTTATAGTCAGTTATAGTCAGTCATAGTCAGTTATAGGTTCAGTTATAGTCAGTTATAGTCAGTCATAGTCAGTTATAGGTTCAGTCATAGTCAGTTATAGGTTCAGTTATAGTCAGTTATAGGTTCAGTTATAGTCAGTTATAGGTTCAGTTATAGGTTCAGTTATAGTCAGTTATAGTCAGTTATAGGTTCAGTTATAGTCAGTTATAGTCAGTTATAGTCAGTTATAGGTTCACTTATAGTCAGTTATAGGTTCAGTTATAGTCAGTTATATATAGTCAGTTATAGGTTCAGTTATAGTCAGTCATAGTCAGTTATATATAGTCAGTTATAGTCAGTTATAGGTTCAGTTATAGTCAGTTATATATAGTCAGTTATAGTCAGTTGTAGTCAGTTATAGTCAGTTATAGGTTCAGTTATAGGTTCAGTTATAGTCAGTTATATATAGTTATAGGTTCAGTTATAGTCAGTTATAGTCAGTTATATATAGTCAGTTATAGTCAGTTATAGGTTCATTTATAGTCAGTTATATATAGTCAGTTATAGTCAGTTATATGTTCAGTTATAGTCAGTTATAAATAGTCAGTTATAGGTTCAGTTATAGTCGGTTATAGTCAGTTATAGGTTCAGTTATAGTCAGTTATATATAGTCAGTTATAGGTTCAGTTATATATAGTCAGTTATAGTGAGTTATATATAGTCAGTTATAGGTTCAGTTATAGTAAGTTATAGTCTTTTATTTCAGCTGAGGGTAGGCTAAACGCATTGCCTTAGGCACTGATTCCTCGATACTTAAGGGGGGTGACCTGTTTTTGTTCTGTCCTTTTCTATCTTTCTCTGGCTTGTATTCATTTGGCCCCATTCAGCCTACTGTTTTAAGACGTTTATCCCCATCCAGGTGTAAATTTTTTACTGGTGAGAGGTAGCGAGCCAGCATATTTTTAATTTTTGTTTGACAGCAGGCTAAATTTGTACATTTTTCGATAGAAAAATGTCTCCGGCGAAGCCGGATTTCTTCATATAATGCTGGCTCGCTATCGCTCGCCAGGAAGAAATCGACACCTAGATGGGGATAAATGTCTTAAAACAGTAGGCTGAATGGGGCCGAATGGACACAAGCCAGAAAAAGAGAGAAAAGGACAGAAATAACAAAAAGCAGGTCACCCTCCTAAAGGGGGGGGGGGGTATTTATTTGCTCATATATGTATATTTTTAATATTTTCTTTACTTTCCTCCCTATACCTCAATCAAACTTTAATAAACACCCTCCTAAGACCCTCCTTCAATAAACACCCTCCTAAGACCCTCCTTCAAGCTATAAACTTTAATAAACACCCTCCTAAGACCCTCCTTCAATAAACACCCTCCTAAGACCCTCCTTCAATAAACACCCTCCTAAGACCCTCCTTCAATAAACACCCTCCTAAGACCCTCCTTCAAGATATATTTAATAAACACCCTCCTAAGACCCTCCTTCAAGATATATTTAATAAACACCCTCCTAAGACCCTCCTTCAATAAACACCCTCCTAAGACCCTCCTTCAAGCTATAAACTTTAATAAACACCCTCCTAAGACCCTCCTTCAATAAACACCCTCCTAAGACCCTCCTTCAAGATATAAACTTTAATAAACACCCTCCTAAGACCCTCCTTCAATAAACACCCTCCTAAGACCCTCCTTCAAGCTATAAACTTTAATAAACACCCTCCTAAGACCCTCCTTCAAGATATAAACTTTAATAAACACCCTCCTAAGACCCTCCTTCAATAAACACCCTCCTAAGACCCTCCTTCAATAAACACTTCTAAGACCCTCCTTCAAGATATAAACTTTAATAAACACCCTCCTAAGACCCTCCTTCAATAAACACCCTCCTAAGACCCTCCTTCAATAAACACCTTCCTAAGACCCTCCTTCAAGATATAAACTTTAATAAACACCCTCCTAAGACCCTCCTTCAATAAACACCCTCCTAAGACCCTCCTTCAATAAACACCTTCCTAAGACCCTCCTTCAAGATATAAACTTTAATAAACACCCTCCTAAGACCCTCCTTCAATAAACACCCTCTAGACCCTCCTTCAATAAACACCTTCCTAAGACCCTCCTTCAAGATATAAACTTTAATAAACACCCTCCTAAGACCCTCCTTCAATAAACACCCCCCTAAGACCCTCCTTCAATAAACACCCTCCTAAGACCCTCCTTCAAGATATAAACTTTAATAAACACCCTCCTAAGACCCTCCTTCAAGATATATTTAATAAACACCCTCCTAAGACCCTCCTTCAATAAACACCCTCCTAAGACCCTCCTTCAATAAACACCCTCCTAAGACCCTCCTTCAAGATATATTTAATAAACACCCTCCTAATACCCTCCTTCAATAAACACCCTCCTAAGACCCTCCTTCAATAAACACCCTCCTAAGACCCTCCTTCAATAAACACCCTCCTAAGACCCTCCTTCAAGATATAAACTTTAATAAACACCCTCCTAAGACCCTCCTTCAAGATATATTTTTACAATTTTTGCAAGGGAGCTAAGATGGTGGGCTTGGTTCCTGATGTTTAGCAAATCTATGGGCACTCCCTGTCTTTCTTCATGACTGCAGTACCAGGCTAAGAACCTTTCCATCATCACAACTGCCTGGTCAGCAATTCGAACCCTGGTCTCCATGGTATTTGCCCCATATGCGCGAACAGTCTATTTAAATGGCGTCCTTCTTTGCCAGGATAGTCCGAATGGTCGAGTCATTTACATTGTACACACTGGCGATGTCTTTTTTTGGGGTTGAAGGGCCGGAGGATCCGAAGACCCCTTTTCACCCTGCCGCGTAACCTATTTTACTGTCAGGCGAAACAGAGGCAAGAGGTGTGAGGAGATTGCCCAAATATCTCCACCAGCCGAGAATCGAACTCGGTCCTCCCGGTTAAGGGGAGGTATTTAGTGAGTTTCCTAGACTTCCATCAAGCTTGAAATTACACCCTTTGACACCCTTTCAAGATAAATTTGTACATTTTTCGGTAGAAAAATTTCCCGGCCGAAGGCTGGTTCCTCTTAAATTACAGACTCGCTATCGCTCGCCAGGATAAAATTGACTCCTAAATGGCACGAAAGGTCTTAAAATTGACAGAAATGGGTTGAAAGTTCTTAAAATCGTCAAAATAATGGGGCGAACGTCTTAACATTAGGAAAACAATGGGGCTAAACATGAGGGAGAAAGGAGTCAAGAAAAAATCCCTCAAGTGGATATCTCCCCTTAAAGCCGGAGTCACACGAGCCATTTTTCGAGCAATTTTTACGGGCAATTATGGTCTGGCAGCTAAAAATATTACACTGTATCAGAATTCAGCCGCCTAACATACTCTACCTTCAGTCTAGTTACCGATACCAGTGCAAAAAAGTCCCGAAATATAACGAGAAAAAAATTGCTCATGGAAAATTGACGGAAAAATCGCTCGTGTGACAGCGGCTTAAGGGGAGATTTCCACTTGAGGGATTTTTTTCTTGACTCCTTTCTCCCTCATGTTTAGCCCCATTGCTTTTCTAATTTTAAGACGTTCGCCCCATTATTTTGACGATTTTAAGAACTTTCGTGCCATTTAGGTGTCGATTTTATCCTGGCGAGCGATAGCGAGCCTGTAATTTAAGAGGAACCGGTTCAGCCGGAGAGGAATAGAGGAATAAGAAGAATGTTCAGCCGGAAAATTTTTGTACCGAAAAATGTAAAAAATTATCTTGAAAGGGGCTCAAGGGGGTGTAATCTTAAGCTTGAAGGATATCTAGGGACCAAACTTAAATCGTCCCCTTAAGTGGGTCAGAGCAAATTGTTTTGACAATTCATGATTATAATATCACAATGTGGGCGACTGTAGCTCCCGTCTACGGAAGAAATTTATGAAAAAAACATGCGTTATAGCAATGCTGACTGTAATAGTAACATAAAATTACCCTACAATTACCCTACAATTACCCTAAATTATCTACAATACCCTAAAATTACCCTACAATTATCCTAAATTATCTAAAATACCCTAAAATTACCCTAAAAAAGTTGTATCAGTAAACCATTTCAAGCTCTGACGCGTTTTAGCAGTTTATTTTGGCTATCATTAGACGATTTTATGCAGCTTAGGATGGATCTGTGGGTGTTAAAAGGGTAAATACTATCTCAATCAACCCTTTGGCTTCCGTATACCGTTACTAATCTGAATAAAATCGTCTAATAGTAGCCAGAAACAGAACAGCCACACACACACACACATACACACACACACACACACACACACACACTTGTTTGGACACTTGATCCTCAGTGTTTTGGAGGACAAGCAACCTAGAAGGGTCACTAGATCTGTTGTTGCTTGATTTCCTTTGTACTCCTTTGTACTCCTTTGTACTTTGCACACACACACACACACACACACACACACACACACACACACACACACACACACACACACACACACACACATTAAGGGGACAGTGGATGTTTGTTTGGTATATTTACTCATTTAGTCCTATATATATTTAGTTTCCTCCCTAGACCTCCAATAAGCTTAGAAAGAAAAAAACCTTGACCCCCCTTCGAGATAGATTTGTACATTTTTCGGAAGAAAAATGTCCCAGCCAAAGGCCGATTCCTCATAAAATTACAGGCTCGCTATCGCTCGCCAGGATAAAATCGACACCTAAATGGCACGAAAGGTCCTAATATTGACAAAGAAATGGGGTGAAAGGTCATAAAATCCAAAAACTAACGGAACCAACGTCTTAAAATCTCAAAACTAGTGGGGCTAAACATGAGGGAGAAGGAGGGCCAGAAAAAGCGGCCCTCCTTCATCCCCTTAACCCTACGACTGCTGCGGGTTGGATAAGTTAGTAAACACACCAGCAACACTGTGGGGTGGGAATACACCAGCAACACTGTGGGGTGGGTATACACCAGCAACACTGTGGGGTGGTAATACACCAGCAACACTGTGGGGTGGGAACACACCAGCAACACTGTGGGGTGGGAACACACCAGCAACACTGTGGGGTGGGAATACACCAGCAACACTGTGGGGTGGGAATACACCAGTAACACTGTGGGGTGGGAATACACCAGTAACACTGTGGGGTGGGAATACACCAGTAACACTGTGGGGTGGGAATACACCAGCAACACTGTGGGGTGGGAATAGACAGACAGCCGTGTAATGTGTGTTGATGAAGAGTGTGTGGTGGTGGTGTGTGTTGATGAAGAGTGTGTGGTGGTGGTGTGTTGTGTTGATGAAGAGTGTGTGGTGGTGGTGGTGTGTGTTGATGAAGAGTGTGTGGTGGTGGTGTGTGTTGATGAAGAGTGTGTGGTGGTGGTGTGTGTTGATGAAGAGTGTGTGGTGGTGGTGTGTGTTGATGAAGAGTGTGTGGTGGTGGTGTGTTGTGTTGATGAAGAGTGTGTGGTGGTGGTGTGTGTTGATGAAGAGTGTGTGGTGGTGGTGTGTGTTGATGAAGAGTGTGTGGTGGTGGTGTGTGTTGTGTTGATGAAGAGTGTGTGGTGGTGGTGTGTGTTGATGAAGAGTGTGTGGTGGTGGTGTGTGTTGATGAAGAGTGGTGTGGTGGTGTGTGTTGATGAAGAGTGTGGGGTGGTGGGGTGTGTTGATGAAGAGTGTGTGGTGGTGGGTGTGTGTGATGAAGAGTGTGTGGTGGTGGTGTGTGTTGAAGTGTGTGGTGGTGGGTGTGTTGATGAAGAGTGTGTGGTGGTGGTGTGTGTTGTGTTGATGAAGAGTGTGTGGTGGTGTGTTGTGTTGATGAAGAGTGTGTGGTGGTGGTGTGTGTTGATGAAGAGTGTGTGGTGGTGGTGTGTGTTGATGAAGAGTGTGTGGTGGTGGTGTGTGTTGATGAAGAGTGTGTGGTGTGTGTGTGTGTTTGATGAAGAGTGTGTGGTGGTGGTGTTGTGTTGATGCAGTGTGTGGTGGTGGTGTGTGTGTTGATGAAGAGTGTGGTGGTGTGGTGTGTGTTGAAGAGTGTGTGGTGGTGGTGGTGTGTGTTGATGAAGAGTGTGTGGTGGTGGTGTGTGTTGATGAAGAGTGTGTGGTGGTGGTGGTGTGTGTTGATGAAGAGTGTGTGGTGGTGGTGTGTGTTGATGAAGATTGTTGTGTGGTGTGTGTTGTTGATTGTGTGGTGGTGGTGTGTGTTGATGAGAGTGTGTGGTGGTGGTGTGGTGTTGATGAGAGTGTGTGGTGGTGTGTGTGTGTTGATGAAGAGTGTGTGGTGTGGTGTGTGTTTGATGAAGAGTGTGTGGTGGTGGTGTGGTGTGTGTTGATGAAGAGTGTGTGGTGGTGTGTGTTTGTGTTGATAGAGTGTGTGGTGGTGTGTGGTGATATGTTGATGAAGGGTGTGTGGTGATATGTGTTTGATGAAGAGTGTGTGGTGGTGGGGTGTGTTGTGTTGATGAAGAGTGTGTAGTGGTGTGTGTTGTGTGATGAAGAGTTGGTGGTGGTGGTGTGTTGTGTTGATGAAGAGTGTGTGGTGGTGGTGTGTGTTGTGTTGATGAAGAGTGTGGTGGTGGTGTGTGTTGTGTTGATGAAGAGTGTGTGGTGGTGGTGGTGTGTGTTGTGTTGATGAAGAGTGTGTGGTGGTGGTGTGTGTTGTGTTGTGGGTGTGTGGTGGGGTGGTGTGGGTTGTGTTGATGAAGAGTGTGTGGTGGTGGTTGGTGTTGTGAAGAGTGTGTGGTGGTTGTGTGTGTTGTTGATGAAGAGTGTGTGGTGGTGTTGTGTTGAAGAGTGTGTGGTGGTGGTGTGTGTTGTGTTGATGAAGAGTGTGTGGTGGTGGTGTGTGTTGTGTTGATGAAGAGTGTGTGGTGGTGGTGTGTGTTGTGTTGATGAAGAGTGTGTGGTGGTGGTGTGTTGTGTTAATGGGTGTGGTGGTGGTGTGTGTTGTGTTGATGAAGAGTGTGTGGTGGTGGTGTGTGTTGTGTTGATGAAGAGTGTGTGGTGGTGTGTGTTGTGTTGATGAAGAGTGTGTGGTGGTGGTGTGTGTTGTGTTGTCTGGTGTGAGTAAGAGGAGGAAGGTTAGGAGGCCAAGTGGAGGGAATGTTAATGGGGGTCACCGGCTTTTTTGTATTTCTCTCCTTTTCTCTGGCTTGTATTCATTCGGCCCTATTCAGCCAACTGTTTTAAGACGTTTATCCCCATCCAGGTGTCGACTTCTTCCTGGCGAGCGTTAGCGAGCCCGCATTGTATGGAGAAATCCGGCTTCGCCGGAATTTTTTTTCTATCGAAAAATGTACAAATTTAGCTTGCTCTCAAAACAAAAATGTATATAAATGCTGGCTCGCTACCGCTCACCAGGAAAATGTTGACACCTGGATGGGGTAAACGTCTTAAAACAGTAGGCTGAATGGGGCCGAATGGATACAAGCCAAAGAGAGAGGGAGAGAAAGAGAAAACAAATAGAGGTGGGCTCCCTTAATAAATATAATAATCCGGGTGGATGGGACTCATCAGCCTTGGTCGGTAACCTGTTTAGGGGAGTAAACCTGACACAAATCCGTACTGCTCACATAAGGGTGGAGCAGGTTAGTGGATGGACTAGCCAAACACCACTGTAGAAAAATAGTGCTAAAAAGATACATGGAGGGCCTCGGAGTCGGACGGACCCTAAATTGAGTAGTCAATCCTGTAAGTCCTTCAGTAAACTGGCTCGGGTTGTCCCTCTTACAGGGGATAGGTCCGCTTGGGGGCCTTCTGTGTATGGCCACCCTCATTAACCCGTCCAATCCCAGCTACGGCTACTAGCTGTCAGTAGATAAGTCACTCCCCAGTCCCAGCGACGGCTGGGAGCCGGCAGTAATGTACTTTCCTTGTAACTGCCTGTATCAGGCTGTACCTGGTACCACGAC
>CM064534.1:90152-105152 GCA_032716605.1 Paralithodes platypus | reverse complement strand
CATTATCCATACGAAGAAACGTTGCATCCCTTGCATTATTCTAGATATTTTCACAGCAATTGTTCCGAGGAACTTACTTCAATTGTGCCGCCTCTCCACATCTTTCCCCGTAGAACTAGGGCAGCTGAGAGCGCCCATGAATTTACACTTTCTCCTCCACAATGCAGAACTTCTGCTTATCAAAATTCATTTATCCCTAGAACTACTACTCTTTGGAATTCACTTCCCTCGAATTGCTTTCCACAAACTTACAATCTACAAAAGTTTAAATCCAGTTGTTACAAACATTTTATGAATGGAGGATGCCTTTAGGCACATGGACCTTTTTGTTTTATTTGTGTTTTTCCTTCCTCCGTTCATTGTCTCTTTAAAAAAAAAAAAAAAAAATCTAGGTTTGCCTTTTTGTTTTTAATTTAATTCCACTTCCGCGAGTTTGAGTATTATTGTTTAATGTGAATAGTGCATTTACATCGACTTTGTCGAAACCTTTTAGTATCTTAAAGCACTCAATAAGCTGACCCCTCAACCTCCTCTTTTTTAATGAGAACAGGTTCAATCGTTTAAGTCTTTCTTCATATGATTTATTTCTTAATGAGGGTATCATCTTCGTCGCTCTACGCTGTACTGACTCGAGTCTTACAATGTCCTTGATCAGATAAGGTGACCAGAACTGCACACCGTATTCAAGGTGGGGCCTCACCATACTTTTGAACAGTGGCACTATTAAGTTATCATGTTTATATGTAAATTTTCGTTTAATAAAGCCCAATGCTATGTTTGCCTTATTTGCAGCTGCTATACATTGGTCGGAAGTTTTTAGGTTTTCAGATATTAGTACCCCTAGGTCTTTTACTACCGTTGCGGTTTTTATTTGTTTGCCATTCATTTCGAGAGAGAGGGGGCGAGAGAGAGAGAGGGAGAGAAAATGCGACTGTGTTTGTGTGTGTAAGAGAGAGAGAGATATATATATTTACATTTACATAGATTTACAATAATACCCTGACCACACAGACCTTACGATCCCAGCGAGGTGGTCAGGACTTATAACTCTAGTAGAGATAGCTAACCAGAGAGTAAACGACAGTGGAAGGAAAGGATAGCAAAGAAGAAAAAGAAGGAGAAGAGAGAGAGAGAGAGAGAGAGACAGACAGACCGAGATAAATGCGTGTGTGTTTGTGTGTGAGAGAGAGAGAGAGAGAAAAATGCGCGCGCGTGTGTGTGTACAAGTTAGCAGCCTATTTAATAACAGTTTCCAGCACCACACACCATTTCTCTAACCCCCACCTTTTCTTTCCACAGGTAAGATGCGGTCAATCTCTCACGGTGTTATAAATCCCGCTGGATCACAAATATGTAAGTGCATATATAAAACGTTTCCTTCACATAATTATATAAAACGTTTCCTTCACATAATTATATAAAACGTTTCCTTCACATAATTATATAAAACGTATCCTTCACATAATTATATAAAACGTTTCCTTCACATAATTATATAAAACGTTTCCTTCACATAATTATATAAAACGTTTCCTTCACATAATTATATAAAACGTTTCCTTCACATAATTATATAAAACGTTTCCTTCACATAATTATATCAAACGTTTCCTTCACATAATTATATCAAACGTTTCCTTCACATAATTATATCAAACGTTTCCTTCACATAATTATATCAAACGTTTCCTTCACATAATTATATAAAACGTTTCCTTCACTCTATTGTACTCTATACTCTGTTTCTTCGACACTATTTTTTTTTTTTTTATCAGATTAGAAATTATCAAGTTTTAGGACAAATCTGCTGACCCTGCAGCCCTCCCCTCGTCCTTCCAAAAAGCAACAACATAAAAAGTATAAAAGTATAAAAGTATAAAAACTATTTTGCAGAATCTCTCAGTAGATAAGGCTCCTGGTCCAGATGAAATTCCTCCAATAGTACTTAAGAATTGCTCCTTGGTGCTCGCTCCTGTATTGGCAAAAATGTTCCGTCTGTGTACTCATACCTCATGCTTCCCAGTACCCTGGAAAGAAGCAAACATCCATCCAGTTCCTAAAAAAGGTGCCTCTTCAGATCCATCAAACTACAGACCAATAGCTATAACTTCCACTCTTGGTAAAGTCTTTGAAATTATATTAAATAATCACATAATTAAGCATCTTGAGAATAATAAATTAATCAGTGATAGGCAATATGGTTTTAGACGATGTCGATCAACTGCAGACATGCTTTGCCTTCTTACGCATCAAATCAACCAAGCTACAGACCAACATGGTGAAACGCATACAATAGCACTGGATATATCAAAGGCATTTGATAGAGTCTGGCATCAATCCTTATTGTCGAAGATGTCACACTACGGCCTTGCATCATTAGTTCCACTAATTTCTTCTTATCTTCATAACAGAAAAATACGTGTAATGGTAGATGGCCTTTATTCTCAATTTCACTCAATAAATGCTGGTGTTCCCCAGGGATCAGTTTTGGCCCCAATTCTGTTCCTCATTCATATCAATGATCTCATATCTACCACTCATAATCCAATACATTCCTACGCAGATGACTCAACACTCCACAGTTCCTTCACATTTACCAATTCTTTCACCCAACCCGATCTTATAAATTCAAAAATAAACACTGCAATTTCTCTGAACCAGGACCTTTCTAGAATTAATGGATGGGGACAAAAGAATCTAGTTTCCTTTAATGCACAGAAAACCAAATACATTCAATTTTCTAACCGACAGAATCTCACTGACTCCCATATATTTGTTAATGATGTAAATATTCCCACTTCCCCTAGTATTGACTTTCTCGGTGTAACATTAACTACTAACTTGAGCTGGACACATTATGTTAGAAGCATTGCTAAGAATGCCTCTGAAAAACTGGGACTCCTGTACAGAGTTCGAGAATTCTTCACTGACGAGCAGTTGGCCGTGATATATAAAAGTCATGTGCGTTCTCAGATGGATTACTGTTCACCTCTGTGGGGTGGAAGTGGAGTGGTTGCATTGAGGCAGTTGGACAAAATTCAAAATAAAGCTATTAGATTAATCAATAACCCTGCAATCACACAGGACCTTCCTACATTATCCATACGAAGAAACGTTGCATCCCTTGCATTATTCTACAGATATTTTCACAGCAATTGTTCCGAGGAACTTGCTTCAATTGTGCCGCCTCTCCACATCTTTCCCCGTAGAACTAGGGCAGCTGAGAGCGCCCATGAATTTACACTTTCTCCTCCACAATGCAGAACTTCTGCTTATCAGAATTCATTTATCCCCAGAGCTACTCTTTGGAATTCACTTCCCTCGAATTGCTTTCCACAAACTTACAATCTACAAATGTTTAAATCCAGTTGTTACAAACATTTTATGAATGGAGGATGCCTTTAGGCACATGGACCTTTTTGTTTTATCTGTGTTTTTCCTTCCTCCGTTCATTGTCTCTTTAAAAGAAAGAAAAAATATATACCGGTATATATATATATATATATATATATATATATATATATATATATATATATATATATATATACTATATACGGTGTATGGATAGATAGACTCAGACTCAATATTTTATTTCGTAAAAGCTACATATCACTTTGTACATAGTAAGATAATAATTGTGAAGCACATTTATCTCATAGTTGGTTCACGGCTTTGAATAAAAGTAATTCTAGATTTTACTGCGTCAATGTCATTTTTCATTAAACATTCTATATTATAAATATTCAATAAAATATTCTTTACTTCCTTCATCAAATATAAGCTATCATCATTGTTAAGTAAACATTTTCTTAAAAAGATACAAGGCTTCATCATACATCTGTGAGCAAACCGTATTTTTTGCCAATTAATTAGATGAGTGAATGTCATTAACCCTGCTAAATCACATGCTTTGTGGTTGCTCTCCCAGTATTTAAGTTTTAAAATCTTCTTAATGGCTTTGTGGTATCCAACCGCAAATTGTTTCAGAGGAACACCACACCGCTTATTGGAAAACCATAATTCTGTACCATAAAAACTTAAGCAATAACTATTAAATAGTTGAATAAAAACATTAATATTAACATTAGGGAATTTACGTAAAATACAATTGAATTCATTATAAAACTTATTTCTTGTCCTTATTACATCCTTATCATTATTTAGTTTATCATCAATAATAAATCCTACCGTAGGTACTTATGTTCATGTACATTGATCATTACTTCATCATTAAGGGGAGGTATTTAGTTTGTTCCCTAGACCTCCATCAAGCTTAAAATTACACCCCCTTGAGTCCCTTTCAAGATAAATTTGTAAATTTTTCGGTAGAAAAATGTCCCGGCCGAAGGCCGGTTCCTCTTAAATTACAGGCTCGCTATCGCTCGCCAGGATAAAATCGACGCCTGAATTGCACGAAAGGTCTTAATATGGGGTGAAAGTTCTTAAAATCGCTAAACTAATTGGGCAAACATTTTATAATATCAAAAGAAATGGGGCTAAACATGAGAGAGAAAGGGGTCAAGCAAAACATCCCTCAAGTGGAGATCTCCCCTTAAGCTTCATTCTCGGCAGACCATATTATTAGTATCCCTAAAAAAACATACACACTGATTTCTGGGCATTCACTTGAATATCTATAAGTTTTCGTTTCATGTTCCACAATGTTTAGTAACTTTAGTAACCCTAGTGTCGCTGTGGGTGCTAAAACTACTAGGTCGTTAGCATAGGCAATAATGTAACTACTAGGTCGTTAGCATAGGCAATAATGTAACTACTAGGTCGTTAGCATAGGCAATAATGTAACTACTAGGTCGTTAGCATAGGCAATAATGTAACTACTAGGTCGTTAGCATAGGCAATAATGTAACTACTAGGTCGTCAGCATAGGCAATAATGTAACTACTAGGTCGTCAGCATAGGCAATAATGTAACTACTAGGTCGTTAGCATAGGCAATAATGTAACTACTAGGTCGTTAGCATAGGCAATAATGTAACTACTAGGTCGTCAGCATAGGCAATCATGTTACTCATCCTATTGCCAAGAGTACAGCCAGTTTTGCACTTTGATACGGGTTCGATTAATAGATCAATATATACATTAAAAAGATAGATAAATAGATAGATATAGGAATAAAGTTTAATATAAATAAAATGCATTTACCATATATTAAGGGGAGGTTTTTAGTGTGTTTCCTAGACTTGCATCAACATTGAAATTACACCTCTTTGACCCCCTTTCAAGATAAATGTGTACATTTTTCGGTAGAAAAATTTCCCGGCCGGAGGCCGGTTCCTCTTAAATTACAGGCTCGCTATCGCTCGTCAGGAAAAAATCGACACCTAAATGGGACAAAAGGTCTTAAAAGTGACATAAATGGGTTGAAAGTTCTTAAAATTGCCAAACTAATGGGACAAACGTCTTAAAACCTCAAAAGCAATTGGGCTAAACATGAGGGAGAAAGGGGTAAAGAAAAAAAATCCTCAAGTGGAAATCTCCCCTTAAACAAACCCCAGTGGGTACAAACACACGTTCAGACGAACCCGCTCTTTACTCATGTTTTCACCGTCAACAGTCCAGGAAAATACTGCATGAAATGAACTTTTGTCACGAACAGATTCAGCACGGAACGTCATTAGTGCCATGGTATGTGTGTGTGTGTGTGTGTGTGTGTGTGTGTGTGTGTGTGTGTGTGTGTGTGTGTGTGTGACAGAGAGAGAGAGAGAGCTGAGTTTATTATTTGTGTCACGAACAGATTCAGCACGGAACGTCATTAGTGCCATGGTATGTGTGTGTGTGTGTGTGTGTGTTTTTTTTTTTTTTTTTTTTTTTTTTTTTTTTTCCTATATGATTGAGGGAGGCAAAAGGCATAACTGCCTATAGCGAGTGCCTCCCCCATAGTTGAAAGAGTGACAGGGCCAAAATCAAGGGACGTTCGAGCCAAAATGCCTGGACACACGGAGTTTGAAGCAATTTAAGTCATAGGAAGAGGGAAAGACTGATTCTGGGAGAGAGTTCCAGAGCTCAGCTGTTGAGTAGAAGAAAGTTTGAGAGTAACGTTTCACTCTTGGGTTGGAGAGTTGCACAGAGTAGGGGTGGGATTGAGTTGCAAGACGGGTACCACGTGCCCTACGTAAAGGAGGTGGTATGCACTGGGATAGCTCTGAGGAACACTGATTATTATAGTAGCGATAGAATAGCGAGAGAGATGCAACATTGCGGCGGAGAGAGAGAGATTGCAGAGAGTTGGTGAGTGGACGGGAGTTAATGATACGAAAGGCCTTCCTTTCAACTTTGTCTAGGAGAGTGGTGTGAGAGGAATCTCCCCACACATGTGAACAATACTCAATACAAGGGCGCACTATGCCCCTGTACAGAGCAAGAAGCTGTGCAGGGGAAAAGAACCCCCTAAGGCGGTTGAGCACACCCAGCTTCTGGGAGGCTGCCTTAGCAAGACTGGTAATATGGTCCTTCCAAATGAGAGCAGAAGAAAAAGAGACACCAAGAATATTGAGAGAAGATGAAGGGTTGATTTTTGTATTGTTGAGAAGAATAAGGGATAGTCCGCTGGGAGATCCTGGCGGGTAGATAGATGGAGAAATTGGGTTTTGGAAGCATTAAAGTTAACAAGGTTTTCTCTGCCCCAATTGGAAATAGTATTTAGATCAGAATTTAAGAGTTCTATGGCTTCATTACGTTTGTCGTTGAGGGATTGCTGGCTGGGGCGTTCTGAAAAACTAATGGAGTAGTGTAAGGTTGAGTCATCTGCGTATGAATGGATGGGAATTAAGGTACAGTTAAGGAGATCATTTATAAAAATTAGAAAGAGAATAGGAGATAGGACAGAGCCCTGAGGAACACCGGAGTTTATAGGGTGAGGAAGTGAACAATGGCCGTCCACAACCGCAGCTATGGAACGGCCGGAAAGGAAATTAGAGACAAAGGCACAGATGGAGGGATAGAAACCGAAGGAGGGTTGTTTAGAAATTAAAGATTTATGCCAGACTCTATCGAAGGCTTTCGATATGTCTAGTGCAATAGAAAAAGTCTCACCGAAGTCCCGAAAGGAGGATGACCAAGAGTTAGTAAGATATGAAAGAAGATCACCAGTAGAGCGACCCTTAAGGAAGCCATACTGGCTATCTGACAGCAGATTATGAGAAGAGAAATGCTTAAGAAATTTGGAAGCAAGAATAGTTTCAAAAACTTTAGAAAGACAAGAGATAAGAGCAATTGGACGATAGTTGGAGGGTTGAGAGCGGTCACCCTTCTTTGGGACAGGTTGAATGTGAGCAAACTTCCAGCATGAAGGGAAGATGTTAGAGGATAGACAGAGACGAAAGAGTTTGCCTAGGCAGGGAGTCAGCACGGAAGCACAGTTTTTGAGAACAACAGGAGGAACACCGTCCGGACCGTACGCCTTATTAGTGTTAAGCCCAGAGAGGGTAGAAAGTACATCTTTAGAAGAGATTAGGATATTAGGCATAAGTAAGAGAGAGGAGGGCGGAGAGGGAGGAATAGCACCGGAATCATCCAATGTGTGAGAGAGAGAGATGAGTTTATTATTTTATTCGTAGTATATCCATGTGTGTTATGATGATAAGTATGCGTGTCACTAAGAGTATGTCTGTGTGTGTGAGAGAGAGAGAGAGAGAGAGAGAGAGAGAGATGACTATTATTCATATTATGTTACTTGGACTTTTTTCAGTATATGCATGTGTGTTATGATAAATGTACATGTGACTGAGTGTATGTGTGTGTGTGTGTGTGTGTGTGTGTGTGTGTGTGCATGCGTGTGTGTATGTTTGTGAGAGAGAGCGAGAGCTGAGATTTTTTTTGTTTTATATTTTAGGCATTTGTGTTATGATTATAAATATGCGTGTGACAGAGTGTTACTGTATGTGAGAGAGAGAGAGAGAGAGAGAGAGAGAGAGAGAGAGAGAGAGAGAGAGCTGCCTTTGTTATTAATTTTATATTTTACCTCCTGTAGATGTGTCTTCGGCTTTTTTTAATAACTTATCTAGATTAATGTTACTGAAACCTTTTAGAGAGAGAGAGAGAGAGAGAGAGAGAGAGTATGAGAGAGTCTGTGCGGACGCGTGCATGCCTTCCTGAAATGTCATGCGCGAATCAATGTAAAAATCCGTATTAGCACAGATATTTCGGACACGTTGGTAATTCAGTTTTCGTCTATAATAGGACCGGAGATTCGGATATTAATCGTGTTTTTTGTCTCCACCGTATTGGTTTATTGATAACACGATGGGATGGAATTATTGTTCGAAACACACACACACACACACACACCTGTGGTGGTTCCTGTGGTGGTTCCTGTGGTTGTAGTTGAGGGCTGACAGCTATCGCCCCGTGGTCCATGCCGTTGTGGCGCCGCCACTGTACATCCCATCTGCCCTCCTCTGCGCCAGCTGGTCAATGATGCTGTTGCTGGCAGCACGGAGGTGATAGTGAGGTAGAGTTGGTTGGTCGTTTATTGAGGCAAGGAAGTGATCCAAATCCTTCTTAAACATTTCCAGTTTTGTGTAGTCTTTATATATAATTGCTTTGGGTAATTCGTTATGCACCTTAGGACCATGAGTAGCGAAAGAATGTTCCCTTAAGGGGAGGTATTTAGTTTGTTCCCTACTTTTTCATCAAGCTTAAATTTACACCCCCTAGACCCCCTTTCAAGATAAATGTCCCGGCCAGAGGCCCGTTGCTCTTAAATTACAGGCTCGCTATCGCTCGCCAGGAAAAAATTGACACCTTAACGGCACGAAAGAGCTTAAAATTGACAGAAATGGGGCAAAATGTCTTAAAATATCCAAACTATCCAAACTACTAGGGCGAAGGTCTTAAAATCTCAAAATCAATGGGGCTAAACATGAGGGAGAAAGGAGTCAAGAAAAAACTCCCTCAAGTGGAAATCTCCTCACTCTGGTTAGCCCTCTTGATTTGATGGGTCTGATATCGCACATTGATTTGATGGGTCTGATATCGCACATTGGTTTGATGGGTCTGATATCGCACATTGATTTGATGGGTCTGATATCGCACATTGGTTTGATGGGTCTGATATCGCACATTGGTTTGATGGGTCTGATATCGCACATTGATTTGATGGGTCTGATATCGCACATTGATTTGATGGGTCTGATATCGCACATTGGTTTGATGGGTCTGATATCGCACATTGATTTGATGGGTCTGATATCGCACATTGATTTGATGGGTCTGATATCGCACATTGATTTGATGGGTCTGATATCGCACATTGATTGATGGGTCTGATATCGCACATTGATTTGATGGGTCTGATATCGCACATTGATTTGATGGGTCTGATATCGCACATTGATTTGATGGGTCTGATATCGCACATTGATTTGATGGGTCTGATATCGCACATTGATTTGATGGGTCGGATATCGCACATTGATTTGATGGGTCTGATATCGCACATTGATTTGATGGGTCTGATATCGCACATTGATTTGATGGGTCTGATATCGCACATTGATTTGATGGGTCTGATATCGCACATTGATTTGATGGGTCTGATATCGCACATTGATTTGATGGTCTGATATCGCACATTGATTTGATGGGTCTGATATCGCACATTGATTTGATGGGTCTGATATCGCACATTGATTTGATGGGTCTGATATCGCACATTGATTTGATGGGTCTGATATCGCACATTGATTTGATGGGTCTGATATCGCACATTGATTTGATGGGTCTGATATCGCACATTGGTTTGATGGGTCTGATATCGCACATTGATTTGATGGGTCTGATATCGCACATTGATTTGATGGGTCTGATATCGCACATTGATTTGATGGGTCTGATATCGCACATTGATTTGATGGGTCTGATATCGCACATTGATTTGATGGGTCTGATATCGCACATTGATTTGATGGGTCTGATATCGCACATTGATTTGATGGGTCTGATATAGCACATTGATTTGATGGGTCTGATATCGCACATTGATTGATGGTTCTGATATCGCACATTGATTTGATGGGTCTGATATCGCACATTGATTTGATGGGTCTGATATCGCACATTGATTTGATGGGTCTGATATCACACATTGATTTGATGGGTCTGATATCGCACATTCTACCGAGGCGTTTATGTTCTTTGTATGTGGTGAGTACTTTATTTTCAACTTTCAGATTTGGAGCCATGTTATTAAGAATTTTCCAAGTGTATAGGATTAATTATCTTTCTCTGCGTCTCTCTCTCGAGAGAGAGTATAGTTGTAATGTTTTTAATCTCTCCCAGTAGTCCTGATCCTTTACAAATGTGATTTTGCACACACACACACACACACACACACACACACATTGAACCCGTCTACAGGCATTGTTGAATAATTGACAGTGAGATTTGCATGATCCGTAGGGCTTCCTAGTTGGTGTGTGTGTGTGTGTTGTGTGTCTGTGTGTGTGTGTATGTGTATATGTGTTGAGAGTGTTTGTGTGTGTGTGTGTGTTGTGTGTGTCTTTGTGTGTGTGTATGTGTATATGTGTTGAGAGTGTGTGTGTTGTATGTGTCTGTGTGTGTGTGTGTTGTGTGTGTCTGTGTGTGTGTGTATGTGTATATGTGTTGAGAGTGTTTGTGTGTGTGTGTGTGTGTGTGTATGTGTATATGTGTTGAGAGTGTTTGTGTGTGTGTGTGTTGTGTGTGTCTGTGTGTGTGTGTGTGTGTATGTGTATATGTGTTGAGAGTGTTTGTGTGTGTGTGCGTTTGAGAGTGTTTGTGTGTGTGTGTTGTAGATTTAAGCGTGTCTATGCAGAGGATTGCAATTAGCATTACAAATAGCGATTCATCAAGACGAAAGACATATAAAGAATTAAACCCAGAATTTACAGTACCGTTTGTTTACAAGAATAAACATACCATAAACGAAATTCACCGAATATCTTTCACTAGGTTTCGTGTGAGTGGTCATTCCTTAGCGTGTGAGACAGGGAGATGGAACAGACGGGGTCGCGGGCGTTTACCTCTCGAAGAAAGACTATGTGTTTGTGGTGAAATACAAACGGAACGACACGTAGTTCAGAATTGTTCACTCACACAACATCTAAGACACACTCACAACTTCGAAACCATGGAAAATCTATTCTCAAAGCAGTTTATGCCTGATGTTATATGTAAAGTGGTTCACGATATGTTGTCTGTTTATCTTTAATATTTGGTAATGTGTTTGTAATAATATGAAAGTGTTTACCTTTAATGAAAGTGTTTACCTTTAATGAAAGTGTTTACCTTTAATGATGTGATATGTTATAAATAAATAACGATATTAATCTTATGTTGGACTACAGTTGTAGTTTAAAATTCAAAAGTTCTATATTCTATATTCTAACTTTATAAAGTGTGTGTATTATATATTAATGTAAAAATGTAAGCTGTGGTCAATAAACTATCTATCTATCTATCTATCTATCTGTGTGTGTTTGAGAGTGTGTGTGTGAGTATGTGTGTGTGTGTGTTTGAGAGTGTTTGTGTGTGTGTGTTTGACAGTGTTTGTGTGTGTGTGTGTTTTAGAGTGTGTGTGTGAGTATGTGTGTGTGTGTGTTTGAGAGTGTTTGTGTGTGCGTGTGTGTTCGTCATGTGTGCCTGTCTCTATGTAATATATGTATTATGTCCAAATTATAATATTGCGGATTTAGTGTTGTTTGTGTGTGTTGTTGTTGGTGTTTGCTGTCTGGCGAACAGCCCAAGGTGTGGCCCCTAACCACTAGGGTCGATGCACTCCAAGGCAGGAGCTGATGAGGGTGCGGGTAACCAAATACCCAAGGCCTGTGCCCTCATTATGAAGGAAATGGGGCCCAATGTGACGCTTTATCCCAATTGCCAACTTCTAGTTGGCTAGTCAATCCACGGAAAAGGACGCGCCACTTGTATCTAAAGAGATATAACAGATCAGAGTAACTATGGGTATGGCAAGATCGCTCAGGTCTCACTCTGAAGACCACCATCAATTAATTTAGGTACTCATGTATCGTAAAAACATATAAAAAAAATAAAAATAAAAAATATCCCTTCCACGAAGACCCATCCCTGATTCTAGGGGGTAAGGGACGTTTTGTGGACCCCTTTCTCCCTCATGGTTAGCCCTATTAGTTCTGATATTTTATGACGTTTTCCCCATTAGTTTGGTGATTTTAAGGGGAGATGGTTCACTTTTTTGCCGATTTTTGCATGTATTCATTATTTTTCTAGTTTCCTCCCTAAACCTCCATCAAATTAAAACAAAACATCCATTAGATCCCCCTTCTAGATTAATTTGTACATTTTTCGGTAGAAAAATGTCCCGGTTCTTCCAACATTACAGGCTCACTATCGTTCGCCAGGGAAAAAATCGACACCTAAATAGCACGAAAGGTCAAACTATTGACAAAGAAATGGGGTAAAATGTCTTAAAATCGACTAACTAATGGGGCAAACATCTTAACATCTGAAAACTAACGGGGCTAAACAAGAGGGAGAAAGTGGTCCAGAAAACCGGCCCCTTTAAGGTCTTTGGCCCTATTTTTGTGTACAATATTAAGGCCTTTCATTCAATTTAGGTGTCGATTTTTTTTCCTGGCGAGCGGTAGCGAGCCTGTAATTGAAGAGGAACCGGCCTTTGGCCGGGAAATTTTTCTATCGAAAAATGTACAAGTATATCTTGGGGAGTCTTGAGGGGGTGTTTTTAAGCTTGATGGAGGTCCAGGGAGGAAACTAAAACACAACAAATAAAATATATATTCCGGTATACAGTATATATATATATATATATACCGGTATATACAGGGTGATTCAGTAACCCTTTTCATAAATTTAATGGCAAATTCGGGAGACAAAAATAAGACTAATTTACTCTATGACCCTTAGGGTGAGTCTTTGATATGATGGAGATATTACACCTTTAAAGTTATCGATATATAGAAAAGAACAAAATCTAAGGAGTGAGAATGAAAATGTCGTTGCTAACTGGCAGGGTAGCGTAACCAAGACTTGGTATCAAAATGGCTGCATACGGTAGCTGGATGCAGTTCGTTTCGCAATTTACAAAGGTACATTACTACTGTATTTGTATTATCATCATCATTATTATTAATAATCATTGTATTAGTAGTAGAAGCAGCAAGGGAAGAAGCAGGCGGCGGAGGATAAGTAAGAGGAAGAGGAGGAGGAGTAAGTGGTGGAAGAGGGGTAAGTGGAGGAGGAGGGATCTGACTGCCCACTTTGAGCTTTGATACTCCGCTCGTCTTAATAAATCTTGAATCAATCTGTACATGAATCTAAAGTTTGTTTCTTTGCTTACACGTGGTATGTAAATGGTTGCATATGGTAGAAGTTGTCTCAATGCTCAAAAGAACATTAGCATTTTATCATCATCATCATAATTAATACTCTACTACCCTGCCAGTTAGCAACGACATTTTCATTCTCACTCCTTAGATTTTTTCTTTTCTATCTATTGATAACTTTAAAGGTGTAATATCTCCATCATATCAAAGACTCACCCTGAGGGTCATAGCGTATATTAGTCTTATTTTTGTCTCCCGAATTTGCCATTAAATATATTAAAAGGGTTACTGAAGCACCCTGTAAATATATATATATATATATATATACCCGTATACTGTACAGTATATATATATATAGTATATATATATATATATATATATATATATATATATATATATATATATATATATATATATAGTTTAAGTGCATTACCACAGCACACTGAAATGCCAAAAAAATACCCTCATTGTTCCCTGATTAAATAGCATTGTATGAATATTCCCATATTCAAAATATGTTACAGGGGGGCAATGCCTAGTGAGTTAATTGCTCAATAGGTGGCGTTCTGAGAGTGAGGGTCCGAGTGTGGGGGATGAGACTGTGAAGCGCAGAGGTGAAGCGGCTTCAGAGATGGAGTTGCTTCGAGCCGGGGTGCTTCGCATGTCTCACTCCCTAGACTGGAACAAGACCTCACAGGCCTCACCGTGTTCAGCGGTGTAGTGTAAAAGGCTCTCAGCCTATGCCCGAGAGGGAGTAGTTGGAATATAGAAGAAAAAGAAAAAAAAAATATATATATATACCGGTATATATAAGACAATATACTAATATAAAATATATAATATAATAATATGTATGTATGTATGTATGTATGATATACATACATATATTGCGGATGATACAGTTCTGATGAGTGATAATGAATGGGAGTTGCAGGGTCTGGTAAATGAGTTTGGAACAGTGTGCGAAAAACGGAATTTGAAGGTAAATACGGGGAAGAGCAAGGTTATGGTCTTCGAAAGGGGTGAAGTCACAGAGTGTGAGGTGAAGCTGAACGGTCAGGCTATGGAGATCGTCAACTCTTTTAAGTATCTTGGCAGTGTGTTGAGTAAAGATGGGACTATGGATGAAGAGGTGCGGGAGAGGGTACAACAGGGGAAGAGGGTTGTAGTAACGCTAAAAGCAGTAACCAGAAATAGGGTGGTCAGTATGGAAGTGAAGAAGTCCTTGTCATGACAGTGTGGTCATCCCGACACTGACTTACGGAAGCGAAGCATGGGACGTTGGTTTAGAAAGCCTCAGACCAAGAGTGCGGAGCAGTGGAAATGAATTACTTAAGGAGTGCGTGCGGAGTTACATGGAGGGATCAGACAGACTAATGAGGAAGTAAGAAGAGGTGTGGTGTGGAGGTAGATGTGCTGGAAAGTGTGAAAAGCAACAACTTGAGATGGTTCGGCCATTAATTGAACGTATGGAAAGCGAGAGGAAGACTAAGCAGGTGTACGAGAGCGAGGTGGAAAGGGACAGAGGGGGCGAGGTAGACCGAATATGAGGGTGGAAGGATGGAGTGAGGAACGACAATTGATTTTCCTGTGTACACATGACCGCGCGGTGCTGGTTTTGGGTGAGGGGCGTCGACTGACTGGGGACAGAGGTGCCTGGTGGCGGGTTCGTTCGTGTCCCA
>CM064534.1:25000-90052 GCA_032716605.1 Paralithodes platypus | reverse complement strand
AAGACATTCCGTATCCTTGTACTGACCTACCTTCATAGATTAGTGTGTGTGTGAGTGTGCGTGTGTGTCTGTGCGTGTGTGTGTGTGGGTGTGTGTGTGTCTGTGCGTATGTGTGTCTGTGTGGGTGTGTGTGTGTCTGTGCGTGTGTGTGGCTGTGCGTTTGTGTGGGTATGTGGTGTCTGGGTGTGTGTGTAAGTCTGGGTGTTTGTATGTGTCTGCGCGCTCGTGTGAGTGTGTGTGTGTGTGTGTGTTCTGTTTTAGTAAATTGTATTATGTGTACGTATGTATGTATGTATGTATGTATATATTTTACACCCTAAGCTAAGTTTAATTATGTTATGATAGCTATTTAGGAGTATATAATGACCAGCAATCTATAAAATCAATACTTATTTGTAATATACAGATATATAGCTAAAATAGCCTAGTTTAAAGTACTTCTGCGACTGCTATCGTCGTTGGCAACAATACGTTTACATGTATGGAGAGTATTTTTTGTTCTTCTATTCCAACTATTCCCTCTCGGGCATAGGCTGAGAGCCTGTATATTCTACCGTACATTCAACAGTGAAGCCCGTGAGGTCTCGTTCCAGTCTAGGGAGTGAGACATGTGAAGCGTTTTGAGCTGCAACCAGTCCCCGCCATCTTGTCCTCGCAAGATGCACAGGGCCCTGTTGCCCACCCACAGCTCGAAGCATCCCCATCTTTGAAGCTGCTTCCCCATATGAGCTTCACTGTCTCATTCCCTAGACTCGGACCCTCACTCTCAGAACGCCACCTATTGAACAATGAACTCACTAGGCATTGTCCCCCTATAGCCTATTTTGAATATGGGAATATTCATACAGTGCTATTTAATCAGGGAACAATGAGGGTATTTATTTGGCGTTTCGGTGTGCTTTGTGGTAATGCACTGATACTAGGTACAGCACAAATTCAATCCCAATAATATCTTCCCATTGATATACATCGTGATTCGAACCCGGGACCATTGGATTACCAGTCCAGTGGCATGACCACTCCACCACACCTCCCCTATGTGACTCTCCATCTACATTCCACAGTATATGTTATAAGCAACAATACGAGGGCTGTCATTAGAGTTGGCTACAGAATTCCTAAGAAACATATAAAACGTACAAAGCTATAAACTGTCCAAGAAGGATTGTGAATATTCGACTCTATTACTTCTAGGTAACAAGGCAGAGAAACAGCCTGTGAAGCCATACGGTATTCCAAGAAGGTCAATAGACTTCCTGCCCTGACCTACCCCCATAGGTTATAGTGTGGGGCGAGGAGGAGGGTGTGGGTGTGGGTGTGTGTGTGTGTGTGTGTGTGTGGGTTTGTGACAGACTGCACAGACCTACCCCAATAGGTTATACTGTGGGGCGAGGAGGAGGGTGTGGGTGTGGGTGTGTGTGTGTGTGTGGGTTTGTGACAGACTGCACAGACCTACCCCCATAGGTTATACTGTGGGGCGAGGAGGAGGGTGTGGGTGTGGGTGTGTGGGTTTGTGACAGACTGCCCTGACCTACCCCCATAGGTTATACTGTGGGGCGAGGAGGAGGGTGTGGGTGTGGGTGTGTGTGGGTGTGTGGGTTTGTGACAGACTGCCCTGACCTACCCCCATAGGTTATACTGTGGGGCGAGGAGGAGGGTGTGGGTGTGTGTGTGTGTACTTACTCTAGTTGTACTAACTCTAGTTGTATTGCGGGAGTGAGCATGCTCGTTATTTCCCGCCTCCTATATGTGTAGGTGTTATATGTATCGTTGGAATGGCTGTGGATGTGTGTGTAGTCTGTATTTTTAGCCAATTGGCGACATCGGAAACGAAGGCTTAGGGTGGATCTGTATGGTACCATTCTCACTATAGACGGTACCGTCTCGCCCGAAGGCTTAGGTAGCCATCAGCTTATGTGAACCATATGATACCCATCTCGCCTTGTACCATTTTTGCCAACCCCAGATGGGACGTAACAACGTCGTCCACTTATTCCAGGTACCTATTAACAGCTAGGTGAACTGAGGCTAATACATGAAAGGAGACAAGCCCAATTTGTCTCCGCCCGGCCGGGGATTAAACCCCCGACCCCTCGTGTGTGAGACGAGAGCTCTACCTACTAGGCTACGGGCTGTGTGTGTGTGTGTGTGTGTGTGTGTGTGACAGACTGCCCTGACCTACCCCCATAGATTATACTGTGGGGCGAGGAGGAGGGTGTGGGTGTGGGTGTGGGTGTGTGTGTGGGTTTGTGACAGACTGCCCTGACCTACCCCCATAGATTATACTGTGGGGCGAGGAGGAGGGTGTGGGTGTGGGTGTGTGTGTGGGTTTGTGACAGACTGCCCTGACCTACCCCCATAGATTATACTGTGGGGCGAGGAGGAGGGTGTGGGTGTGGGTGTGGGTGTGTGTGTGGGTTTGTGACAGACTGCCCTGACCTACCCCCATAGGTTATACTGTGGGGCGAGGAGGAGGGTGTGGGTGTGGGTGTGTGGGTGTGGGTTTGTGACAGACTGCACAGACCTTGCGGTCCCTACTAGGCAGTCCGGACTTAATGCTAAAATAGAATTTGCTACAAAGTGGAAGGCAAGGATAGCAAAGCAGAAGGCTTTCTCCCCACCCACCACTCCCACCGACCTTTAGTCGGCATGAAATTTAGTTGGGGAAACAAGTCCCCCACCACAATGAGAACAAATTCTACTGGGAAATTCATAGTAAAGAAGGAAGTTGAGAAATATTATATATTACTGATGTTTAACCTATAATATTATATACTACTGATGTTTAACCTATAATATTATATACTACTGATGTTTAACCTATAATATTATATACTACTGATGTTTAACCTATAATATTATATACTACTGATGTTTAACCTATAATATTATATACTACTGAGGTTTAACCTATATATTATATATTACTGATGTTTAACCTATAATATTATATATTACTGATGTTTAACCTATAATATTATATATTACTGATGTTTAACCTATAATATTATATATTACTGATGTTTAACCTATAATATTATATATTACTGATGTTTAACCTATAATATTATATATTACTGATGTTTAACCTATAATATTATATACTACTGATGTTTAACCTATAATATTATATATTACTGATGTTTAACCTATAATATTATATATTACTGATGTTTAACCTATAATATTATATATTACTGATGTTTAGCCTATATTATTATATATTACTGATGTTTAACCTATAATATTATATACTACTGATGTTTAACCTATAATATTATATACTACTGATGTTTAACCTATGATTTTATATACTACTGATGTTTAACCTATATATTATATATTACTGATGTTTAACCTATAATTATATATATTACTGATGTTTAACCTATAATATTATATATTACTGATGTTTAACCTATAATATTATATATTACTGATGTTTAACCTATAATATATATTACTGATGTTTAACCTATAATATTATATATTACTGATGTTTAACCTATAATATTATATATTACTGATGTTTAACCTATAATATTATATACTACTGATGTTTAACCTATAAATCATATCATTACTGATGTTTAACCTATAATATTATATACTACTGATGTTTAACCTATAATATTATATATTACTGATGTTTAACCTATAATATTATATATTACTGATGTTTAACCTATAATATTATATATTACTGATGTTTAACCTATAATATTATATACTACTGATGTTTAACCTATAATATCATATATTACTGATGTTTAACCTATAATATTATATATTACTGATGTTTAACCTATAATATTATATATTACTGATGTTTAACCTATAATATATATATTACTGATGTTTAACCTATAATATTATATATTACTGATGTTTAACCTATAATATTATATATTACTGATGTTTAACCTATAATATTATATATTACTGATGTTTAACCTATAATATTATATATTACTGATGTTTAACCTATAATATTATATATTACTGATGTTTAACCTATAATATTATATACTACTGATGTTTAACCTATAATATTATATATTACTGATGTTTAACCTATCATATTATATATTACTGATGTTTAACCTATAATATTATATACTACTGATGTTTAACCTATAATATTATATATTACTGATGTTTAACCTATAATATTATATATTACTGATGTTTAACCTATAATATTATATACTACTGATGTTTAACCTATATAATATGATATATTACTGATGTTTAACCTATAATATATTATAGTACTGAGGTTTAACCTATAATATTATATATTACTGATGTTTAACCTATAATCATATACTTACTGATGTTTAACCTATATATCATATATTACTGATGTTTAACCTATAATATTATATATTACTGATGTTAACCTATATATATATATTACTGATGTTTAACCTATAATATTATATATTACTGATGTTTAACCTATAATATTATATATTACGATGTTTACCTATAATATTATATATTACTGATGTTTAACCTATATATTATATCTTACTGATGTTTAACCTATAATATTATATATTACTGATGTTTAACCTATAATATTATATATACTGATGTTTAACCTATAATATTATATATTACTGATGTTTAACCTATAATATATATTACTGATGTTTAACCTATAATATTATATTACTGATGTTTAACCTATAATATTAATATTCCATGTTTAAACCTATAATATTATATACTACTGATGCTTAACCTATAATATCAATATTACTGATGTTTAACCATATAATATTATATATTATTACTGATGTTTAACCTATAATATTATATTACTGATGTTTAACCTATATATTATATATTACTGATGTTTTAACCTATAATATTATATTACTGATGTTTAACCTATAATTATATATTACTGATGTTTAACCTATAATATTATATTACTGATGGTTTAAACCTATAATATTATATACTACTGATGTTTAACCTATAATATTATATATTACTGGATGTTTAACCTATAATATTATATACTGATGTTTAACCTATAATATTATATACTACTGATGTTTAACCTATATATTATATATTACTGATGTTTAACCTATAATATTATTACTGATGTTTAACCTATATATTATATTACTGATGTTTAACCTATAATATTATATATACTGATGTTTAACCTATAATATTATACTACTGATGTTTAACCTATAATATTATATATTACTGATGTTTAACCTATTTATATAATATTACTGATGTTTAACCTATTAATATTATATACTACTGATGTTTAACCTAATATATATATTACTGATGTTTAACCTATAATATTATATATTACTGATGTTTAACCTATAATATTATATATTACTGATGTTAACCTAAATATTATATATTACTGATGTTTAACCTATAATATTATATATTACTGATGTTTAACCTATAATATTATATATTCTGATGTTTAACCTCTTATTATACTACTGATGTTTAACCTATAATACATTTACTGATGTTTTAAACCTATATTATATATTACTGATGTTTAACCTATAATATTATATATTACTGATTTTAACCTATTATTATACTACTGATGTTTAACCTATATATATATTACTGATGGTTAACCTATAATATTATATTACTGATGTTTAACCTATAATATTATATATTACTGATGTTTAACCTATTATATATTACTGATGTTTAACCTATATATATATATTACTGATGTTTAACCTATATATATATATTACTGATGTTTAACCTATAATATTATATATTACTGATGTTTAACCTATATTATATATTACTGATGTTTAACCTATAATATATATTACTGATGTTTAACCTATAATATTATATATTACTGATGTTTAACCTATAATATATATACTACTGATGTTTAACCTATATATATATATTACTGATGTTAACCTATAAGATTATATTTACTGATGTTTAACCTATTATATACTACTGATTTAAACCTATAATATTATATATTACTGATGTTTAACCTATATAATTATATATTACTGATGTTTAACCTATATTATATATTACTGATGTTTAACCTATATATTATATATTCTGATGTTTAACCTATAATATTATATATTACGGATGTTTAACCTATAATATCTTATATATTACTGATGTTTAACCTATAATATATATTACTGATGTTTAACCTATAATATTCTATACTGATGTTTAACCTATAATATTATATTACTGATGTTTTAACCTATAATATTATATATTACTGATGTTTAACCTATATATTATATTACTGATGTTAACCTATATATATACTACGTTTAACCTATAATATTATATATTACTGATGTTTAACCTATAATATTATATATTACTGATGTTTAACCTATATATATATACTGATGTTAACCTATAATATACTATTACGATGTTTACCTATAATATATATATTACTGATTTTTAACCCTATTATATATTACTGATGTTTAACCTATAATATTATACTGATGTTAACCTATAACTATTATATATTACTGATGTTTAACCTATATTATATTACTGATGTTTAACCTATTATTATATACTACTGATGTTTAACCTATAATATTATATTACTGATGTTAACCTATTATATATTACTGATGTTTAACCTATAATATTATACTACTGATGTTTAACCTATAATATTATATACTACTGATGTTTAACCTATATTTATATATTACTGATGTTTAACCTATAATATTATATTACTGATGTTTAACCTATAATATTATACTACTGATGTTTAACCTATAATATTATATTACTGATGTTTAACCTATATATTATATATTACTGATGTTTAACCTATATATTATATACTACTGTTTAACTATAATATTATACTACTGATGTTTAAACCTATAATTTATATATACTGATGTTTAACCTATTATATTACTGATGTTAACCTAATATTATATATTACTGATGTTTAACCTATATTATATACTACTGATGTTTTAACCTATATATATATATTACTGATGTTTAACCTATAATATTATATATTACTGTTTAACCTATAATATATTACTGATGTTTAACCTATAATATTATATATTACTGATTTAACCTATAATATTATATTACTGATTTTAACCTATATATTATATATTACTGATGTTTAACCTAAATATTATATACTACTGATGTTTAACCTATATATTATATATTACTGATGTTTAACCTATAATATTATATATTACTGATGTTTAACCTATATATATTACTGATGTTTAACCTATATTATATATTACTGATGTTAACCTATTATTATATATTACTGATGTTTAACCTATAATATTATACTACTGATGTTTAACCTATATATTATATATTACTGATGTTTAACCTATAATTATATACTACTGATGTTTAACCTATAATTATATATTACTGATGTTAACCTATAATATTATATATTACTGATGTTTACCTATAATATTATATATTACTGATGTTTAACCTATAATATATATATTACTGATGTTTAACCTATAATTATATTACTGATGTTTAACCTATAAATATTATATTACTGATGTTTAACCTATATTATATATTACTGATGCCCTATATATTATATATTACTGATGTTACCTATAATATTATATACTACTGATGTTTAACCTATTATATATTACTGCTGTTTAACCTATTATAAACTTACTGATGTTTAACCTATTATATACTACTGATGTTTTAACCTATAATTATATATTACTGATGTTTAACCTATATTATACTACTGATGTTTAACTATATTATTACTGATGTTTAACCTATAATATTATATATTACTGATGTTTAACCTATAATATTATATACTACTGATGTTTAACCTATATTATATATTACTGATGTTTAACCTAATTATATATTACTGATGTTTAACCTATATATTATATTACTGATGTTTAACCTATAATATATATATTACTGATGTTAACCTATAATTATATATTACTGATGTTTAACCTATATATATTACTGATGTTTAACCTATATTATATACTATGTTTAACCTATAATATTATATTTACTGATGTTTAACCTATAATATACTACTGATGTTTAACCTATATTATATATTACTGATGTTTAACCTATATATATATTATATATATTACTGATGTTTAAACCTATAATTATATATTACTGATGTTTAACCTATAATATTATATATTACTGATTTTAACCTATAATATTATATATTACTGATGTTTAACCTATATATTATATATTACTGATGTTTAACCTATAATATTATATATACTGATGTTTAACCTATAATATTATATACTGATGTTTAACCTATAATATTATATACTACTGATGTTTAACACTATATATATTACTGATGTTTAACCTATCATTATATTAATTATATTACTGATGTTTAACCTATATATTATATATTACTGATTTTAACCTATAATACTTAACCTATTATATATACTGATGTTTAACCTATATATTATATTACTACTGATGTTTAACCTATAATATTATATATTACTGATGTTTAACCTATATTTATATATTACTGATGTTTAACCTATAATATTATATATTACTGATGTTTAACCTATAATATTATATACTACTGATGTTTAACCTATATTAATATACTGATGTTTAACCTATATATTATATATTACTGGTTAACCTATAATATTATATACTACTGATGTTAAACCTATTATTAGATATTACTGATGTTTAACCTATAATATTATATATACTGATGTTTAACCTATAATTATATACTCCTGATGTTTAACCTATTATATACTACTGATGTTTACCTATAATATTATATACTACTGATGTTTTAACCTATCATATTATATTACTGATGTTTAACCTGTTATATATACTGATGTAACCTATAATATATTATATACTGATTTTTAACCTATATATTATATATTACTGATGTTTAAACCATATTATTATTACTGATGTTTAACCTATATTATTATTACTGATGTTTAACCTATATTATATTTACTGATGTTTAACCTAGATATTATATATTACTGATGTTTAACCTATAATATATATATTACTGATGTTTAACCTCTAATATTATATACTGATTTTAACCTAATATATATATTACTGATGTTTAACCTCTAATATTATATATTACTGATTTTTAAACCTATAATATTATATATTACTGATGTGTAACCTATTATATACTACTGATGTTTAACCTAATATTATATTACTGATGTTTAACCTATATATTATATATTACTGATTTTAACCTATAATATACTACTGATGTTTAACCTATAATATTATATATTACTGATGTTTAACCTATATTATATTACTGATGTTTAACCTATATATTATATAGCCTGATGTTTAACCTATAATATTAATATTACTGATGTTTAACCTATATATATATAATGATGTTAACCTATATATACTACTGATGTTTAACCTATATTATATATACTGATGTTTAACCTATAATATTATATACTACTGATGTTTAACCTAATATATATACTACTGATGTTAACCTATATATTATTATACTGATGTTTAACCTATATTATATATTACTGATGTTTAACCTATATATTATATTACTGTTTAACCTATTATATAGTACTGATGTTAACCTATATATTATCTTACTGAGGTTTAACCTATAATATTATAGATTACTGATGTTTAACCTAAATATTATATATATTACTGAGGTTAACCTATATTATATATTACTGATGTTTTAACCTATATTATATATTACTGATGTTAACCTATAATATTATATATTACTGAGGGTTAACCTATAATATTATATACTACTGATGTTTAACCTATAATTATATATTACTGATGTTAACTATAAATATATATTACTGATGTTTCCCTATAATATATATATACTGATGTTTAACCTATATATTATATATTACTGATGTTTAACCTATAATTATATACTACTGATGTTTAACCTATAATATATATACTGATGTTTACCCTATAGATTATATATTACTGATGTTTAACCTATTATTATTATTACTGAAGGTAACCTATATATATATATTACTGATGTTTAACCTATATATTACTGATGTGTAACCTATAATATTATATATTACTGATGTTAACCTATAATATTATATATTACTGATGTTTAACCTATATATTATATATTACTGATGTTTAACCTATATTTATACTACTGATGTAACCTATAATATTATATATTACTGATGTTTAACCTATAATATTATATACTACTGATGTTTAACCTATAATATTATATACTACTGATGTTTAACCTATAATATTATATATTACTGATGTTTAACCTATAATATTATATATTACTGATGTTTAACCTATAATATTATATTACTGATGTTTAACCTATAATATTATATATTACTGATGTTTAACCTATAATATTATATATTACTGATGTTTAACCTATAATATTATATATTACTGATGTTTAACCTATAATATTATATACTACTGATGTTTAACCTATAATATATTACTGATGTTTAACCTATAATACTATATTACTGATGTTTAACCTATAATATTATATATTACTGATGTTTAACCTTAATATTATATATTACTGATGTTTAACCTATAATATATATATACTGATGTTTAACCTATCATATATACTACTGATGTTTACCTATAATATTATATATTACTGATGTTTAACCTATATATAAATTACTGATGTTTAACCTATAATATTTATATTACTGATGTTTAACCTATATTTATTATTACTGATGTTTAACTATATATTATATATTACTGATGGAACCCATAGATATATACTGATGTTTAACCTATAATATTATATATTACTGATGTTTAACCTATAATATTATATATTACTGATGTTTAACCTATAATATTATATACTGGTTAACCTATAATATATATACTACTGTGTTTAACCTATATATTATATATTACTGATGTTTAACCTATAATATTATATACTACTGATGTTTAACCTATAATATTATCTATTACTGATGTTTAACCTATAATATTATATGTACTGATGTTTTTAACCTATAATATTATATTACTGATGTTAACCTATAATAATCATATATGACTGATGTTTAACCTATAATATTATATATTACTGATGTTTAAACCTATAATATTATAATTACTGATGTTTAACCTATAATATTATATATTACTGATGTTTAACCTATCTATAATAATTATATTACTGATGTTTAACCTATAATATTATATTTACTGTTTTAACCTAGAATATTATATATTACTGAGTTTTAACCTATTATATATATTACTGATGTTTAACCTATAATATTATATATTACTGATGTTTAACCTATATTATATATTACTGATGTGTAACCTATAATATATATTGATGTTTAAATATATACTACTGATGTTTAACCTAATATTATATATTACTGATGTTTTAACCTATATATTAATATACTGATGTTTAACCTATAATATTATATTACTGATGTTTTAACCTATAATATTATATATTACTGATGTTTAACCTATATTATATTAATAATTTATATATTACTGATGGTTTAAACCTATATATTATTAGTACTGATGGAACCTATAATATATACTACTGATGTTTAACCTATATATTATATATTACTGATGATTAATACCTGATGTTTCCCCTATTTTATAGACTACTGATGTTTAACCTATAATAGTTATATATTACTGATGTTTAACCTATAATATTATATATTACTGATGTTAACCATTAATATCTATATTAATATATCTACTGATGTTTAACCTATAATATTATATATTACTGATGTTTAAACCTATAATATGATTACTGAGTGTTTAACCATTAATATATATATTACTGATGTTTAACCTATAATATTATATATTACTGAGCCTAGAATATTATATATACTGGTTTAACCTATATATTATATATTACTGATGTTTTAACCTATAATATTATATATTACTGTTTTTAACCTATAATTATATATTACTGATGTTTAACCTATAATATATATATACTGATGTTTTAACCTATAATATTATATATTACTGATGTTGAACCTATATATCATATACTACTGATGTTTAACCTATAATATTATATATTACTGATGTTTAACCTATAATATTATATACTACTGATGTTTAACCTATAATATTATATATTACTGATGTTTAACCTATAATATTATATACTACTGATGTTTAACCTATAATATTATATATTACTGATGTTTAACCTATAATATCATATATTTTGATGTTTAACTATAATATTATATATACTGATGTTTAACCTATAATATATATATACTGATTTAACTATAATATTATATATTACTGATGTTTAACCTATAATATTAGATACTTAAGCCATAATATTATATTTACTGATGTTTTAACTATTATATACTACTGATGTTTAACCTATGATTTTATATACTACTGATGTTTAACCTATGATTTTTGTTTAACCTATATTATTCCAACCTCAAAATTGATGTCTAGACTCTTTTTGAATGTGTCAATTGTCGTTCATTATACCACTTTCTCTGGCAGTTTGTTCCATTCGTTGACCACACTGTAGGTGAAGAAGTGCTTTGTGACATAAAGATTCGCCCTCCTGGTTTTTAATTTCGTTCCATTTCCACGAGTTAATGAACTATTATCGACTTTGAAAAGTGATTCTACATCAATTTTGTCAAAGCCCTTTAGTACCTTAAACACTCGATTAATTGACCTCGCAATCTTCTATTCTTAAGGGGAGATATCCACTTGAGGGATTTTTGTCTTGACTCCTTTCTTCCTCATGTTTAGCCCCATCATTTTCGTAATGTTAAGACGTTCGCCCCATTATTTTGACGATTTTAAAAACTTTCAACCCATGTCTGTCAATTTTAAGACCTTTCGTGCAATTTAGGTGTCGATTTTATCCTGGCGAGCGATAGCGAGCCTGTAATTTAAGAGGGGACCGGCTTTCAGCCGGGACATTTTCTACCGAAAAATGTACAACTTTATCTTGAAAGGGGCTCAAGGGGGTGTAATCTTAAGCTTGAAGGATATCTACGGACCAAACTAAAAACCTCCCCTTAAGTGATTTTTTTTTTTTGTAATTTTTCATGATATGATTTATTTTTTAATGACAGAATCAACTTTGTCGCTCTACACTGCACTGACTCGAGTTTCTCTATGTCCTTGTTCAGATAAGGAGACCAAAATTGCACACCATATTCAAGATGGTGTCTCACTATGCTTTTAAATAACGGTACTATAATATTCCCATTTTTATAAGTACATTTTAATTCACTGTAATCCCAATACACGATTATTGGGTCTTGTTCGCAGCTGATATAAGAACCCCCAGGTCTTTTAAGGGGGGTGCCCTGTTTTTGTTCTGTCCTTTTCTATCGTTCTCTGGCTTGTGTCCATTTGGCCCCATTCAGCCTACTGTTTTAAGACGTTTATCTCCATCCAGGTGTCAATTGTTTTACTGGTGAGCGGTAGCGAGCCAGCATATTTTTTTATTTTTTGTTTGACAGCAGGCTAAATTTGTACATTTTTCGACAGAAAAATTTCTCCGGCGAAGCCGGATTTCGTCATATAATGCTGGCTCGCTATCGCTCGCCAGGAAGAAATCAACACCTAGATGGGGATAAACGTCTTAAAATAGTTGGCTGAATGGGGCCGAATGGATACAAGCCAGAGAAAGAGAGAAAAGGACAGAAATAATAAAAAGCAGGTCACCCCCCTTAACTAATGCACTTGTTTTGATTGGCTGGCCTGTTATTTTGTATTCATATTTTTTGTTTGTATTACCTATATATTTGCAAGACCTGGCATTTGTCAACATTGAATGGCATCTGTCATTTTCCTGACCACTCCATTATTTTTGTTTAAGGGGGGTGACCTGCTTTTTGTTATTTCTGTCCTTTTCTCTCTTTCTCTGGCTTGTATCCATTCGGCCCCATTCAGTCAACTATTTTAAGATGTTTATCCCCATCTAGGTGTCGATTTCTTCCTGGCGAGCGATAGCGATCCAGCATTATATGAAGAAATCTGGCTTCGCCGGAAACATTTTTCTATCGAAAAATGTACAAATTTAGCCTGCTGTCAAACAAAAATAAAAAATATGCTGGCTCGCTACCACTCACCAGTAAAAAATTGACACCTGGATGGGGATAAACGTCTTAAAACGGTAGGCTGAATGGGACCAAATGGATACAAGCCAGAGAAAGATAGAAAGGACAGAACAAAAACAGGTCACCCCCCTTAAGTCAGATTGCAATATATTTCTGCTTTCTTCGGTTAATACTGAATTTCCTATCTTTGTGTCAACAGCGAACTTTGAGATAGTATGATTTAGTTCAACATCGATGTAATTTTTTTTGTTTTTTTTGTTTATATAGATACAAAACAAAACTGGCCCCAGGACCGATCCCCGAGGCACTCCACTATAAACTGGCTTCCACTCACATTCTACCCCATTTATCGCAATTTTCTGCCCTCTGTTTGTGAGCCAGATTCTTATACATGCATGAATTTTTCTTTTCATGTCTAACATTTCTAATTTCTTCAACAATTTTCCATTTGGTACCTTATCGATAGTTTTCAGGAAATCTAAGTAAATTATGTTTAATGATTTTGTTAAGGGGAGGTTTTTAGTTAGTTCGCTAGACTTCTATCAAGTTTAACATTACAGCCCCTAGACCCCTTTCAAGATAAATTTGTAAATTTTTCGGTAGAAAAATGTCCCCGCCGAAGGCCGATTCCTCTTAAATTACAGGCTCGCTATCGCTCGCCAGGAAAAAATCGACACCTAAATGGCACGAAAAGTCTTAAAATTGACAGAAATGGGGCGAAAATTCTTAAAATCGCCAAAATAATAGGGCGAACGTCTTAAAATATCAAAAGCAATGGGGCTAACCATGAGGGAGAAAGGGGTCAAGAAAAAAATCCCTCAAGTGGAAATCTCCCCTTTAGTCGTTATATTATGTAAATAGTTTATTATAAAATGCTATCAAGTTTGTTAGGCATGAGAGAGAGAGAGACTGAGTGAGTGTGTGTGTGTGTGAGTGAGTGAGTGAGTGAGACAGAGAAAGTGAGAGTGAGAAAGATGTATAGATAGGTAGATACTGTGCGAGAGAGAGAGAGAGAGAGAGAGAGAGAGAGAGAGAGAGAGAGAGAGACTGAGTGTGTGTGTGTGTGTGTGAGTGAGTGAGTGAGACAGAAAGTGAGAGTGAGAAAGATGTATAGATAGGTAGATACTGTGTGTGTGAGAGAGAGAGAGAGAGACTGAGTGTGTGTGTGTGTGAGTGAGTGAGACAGAGAAAGTGAGAGTGAGAAAGATGTATAGATAGGTAGATACTGTGCGAGAGAGAGAGAGAGAGAGAGAGAGAGAGAGAGAGAGATCTAACAAGCGCATCAATACTGTTTTAGTGGCGTTATTACAAGACAACTGGGAAGGTCAGGGAACATTTTTACAGATGTTCCAATGATATAAATCACCCGGTGGAAACTTTAAGGGGGGTCACCGGCTTTTTTATCTTTCTCTCCCTTCCTCTTTGGCTTGTATCCATTCGGCCCCATTCTGCCTATTGTTTTAAGACGTTTACCCCCATCCAGGTGTCAATATTTTCCTGGCGAGCGGTAGCGAGCCAGCATATATATATTTTTGTTTTGACAGCAAGCTAAATTTGTACATTTTTCGATAGAAAAATTTCTCCGGCGAAGCCGGATTTCTCCTTACAATACTGGCTCGCTATCGCTCATTAGCGATAGGAATAAATCGACACCTGGATGGAGATAAACGTCTTAAAACAGTTGGCTGAATGGGGCCGAATGGATACAAGCCAGAGAAAGAGAGAGAGGAGAGAAAGATAAACAAAAGCCGGTGACCCCCGTTAAGTTGATTCTAGCTATATTTAGACCATTGTGTGCGGCTTAAGAAGGACCCATGGTAGTAGAAAGGGTTAAGTGGGATAGTTCGAAGCCTGGTAGTTCCTGGAGGCCCCTTTGTAAACTGAATAAAACCGTCTAATAGTAACCGGAACAAAACCGTCTAATAGTAACCGGAACAAAACCGTCTAATAGTAGCCGGAACAAAAACCGTCTAATAGTAAACTGAATAAAACCGTCTAATAGTAACCGGAACAAAAACCGTCTAATAGTAAACTGAATAAAACCGTCTAATAGTAACCGGAACAAAACCGTCTAATAGTAACCGGAACAAAACCGTCTAATAGTAGCCGGAACAAAACCGTCTAATAGTAACCGGAACAAAAACCGTCTAATAGTAACCGGAACAAAACCGTCTAATAGTAACCGGAACAAAACCGTCTAATAGTAACCGGAACAAAACCGTCTAATAGTAACCGGAACAAAACCGTCTAATAGTAACCGGAACAAAACCGTCTAATAGTAACCGGAACAAAACCGTCTAATAGTAACCGGAACAAAACCGTCTAATAGTAACCGGAACAAAACCGTCTAATAGTAACCGGAACAAAACCGTCTAATAGTAACCGGAACAAAACCGTCTAATAGTAACCGGAACAAAACCGTCTAATAGTAACCGGAACAAAACCGTCTAATAGTAACCGGAACAAAACCGTCTAACAGTAACCGGAACAAAACCGTCTAATAGTAACGGAAACAAAACCGTCTAACAGTAACCGGAACAAAACCGTCTAATAGTAACCGGAACAAAACCGTCTAATAGTAACCGAAACAAAACCGTCTAATAGTAACCGGAACAAAACCGTCTAATAGTAACCGGAACAAAACCGTCTAATAGTAACCGGAACAAAACCGTCTAATAGTAACCGGAACAAAACCGTCTAATAGTAACCGGAACAAAACCGTCTAATAGTAACCGGAACAAAACCGTCTAATAGTAACCGGAACAAAACCGTCTAATAGTAGCCGAAACAAAAGTAAGACTACGTCGCTGGTACAGATGGTGTTAACCCTTTCAAGCTCCAATACGCATTTCTGTTTTGTTTTCTGGCTATTATTAGACGATTTTATTCAGATTAGGAAGGGTATGTGGAAGTCAGAGGGTTGATTGAGAGAGTCTGTACCCTTTACACACCCACAGATCCTTCCTAAGCTGCATAAAACCGTCTAATGGTAGCCAAAATATACTGCTAAAACGCGTCAGAGCTTCAAGGGGTTAAGACCTTTAATTTCTCAAAACTTAAGGGGGGTGACCTCCTTTTTCTTATTGCTGTCCTTTTCTCTCTTTCTCTGGCTTGTATCCATTCGGCCCCATTCAGCCAACTATTTTAAAACGTTTATCCTCATCTAGGTGTCGATTTTTTCCTGGCGAGCGATAGCGAGCCAGCATTTTATGAAGAAATCCGGCTTCGCCGGAGAAATTTTTCTATCGAAAAATTTACAAATTTAGCTTGTTGTCAAAACAAAAATATATATGCTGGCTCGCTACCGCTCGCCAGGAAAATATTGAAATTTGTATTTGCTTATCTTATCCTGTGTATAAATGTAACCCTTACACATGTTTCTATTAAATAATGACATTAAACAGGATTCATGATTTAAATACAAGGCTAGATATTTATCTGAAGTACGTATTTACCTTCGGAAAGCTAAAATATAATGTTTACACATATGGGATAGGGAGGAGGGAGGGAGGTATAAGGGGTGGACCGATGGAAGGGAAGAGAACCCCGATATACGAGATACATAGCTTCATATGCGCGTATTGATAACTTTCATGCTATTATGTATGCATACAGAAGTAGCAGGACACATATGTCAAGAGTGAACACCAATAACTTAATCCATACACAGTAAAAAAGACGGAAATAATATCGTACATACGAAGTGATGGAATGGGGATGGGGGGGAGTGAGTATGACAGTTCGTCGCTAGATAAGGGGTGTGTGTGCTTGTGTGATGGTCTTGCGTAGCTATGTGTGTGCTTGTTTGAGTGTTGCTATGGGCTACGCATTAGTTATCTCTCTCTCTCTCTCATATTTATCGCTGTCTTCCTTACGATTACGACATACTGTACTAGTGCATGAGAACAGGAAATAGGGAGCCTCGCTCTCTCTCTCACAAATGAGAACATAAGTAAACAGGAGTCTGCAGAGAGCCGATTGGCTATAGGACTCGGTAGCCTATTCCACATATCTACAACTCTGTTACTAAACGAATAGAGGCAGATCCCTTACACACCCAGTCTCTCTCTGTCGCTCGTTTGTTTGCACACCGGTACATGGGAATCTGCAGAGAGACAAGTGGCCCACAAAAGGCAGATCCCTTTCCCATCCAACCCATTTCATCCATATGACTATCTGATTTTATCTTGAAATTCTCTATTGTTCTTGATCCCACTATAGCACTAGGTAGCCTATTTCACATATCTACGACTCTGTTACGAGAGAGGCAGATCCCTTACACAGCCAATCTCTCTCTTATTTGCACACTGGTACAAAGGAGGCAGATCCTTACACATGCTACCAAGATGAAAATGGGAGTCTGCAGAGAGCCGATTGGCCCACACATGGCAGATCCCTTTCACACCCAATCCATCTCGTCTTATCAAATTTTATGTTGAAGCTCTATTGTTATTGATCCCACTATAGCACTTGGTAGACTATTCCACATATCTACAACTCTTTTACCAAGCGAATAGAGGCAGATCCCTTACACAGCCAATCTCTTTCTCTCTCTTGGTCTGAGTCTCTCCACCAACGTCCATGCTTCGCTTCCGTAAGTTAGTGTCGGGATTACCACACTGTCATGCAATGACTTCTTCACTTCCATACTGACCACCCTATTTCTTGTTACTGCTTTCAACGTTCCTACAACCCTCTTCCCCTGTTGTACCCTCTCCCGCACTTCTTCATCCATAGTCCCATCTTTACTCAGCACACTGCCCAGATACTTAACCCTTTCACGCATTTATGACACAGAGGTTGCCAGATTAGCAATAAGAAATAGAGTTCTCTCACTCTTATAATTACGTCTCCAAAATTAGTTTTCTGCCCACAGCTAACTCAAAGACATCTGCAGAGGTTGAAGTAACTAAACTAAAGGTTTCTAAATACCTCTGATGGTAACAAAGGCTTTAAAGTATCCCCAATAGGCTCAACACAGCTAACTCAAAGACAACTGCAGAGGTTGAAGTAACTAAACTAAAGGTTTCTAAATACCTCTGATGGTAACAAAGGCTTTAAGTATCCCCAATAGGCTCAACACAGCTAACTCAAAGACATCTGCAGAGATTGAAGTAACTAAACTAAAGGTTTCTAAATACCTCTGATGGTAACAAAGGCTTTAAAGTATCCCCAATAGGCTCAACACAGCTAACTCAAAGACATCTGCAGAGATTGAAGTAACTAAACTAAAGGTTTCTAAATACCTCTGATGGTAACAAAGGCTTTAAAGTATCCCCAATAGGCTCAAAATCGCGTCATATGTCGGAGAGGGTTAAATGAGCTGACAATCTCCATAGCCTGACTGTTCAACTTCACCTCACATGTAAAAATTAATCTAGAAGGGGGATCTAATGGATGTTTTATATATATATATATAAAATTAATACAACTTAATATAACATCCCCTTAACCCTTACAGTACCGGTGACATCCTTTTAATAATATTCTGGCAATGATTAGGCAATATTGGTCAGCTTAGGAAGGACCTCTAGCAATACTAAGGCTTCAAACTACCTCAACCAACCCTTTTAACTACCATAGATCCTTCTTAAGCTGTATGATATCGTCTAAATATAGCTAGACTCAAGTGTAACAGACGTTGCTGGTACTCAAAGGGTTAATTGCGTAGCTTGAGGAGTGTTGTGTCATCATCATCATCATCACCTCCTCCGTGTGTACCCCGTTACTATGGCAACACTGATGCTGAGAGGAGTGAGAGTGTGAGAGTGAGAGAGAGAGAGAGAGAGTGCGTGAGAGAGAGATACTTTATTGACGTTAATGAATTTATCTATGAGGGGAGAGAGTACAAAGGAGTACAAAGGAAATCAAGCAACAACAGATCTAGTGACCCTTCTAGGCTGCTTGTCCTCCAAAACACTGAGGATCAAGTGTCCAAACAGTGGTTTAGAGTGGGTAAGGGAACATTGGAAAGGGAACTACTGCCCTGGAACTAATGTCCGTGGCAGGATTAGGAAGTTAGTAGGGGACAGATGGGTTAGTAACTGAGGGGGGGATAAAATAAAGTTATTAATTTACAAACGCAGTCAGTCGCGGGTTTGATGCGAGATATTTGTCTAGGCGGAGTTTAAATGAATCAACAGTGCTGCAGTATATAACGTCTCGGGGAAGCCCATTCCACAAGTTGACAACTCGATTGAAGAAGATATTCTTAGATTCGTGTGAGTTAAAAGATTTACCAATAATTTTGCAACCGTTTCCCCGCGTGTAATTAGATTGGTCGATAGTGAAGTATTTACTACAGTTCATATTGTCGATGCCTTTGATGATTTTGAACACTTGAATTAAGTCACCTCTTAATCTGCGCTGGGTTAAAGGAAATAGATTTAATTCTCTAAGACGCTCTTCATATGGTTTGTTCTTTAGGCTAGGTATCATTTTGGTAACTCTACGTTGAACTCGTTCTAGCTTGTTTATATCTTTTTGGTAATAAGGGCACCAGCATTGAACGCAGTATTCCAGAAGAGGGCGGACTAAGGAATTGTAAAGGGTTAGGATAACTTCTTTGGATTTATGCTCAAATGACCTGCCTATAAGAGAGAGAGAGAGAGAGAGAGAGAGAGAGAGAGAGAGAGAGAGAGAAAGAGAGTGAGAAGAGAGAAAGAGAGAAAGAGCGAGTGAGAGACTGACTTTATTGACGTTAATTAAAGAATAATCTTCTGGAAGGGAATGGCTTGTCATTTATCTATGAGTGGAGAGAGAGAGAGAGTAAGGGTGATTGAGTGAGAGAGAGAGAGAGTAAGGGTGATTGAGTGAGAGAGAGAGAGAGTAAGGGTGATTAAGTGAGAGAGAGAGAGTAAGAGTAAGGGTGATTGAGTGAGAGAGTAAGAGTAAGGGTGATTGAGTGAGAGAGAGTAAGGGTGATTGAGTGAGAGAGAGAGAGTAAGAGTAAGGGTGATTGAGTGAGAGAGAGAGAGTAAGAGTAAGGGTGATTGAGTGAGAGAGAGTAAGGGTGATTGAGTGAGAGAGAGAGAGAGTAAGGGTGATTGAGTGAGAGAGAGAGAGAGTAAGGGTGATTGAGTGAGAGAGAGAGAGAGTAAGGGTGATTGAGTGAGAGAGAGAGAGAGTAAGGGTGATTGAGTGAGAGAGAGAGAAGGGTGATGAGTGAGAGAGAGAGAGTAATAAGGGTGATTGAGTGAGAGAGAGTAAGGGTGATTGAGTGAGAGAGAGAGAGAGAGTAAGGGTGATTGAGTGAGAGAGAGAGAGTAAGAGTAAGGGTGATTGAGTGAGAGAGAGAGAGTAAGAGTAAGGTGATTGAGTGAGAGAGAGAAAGAGAGTAAGGGTGATTGAGTGAGAGAGAGAGAGACAGAGTAAGGGTGATTGAGTGAGAGAGAGAGAGTAAGGGTGATTGAGTGAGAGAGAGAGAGAGTAAGGGTGATTGAGTGAGAGAGAGAGTAAGGGTGATTGAGAGAGAGAGAGAGTAAGGGTGATTGAGTGAGAGAGAGAGAGAGAGTAAGGGTGATTGAGTGAGAGAGAGAGAGAGTCAGGGTGATTGAGTGAGAGAGAGAGAGAGAGTAAGGGTGATTGAGTGAGAGAGAGAGAGAGTAAGGGTGATTGAGTGAGAGAGAGAGAGTAAGGGTGATTGAGTGAGAGAGAGAGAGAGTAAGGGTGATTGAGTGAGAGAGAGAGAGAGTAAGGGTGATTGAGTGAGAGAGAGAGAGAGTAAGGGTACAAAGGAGTACAAAGGAGTACAAAGGAAATCAAGCAACAACAGATCTAGTGACCCTTCTAGGTTGCTTGTCCTCCAAAACACTGAGGATCAAGTGTCCAAACAGTGGTTTAGAGTGGGTAAGGGAACATTGGAAAGGGAACTACTGCCCTGGAACTAATGTCCGTGGCAGGATTAGGAAGCTAGTAGGGGACAGATGGGTTAGTAACTGAGGGGAGGATAAAATAAAGTTATTAATTTACAAACGCAGTCAGTCGCGGGTTTGATGCGAGATATTTGTCTAGGCGAAGTTTAAATGAATCAACGGTGATGCAGTCTATAACGTCTCGGGGAAGCCCATTCCACAAGTTGACAACTCGATTGAAGAAGAAATTCTTAGCTTCGTGTGAGTTAAAAGATTTACCAATAATTTTGCATTCGTTTCCCCGAGTGTAATTAGATTGGTCGATAGTGAAGTACTTACTACAGTTCATATTGTCATGCCTTTGATGATTTTGAACACTTGAATTAAGTCGCCTTTTAATCTGCGCTGGGCTAAAGGAAATAGATTTAATTCTCTAAGACGCTCCTCGTATGGTTTGTTCTTTAGGCTAGGTATAATTTTGGTAACTCTACGTTGAACTCGTTCTAGCTTGTCTATATCTTTTTGGTAATAAGGGTACCAGGATTGAACGCAGTATTCAAGAAGAGGGCGGACTAAGGAATTGTAAAGGGTTAGGATAACTTCTTTGGATTTATGCTCAAATGACCTGCCTATAAAGCCAATTATTTTGTTTGCCTTCTTAACAACTTCTGAACATTGTTGACTCGGTTTTAGGTTACTCGATATTGTTACTCCCAGATCGGTTTCTCTGTTTACATTCTTAAGCTGAGTGCCATTCATCAAATAGTTTGCTTTCTCATTTTGGTATCCGATATGTAGTACCGGTACTTTACATTTATCCGCATTGAAACTCATTTGCCAAATTTGGGCCCAACATAACAACTTATGTAGAGAGAGTAAGGGTGAGAGAGAGAGAGAGAGAGAGTAAGGGTGATTGAGTGAGAGAGAGAGAGAGAGAGAGTAAGGGTGATTGAGAGAGAGAGAGAGAGAGAGTAAGGGTGAATGTTTGATTGAGGAAGAGAGAGAGAGAGAGGAATGAAGGGTGAGAGAGTAGAGGATTGAGAGAGAGAGAGAGAGTAAGGATGAGAGAGAGAGAGAGAGTAAGGGTGATTGAGTACAAAGGAGTACAAAGTACAACGGAAATCGAGCAACAACAGATCTAGTGACCCTTCTAGGCTGCTTGTCCTCCAAAACACTGAGGATCAGGTGTCCAAACAGTGGTTTAGAGTGGGTAAGGGAACATTGGAAAGGGAACTACTGCCCTGGAACTAATGTCCGTGGCAGGAGTGAGAGAGAGAGAGAGAGAGAGAGAGAGAGAGAGAGAGAGAGAGAGAGAGAGAGTAAGGGTAATTGAGAGAGAGAGAGAGAGAGTAAGGGTGATTGAGTGAGAGAGAGAGAGAGAAAGGGTGATTGAGTACAAAGGAGTACTGAGAGAGAAAGAGAGAGAGAGATAGAGAGAGACTGAGATAGTTAGATTGAAGAGGAATTAACCCTTTCATTACCGTCGACGTCTGTTGTATGAGATTTCAGCCACATTTAGACGATTTTATTCAGCTTAAGAAATATGTATGGTTGCTAAAAGGGTTAATTGAGACCCTGTGGAGCGTTTTAATGGGTAGACGTCCTTCCTAAGATGAATACAATTGATTAGTAGTAGCCACAATAAAACAAACTGTTGTTAATTGAGGTAGGGTGGAGCGTTTTGATGGGAGATTTCCACTTGACGGATTTTTTTCTTGACCTCTTTCTCCCTCATGTTTTACAAATTTATCTTGAAGGGGGGTCTAGGGGGTGTTTCTTACAGCTTTTCTACCTAAAAATGAACACATTTATCTTGAAGGGGGGTCTAGGGGGTGTTTCTTACAGCTTTTCTACCTAAAAATGTACAAATTTATCTTGAAGGGGGGTCTAGGGGGTGTTTCTTACAGCTTTTCTACCTACAAATGTACAAATTTATCTTGAAGAGGGGTCTAGGGGGTGTTTCTTACAGCTTTTCTACCTAAAAATGTACAAATTTATCTTGAAGGGGGGTCTAGGGGGTGTTTCTTACAGCTTTTTTTTACCTAAAAATTTACAAATTTATCTTGAGGGGTCTAGGGGGTGTTTCTTACAGCTTTTCTACCTAAAAATTTACAAATTTATCTTGAAGGTGGGTCTAGGGTGTGTTTCTTACAGCTTTTCTACCTAAAAATGTACAAATTTATCTTGAAGGGGGGTCTAGGGGGTGTTTCTTACAGCTTTTCTACCTAAAAATGTACAAATTTATCTTGAAGGGGGGTCTAGGGGGTGTTTCTTACAGCTTTTTTTTACCTAAAAATGTACAAATTTATCTTGAAGAGGGGTCTAGGGGGTGTGTCTTACAGCTTTTCTACCTAAAAATTTACAAATTTATCTTGAAGGTGGGTCTAGGGGATGTTTCTTACAGCTTTTCTACCTAAAAATGTACAAATTTATCTTGAAGGGGGGTCTAGGGGGTGTTTCTTACAGCTTTTTTTTACCTAAAAATTTACAAATTTATCTTGAAGAGGGGTCTAGGGGGTGTTTCTTACAGCTTTTCTACCTAAAAATGTACAAATTTATCTTGAAGGGGGGTCTAGGGGGTGTTTCTTACAGCTTTTCTACCTAAAAATGTACAAATTTATCTTGAAGGGGGGTCTAGGGGGTGTTTCTTACAGCTTTTCTACCTAAAAATGTACAAATTTATCTTGAAGGTGGGTCTAGGGGGTGTTTCTTACAGCTTTGTTTTACCTAAAAATTTACAAATTTATCTTGAAGAGGGGTCTAGGGGGTGTTTCTTACAGCTTTTCTACCTAAAAATTTACAAATTTATCTTGAAGGTGGGTCTAGGGGGTGTTTCTTACAGCTTTTCTACCTAAAAATGTACAAATTTATCTTGAAGGGGGGTCTAGGGGGTGTTTCTTACAGCTTTTCTACCTAAAAATGTACAAATTTATCTTGAAGGGGGGTCTAGGGGGTGTTTCTTACAGCTTTTTTTTACCTAAAAATTTACAAATTTATCTTGAAGGGGGGTCTAGGGGGTGTTCTTACAGCTTTTTTTACCTAAAATTTACAAATTTATCTTGAAGAGGGGTCTAGGGGGTGTTTCTTACAGCTTTTCTACCTAAAGATTTACAAATTTATCTTGAAGAGGGGTCTAGGGGGTGTTTCTTACAGCTTTTCTACCTAAAAATTTACAAATTTATCTTGAAGAGGGGTCTAGGGGGTGTTTCTTACAGCTTGATGGAGGTCTAGGGAGGACAAATATAATGGTATAGAAAGATACATACATACATGAGCCAACAAATACGCCCGTCCCCCCTTAACTAATGTATCGTTCTTAAGGGGAGACGAGTCGCTTTTCTAGACCACCTTCTCCCTCATCTTTAGACCCATTAGTTTGGCGATTGTATGAACTTTCGCCCCATTTCTGTCAGTTTTAAGACCTTTCCTGTCAATTAAGTCTCGATTTTTTCCTGGCGAGCGATAACGAGCCTGTAATTTTTAGAGGAATCGGCCTTCGGCCAGGACATTTTTCTACCGAAAAATGTACAAGTTTATCTTGAAAGGGGGTCTAGGGGGCTTCATTTTAAGCTTGATGGAGGTCTAGCGAGGAAACTAGAAAAATAATAAATAAATACAAAAATTGACAAAAAGTGAAGGATCTCTTAGCTAGACCTCCATCAAGCTTAAAATGAAGCCCCCTAGACGCCCTTTCAAGATAAATTTGTACATTTTTCGGTAGAAAAATGTCCTGGCCGAAGGCCGATTCCTCTAAAAATTATAGGCTCGCTTTCGCTCGCCAAGAAAAAATCGAGACCTAATTGACAGGAAAGGTCTTAAAACTGACAGAAATGGGGCGAAAGTTCATAAAATCGCCAAACTAATGGGTCTAAAGATGAGGGAGAAGGTGGTCTAGAAAAGCGACTCGTCTCCCCTTAATACCAATAACCCCCAATGATATTAATGAAAGCATATGGTCCTCCGGGGCTTCGAACCCAGGACACCACATACAGAACTTACACACTTTAACCATTGTACCACCAAGACAGTTAACGATTAAGTACATGACTACAATAATTGTTAAAAAAAAAAAAAAAAAAAAAAATAGAAGAAAACATGAAAACAATTTGTTATCCATAGTGTAGATGAAATGTGAATAAATTTTGGCTTGACTATAGTCTATTTTTGTCCAGCTGAGGGTAAATTGCCATGTTTCTATCCTTGTTACTCGGCTATAAGGTAGATTTTGTAGCGAAAGATGATGGTTATTCTGAAAACTTGGCCTTAATACGACACACAGCCATAGTAGTTTCATATATTGCCATTAAGCATCGAGAAATCAGCTAATAAGAGATTCAATTTACGATCAGCTGGACAAAAATACAGTACAGTTGTATATCAATAGTTTTATTTCTACTCAGTAAGGAGGTGTGTTAGTGTTAACCCTTTCAACCTCCAATACGCGTTTATGTTCTGTTTCTGGCTACTATTAGACGATTTTATTCAGATTAGTAACGGTATATGGAAGTCAAAGGGTTGATTGAGATAGTATTAACCCTTTTAATACCCACAGATACTTCCTAAGCTGCATACAATAATCTAATGATAGCCAAAATATACTGCTAAAACGCGTCAGAGCTTTAAAGGGTTAATTATTCATGTGGGTTTTATTAAAGACACAAGGGAATGGAGTTCTCTAAAAGGGGCTTCAGTCCTGACGCTTTACTTGTCTTACAGTGTGCTGGCTTAATAATCCAGAAGGGTTGATAGCCTCTGAAGTCCTATTTTAACTAACTTATTAACTGAAGACACCCAGGAAGTGATAATTGAATCAAACAGCTCAATGTCAATCTTGAATTATTATATTACGACTAGAGAGAGAGAGATAAAGAGAGAGAGAGAGAGAGAGAGAGAGAGATAAAGAGAGAGAGAGAGAGAGAGAGAGAGAGAGAGAGAGATAGATAGAGAGAGAGAACGAGAGATATATTTACATATGTTCACATAGATACACTGACCACGCAGATCTTACGATCCCTGCGAGGTGACCAGGACTTTAATTTTAGTAGAGATAGCAACCCTAAGATGAAGTGGAAGGAAAGGATGGCAAAGATGAAGGCTCTCTCCCCACCCTCCGCTCCCTCAGGCAATTTGCCGTACATGAAAACAGTTAGAAGTGAATATCCTTACAGGGCTCGGAAATCGCCTGAAGGAATTTATAGTATAGTTTTTTTAAAAAGACCTCCGTCTACGTATTGTGAAAAACCTGTTATCCTCCGGCAAATTGTGGGGTTGAGTGAGTGAAGGGGGGGGACAGTGAATGAAGGAGGATGCATGTTTTTCATAATACGTGTTGCTAGCCCCAAACGCGCGAGCAACTGTGGCTTTCAACCATCCGACACATCCCCTTTTATTAATGTGCATCACACATGTTACATACAAGTAAGGTTTATGTTTTGTTTTACCCTACTGTGGAAAGACTACGGATACACCACTCCTGCCGGGGCCTCACGCAGTGGCATGACCCAGTCCTGTCGAACTGAGCTCATGACGCTGGTGGCATTGCCCCGGAGGATAGCCATCCCTAGTCTTTGCTTGAGCCAGAGGGGTTCCCGGGGTTCTCCTGAAACTTCTCTGATTTTACGGCCTATTTCATTCACCATCTTAATGGCGGTAGGGCCGAAGACTCCTGAAGTTTCGAATGCCAGGGGCTCGAACTGATGAATTCTGGCGATGGCTTGATATTTTTCTCGCTTTTTATTTTCTGCTATCCGGGCGGCTTCACCTACTTCGTCGGCGTTTCTGGCGGCGTTGGTTGTGGAGAAAGTGTCAACACATGTGGCATCCCACACGAGGCAAGTTAGGAATGGAAAGGAAATGGCATGCCCACCTTCACTTATTTTGTTTGGCCCCGCTCTCTTCAACTGAAAACAGTGATAATTTCTGCCAGGTTCTCTTGTCAGTGTTCATTTCTGCCTGGTTCTCTTGTCAGTGATCATTTCTGCCTGGTTCTCTTGTTAGTGATAATTTCTGCCAGGTTCTCTTGTCAGTGATCATTTCTGCCTGGTTCTCTTGTCAGTGATAATTTCTGCCAGGTTCTCTTGTCAGTGATCATTTCTGCCTGGTTCTCTTGTCAGTGATCATTTCTACCAGGTTCCTTAACGACATCCATCAACATACCCATATTCCTCACCAAGCCCTCTATAACCCATCATCTCCAGACATCACCTTTTGCTCCCCAGAACTCGCCCCCACAACATCCTGGAGGGTGGTCAGAACCTTAGGCTCTGACCACCTCCCGATCATTATCACCACCAAAACCAGACTCACCCCAGCTAGCCACAAACACACAGACACCAATTATAAAAGAGCTAACTGGGAAGCATTCACAAATGAGACAGAACAACACTTCACAACTCTAAACAGTACACCCATCACTAACATCAACAATGCTGTACACATACTCAATAAAACTATCCAAAACGCTGACAAGAAACACATTCCAAGAGGTAACAGAAAAAGACACAACCCCAACTTCACACCAGAAATTCAAAACCTCATCAGACAATGCGACATACTGAAACACTCCCCAGCAACCCACACACAAGACATCACACAACAAAGTCAAGCACTCAACACCCAAACTAACAACAAAATACAAGAACAACAAAAACTAAATTGGAATAACTTCCTACAAACACTTGATCACAAAACAAACCCCAAAAAAACTCTACAAAACACTAAACAGCATCACACTTTCCAACAGCAACACAACACAATCACATGCTGCAATCACAACAACAGACTCTACTCCTTCATGTAAACAACAAGCAAACACTCTCATCAATCACTTCTCACATGTCAGCCACCTAAAACCTCACAAAGACGACCGACGTGTCATCCGACGTAAGAGACAATTCCCCACAGACCCCTGACTATTACACCCTTCACCAATCACCAGACAAAGCATATCATCAACAATCTCAAGCACTCACCGCCTGTGGCCTAGACAACATAAGCAACATACACCTCAGACACCTGGGACCACAAGGCATACAAGCACTCATTAACATATCAAACTACAGCTATTCACACAACACAATACCAGACATTTGGAAGCATGGCATCATCATCACATTCCCCAAACCCAACAAAGACCCCACGCTACCCTCCTCGCACCGCCCCATCACACTCCTTTGCTCCCCCTCCAAAGTCATGGAACGCCTAGTATTACAACTAATTACACCTGACCTACCCCTAGCTCCAACACAACATGGCTTTAGGCCACTGCACTCCACAAGCACTCTTCTCACAGACCTTACACAAAGAGCTTACGACGGCATCAACTCAGCTAGACCACCACACAGATCACTATTAGCCACACTCGACATTAGTAAAGCCTTCGATGCCATCCCCCGCCACAACCTAACAAACAAAATCTACAACACAAACATGCACAACAACACAAAAAGGTGGCTGGCCAACTTCCTAGCAGGCAGATGTGCACACGTATCTTTTGCCGGTCAGTCATCTAAAATCAGAAACTTTCCAAACGGAGTCCCACAAGGATCCATCCTATCGCCCGCACTCTTCAATCTGTACATGCACGATATAACTACACCCAATACGCCCCAAATAAACTTAGCCTCCTATGCAGATGACATAAACACTCACATGCACACACCATGACCCAAAAAGAGCAACAGATCTCCTTCAACCCTATCTCAACACACTACATGGCTGGTGCACTACAAACAGACCTAATCTAGCCCCAGCCAAATCCACCGCAACCCTGCTCACAAGTTGGACAGGAGAACACGAATACATCCCTCAACTCACCATAAAAAACACACCCCTATCACATACACACACCCAAAATCCTAGGAGTAACATATGATACTCATATGACATTCAAACAGCACACCACAAACATTAAAAAGAAACTGACACCCAGACTTAACGCCCTCAGGTCACTTGCTCACACAAAATTTGGACACAACAAAGAAACTACCACCACAGTATATAAACAATACATAAGATCAGTGATGGAATACGCAAGCCCAGCCTGGGCTTCTAACCTAGCTGAAACACATCATAAGACTTTACAGACTATTCAAAACAAAGTCCTGAAGATCATTACAGGCTGCACAGCTACTGCACCCACAGATCACCTACATCAAGAAACCAAAATCCTCAAAGTCAAAGACCATCTGGACATGAGAGGCACTCAATTCCTGGCAGCAGCCTCCACGAACCAAGACCACCCACTAAACTACATGGCAACACACCCACAGACACCAAGAAATATCAAAACAACACCCAGCACACAGTATCACACACAATTATTGTCCTCTCTCCCTCCCTGCCCACCCCGAACCAACTTCCAGAAACACATCCATACTCATATCTCTCACCGATCCATCCACTCACTCACAGACAACACGCAGCAGCTGCATGCACGACCTCCCGAAATCCATCCTTCCGAATCCTCCCTTCCTCGCGAGGACAGAGTCCACCTGGCCAGGCTGAGATGCGGACACCATCCAGCTCTCCTGAGCTATCAGAAGAGACTGGATGACTCCGTTGTCGACTCCTGCCCGGGATGTAACACAGCACCCCATACCATTAAACACATCATAGAAGACTGCATTTCACACAACCACTTACGCCAACAACACAATCTACACTCAATGAGAGCTCTGTGGGAAAGCCCTATCGTGGCCATGGCCTTCCTCAGGGACTCGGGGCTGTTCGGCCAGGCAGCTTAGGGAACAACAACAACAACAACAACCAGGTTCTCTTGTCAGTGATCATTTCTGCCAGGTTCTCTTGTCAGTGTTCATTTCTGCCAGGTTCTCTTGTCAGTGTTCATTTCTGCCTGGTTCTCTTGGCAGTGATAATTTCTGCCAGGTTCTCTTGTCAGTGTTCATTTCTGCCTGGTTCTCTTGTCAGTGTTCATTTCTGCCTGGTTCTCTTGTCAGTGATAATTTCTGCCTGGTTCTCTTGTCAGTGTTCATTTCTGCCTGGTTCTCTTGTCAGTGTTCATTTCTGCCTGGTTCTCTTGTCAGTGTTCATTTCTGCCAGGTTCTCTTGTCAGTGTTCATTTCTGCCTGGTTCTCTTGTCAGTGTTCATTTCTGCCTGGTTCTCTTGTCAGTGTTAATTTCTGCCAGGTTCTCTTGTCAGTGTTCATTTCTGCCTGGTTCTCTTGTCAGTGTTCATTTCATTTCTGCCTGGTTCTCTTGTCAGTGTTCATTTCTGCCTGGTTCTCTTGTCAGTGTTCATTTCTGCCTGGTTCTCTTGTCAGTGATCATTTCTGCCTGGTTCTCTTCTCAGTGATCATTTCTGCCTGGTTCTCTTGTCAGTGATCATTTCTGCCTGGTTCTCTTGTCTGTGTTCATTTCTGTCTGGTTCTCTTGTCAGTGTTCATTTCTGCCTGGTTCTCTTGTCAGTGATCATTTCTGCCTGGTTCTCTTGTCAGTGATCATTTCTGATTGGTTCTCTTGCCAGTGATCATTTCTGCCTGGATCTCTTGTCAGTGATCATTTCTGCCTGGTTCTCTTGTCAGTGTTCATTTCTGTCTGGTTCTCTTGTCAGTGTTCATTTCTGCCTGGTTCTCTTGTCAGTGATCATTTCTGCCTGGTTCTCTTGTCAGTGATCATTTCTGATTGGTTCTCTTGTCAGTGATCATTTCTGCCAGGTTCTCTTGTCAGTGATCATTTCTGCCTGGTTCTCTTGTCAGTGATCATTTCTGCCTGGTTCTCTTGTCAGTGTTCATTTTCTCTTCCAGACCAACTTCTCTGTGGTATGTGTCTAACCTTCTGTTGAATGTGTATATTGAGTCACTGGAGAGAGAGAGAGAGAGAGAGAGCTACATAGAGCTACATAGATATACAGACCACACAGACCTCAAGGTCCCTACTAGGTAGTCTGGCCTTACAAACTATATATATATATATATATATATATATATATATATATATATATATATATATATATATCGGATATATATATATATATATATATAATTATATATATATATATAATTATATATATACAGTATATATATATATATATATATATATATTTTTTTTTTTTTTTTTTTTTTCATATCACCCCAGCCCTCTGTAGATAGAGGTCAAGCCTTCCCTTGAAAGCGTTTATTGTGTCGCTCTCCACCAGAGAGAGAGAGAGAGATCACTATCTATACCAAAACCTGTTCTATGGCTTGCAGGCGCCGGTCTACAGTCGCATTCAAAAGTTGGGTCTTACACCGAAATTCATGTTTAATACATGGCGACAATTTTTCAATAATAATAGGTTCCATAATTATATATGCGTATTTAACACTGAAGGTAATTTAGATGTATTGGAAAGATGTCTGGTGTATTTAGTGTGTTTCCTACTCCTCCAGAAATCTTAAAATGTCACCCCCTTGACCCCCTTTCAAGATAAATGTGTATATTTTTCGGTAGAAAAATGTCCTGGCCGAAGGCCGGATCCCCTTAAATTAAAGGCTCGCTATCGCTCGCCAGGAAAAACCCGATACCTAAGTGTCACGAATGGTCTTAAAATTTACAGAAATGGGGCGAGGGTTCTTAAAATCGCCAAACTAATGGGGCGAACGTCTTAAAATTTAAAAAAACAATGGGGCTAAACATGAGGGAGAAAGGGGTCCAGAAAAAAATCCTCCAGGTGGAAATCTCCCCTTAAGTGTAGTGAAATACATAGGAGAGGGAGGTGTTTGTGAGAGTTAGCTGGATTACTCTCTGTGTAGGTGAGTCACAAATAGAAACAGTGAGGGAAGCCAGGCAAATGAAACAGGATTTCCAGCAACTCCTTATCATATACCTAACCAGAGTGAAATAAGGGACGATTAACCCTTTCTGTGCTGATGATGTCTTTTGAAATTTATGTCAGTTACATTTAGACGATGTTAAGTAGCTTAGGAAGGATATATGGTAGCTAAAAGGATTAATTGAGATAGTCTGTTCCTTATTAATGGGTAGACGTCTTTCCTAAGCTGAATAAAATCGTCTATGAGTAGCAAAAATTAAGTAAAAAGGACGCCGTCGGTACAGAAGGGGTTAACCCTTTTTTCTGTTTCTGGCTACCATTAGACGATTTTATTCAGATTAGGAAGGGTATGTGGAAGTCAGAGGGTTAAGGGGGGTGACCTGCTTTTTGTTCTCTCCTTTTCTCTCTTTCTCTGGCTTGTATCCATTCGGCCCCATTCAGCCTACTGTTTTAAGACGTTTATCCCCATCCAGGTGTCAATTTTTTACTGGTGAACGGTAGCAAGGCAGCATATTTGTTATTTTTGTTTGACAGCAGGCTAAATTTTTAAATTTTTCGATATAAAAAATTCTCCGGCGAAGCCGGATTTCTTCATAAAATGCTGGCTCACTATCGCTCGCCAGGAAGAAATCGACACCTAGATGGGGATAAACGTCTTAAAATAGTTGGCTGAATGGGGCCGAATGGATACAAGCCAGAGAAAGAGAGAAAAGGACAGAAATAACAAAAAGCAGGTCACCCCCCTTAAGGGGAGATTGGCCGTTTTGTTTTGGTCCGCCTTCTTCCTCGTGTTTCAGCCCCATTAGTTTTATTTAGTGGGATTCGTTTTATTTTATTTTTTTTTTTATTTTTTTTTTAATTTTTTTTTGTCGGGGGCCGGGGGAGTGCTGGAGCGACCTTGGTGACCCTGGTCTCTGGGTATTCTCCTGGGTGACCTAGATGTGTGTGAATTTTGTGTTTGTTTCGCTGTTTGGTCTTGTGTTTTTGTGTTGTCCCTGCTCTTGCTCTATCTCGAGTCGGCCACCCCCAAGAAAAAAATAAAATAAAAAAAATAAAAAATAAAATAGGAACAGTGGGGATTGGGCCTGAGCACATAGATAGATAGATAGATAGATAGTGTTTTGTTTGTGTGTGTGAGAGAGAGAGCAAGGGCTTAGATATGTATTTGTCTATGTGTGTGTGTGAGATTTGGTATGTGTTCCTTTGTTTTGTTTGTGAGAGAGAGAGAGAGAGAGAGAGAGTAAGTGCACATATATGCTCTCGTTAAGGGGAGGTTTTTAGTTTGGTCTCTGGATATCCATCAAACTTAAGATTACACCCCCTTGAGCCCCTTTCAAGATAAATGTGTACATTTTTCGGTAGGAAAATTTCCCGGCTGAAAGCCGGTTCCTCTTAAATTACAGGCTCGCTATCGCTCGCCAGGATAAAATTGACACCTAAATGGCACGAAAGGTCTTAAAATTGACAGAATGGGGCGGAAATTCTTAAAATCACCAAACTAATGGGACAAACGTCTTAAAATCTCAAAAGCAATGGGGCTAGACATGAGGGAAGAAGGGGTCAAGAAAAAAGTCCCTCAAGTGGATATCTCCCTCTAAGGGGACATGGTCGTATATATTTGTTCATTTATGTATATTTGTTCATTTATGTATATTTGTTCATTTATGTATATTTGTTCATTTATGTATATTTATGTATATTTTGAATGTTTTTTTAGTTTCCTCCCTAGACCTCCATCAGGCTTAAAATACCCTCCTTCAAAATAAATGCGTACATTTTTCGATAGAAAAATGTTCCGGCCTTTTGGCCGGTTCCTCTTTAAATACAGGCTCGCTATCGCTCGCCATTAAAAAATCGACACCTAAATGACACGAAAAGTCTTAATATTGACAAAGAAATGGGGCGAAAGGTCTTAAAATCGCCAAACGTCTAAAAACAAAACAAAAACTAACGGGGCTAAGCATGAGGAAGAAGGGGATCCCCAGAAAATCCGTCATTCAGCCTCCATATAGTTTCCTGTAGGAGGAGCAGTAGTAGTAGCAGTAGTAGTAGTAGTAGTAGTAGTAGTAGTAGTAGTAGTAGTAGTAGTAGTAGTGTGTGCCGGCCACCAAGCAGGGGGAGAGGCAGCAATTCATGCCATAAGAAAAATATATGAGCAAGTGGACTGTGAAGCTGTGCTGCTAGTGGATGCAACAAACGCCTTTAACACCATCAACAGAAAGACGGCAATACATAACATCAAAGTACAATGCCCCAGTTTTGCCACCTATGTAGAGAACACCTATAAAAAGCCTGCGGACCTCTTCATAGTAAACAACCAGAACACACGAAGGGGAACACCTCTGAAATCAATGGAAGGAACCACACAAGGTGACCCAGTAGCAATGGCAATGTACGCCTTAGGTCTCTCAGTGTTGCTAACCTTAACAAGCCATGAGGCGACGCAAGTAAAGCAGGTGGCCTATGCAGACGATCTCACTGGAGCGGGAAAAGTCAACAATCTCAAGCACTGGTGGGAGCAAATATCACAGGTAGGACCAAAAATAGGGTACCATCCAAATGCCAGAAAGTCAATACTAATAGTAAAAACAGAACATTATGAAAGGGCGGTAGAAGCTTTCAGCGGTAGTGAAGTGGTAGTAACAAAGGACGGACAGCGTCACCTTGGGGCGGTGATCGGCACGGAAGAGTTCAAGAACAAATACATAGAGGAGAAGGTCAGAGAATGGGTAAAAGAAATTGAGAAACTGGCCAATATTGCAAAGACGGAACCACAGGCCGCGTATTCGGCATTCACATATGGGGTCAAACATCGCTGGACCTACTTGATGAGAACCGTTCCAAATGTGAGCGCATTACTTCAACCGCTGGAAGATGCCATCAGAGACAAACTCATCCCAGCGTGGATAAAGTTGCACACCCCGAATGATACAGAGAGGGAGCTGCTCGCACTGCCTCCTAGGTTGGGAGGGATGGGAATCATCGACCCAGTGAAGAGGGCGGTAACGGAATACCAGAACTCGGTAAAGATAACAGGATCTCTCACTGACCGTATCATAGCACAAGATTCTGACGGTGAAGTAGACCAGGCAGACATCTACAACATCAGAAAGACCATCACGTCAGAGAGGCAAAACTCACAGAAAAATGACCTGGCACAATTGATGGGACAACTTCACCCGAGACAAACAAGAAAACTACAAATAGCACAAGAAACGGGCGCTTCAAATTGGCTGACAACACTACCAATCAAGGCAAAAAGCTTCAATCTCAACAAACAAGAATTTAATGATGCTATTGCACTGAGGTATGATTGGCCGATTGAAGGACTGCCCGATCGATGCGTTTGTGGAACCATCAACGATACAGACCACACCATGATATGTAAGAAAGGAGGATTCATCAGCATCAGGCACGATGAAGTAAGAGATGTAACAGCGAACATGCTCAGGGAGGTGTGTAGAGATGTGGTGAGCGAACCATCACTCATCCCCTTGGATGGAGAGATCATGCAGCACAGGACGGCCAACACATCCACTGAAGCAAGATTGGACGTTAGTGCAAGAGGCTTTTGGACAAATGCACAGCGAGCGTTCTTTGACATAAGAGTATTTGACCCAATGGCCCACAGCTACAGCGAGCTGTCTCTGGAGGCTGCACACAAGAGGAACGAACGAGAGAAGGTCAGGACATATGGAGAAAGGATCTTACACGTCGAACATGGCAGCTTTACCCCACTAGTCTTCACCACATCAGGAGGGATGGGACCCAGGGCCCAGTGCTTCTATTCAAGGCTAGCAGAGATCATCGCAGAGAAGAAGCAACAGCCTAGGAGCCACGTCGTAGCCTGGATGAGATGCCGTCTATCTTTCTCATTGCTCAGATCAGCACTACTATGCCTGCGGGGAACAAGAAGATCTGCACCACAACCAGTGACAGTGGCAGAAGTAAACTACGAGGCAGCAGTGGCAGAGGGTCGCATAGGAAGGAGACTGGATTGAAGTTGCATGGTGTAGAATAGTAGTATCTGATGCTTGTGAAATTTAGTATGTGTACAATATTAAATATATATGGTAGTGGTGGTGGTGGAGGTGGTGATGGTAGTAGTAATAACATGAAATGTATGAAAAATATTAAATAAAAATCAATGTAGTAGTAGTAATCCACGATGATGAGTCTGAGTGCTTACCCCGGAATAGGAAGTAGCTGAATGACAACGAAGTCAGGCGCTTTGATGACTATTCTGACCTGGTCTAGGGTCCAAAGAGGGGATGCACAGACTGAGTGGTATATATTTAAAAAAAAAAATAGTAGTAGTAGTAGTAGTAGTAGTAGTAGTAGTAGCAGTAGTAGTAGTAGCAGTAGTAGTAGTAGTAGCAGTAGCAGTAGTAGCAGCCACCACCAACATCCTGAATGATATGACAAAGCTCATTTATAACTATGTCTATGACACATCTTTAGCCCCGTATGTTCTCAAGATAATTTTCAGCATTCCACACCTCTTCTTGCAAAAAACTCACCACAAATCTAATCAAGGCGAAAATGTGACTGCGCTAACAAGAAGAATGAAATTATGGAATGAGAACAAGATGGATGACTTACTCAATGAAGCCAGAGCATTACAAGGGAGACTAGGCAGGCGGCGGCAAAAAAAGAAAAACAATGAAGACGAGGCCAGGAGATTCGGCGACCAGATGAGGCAAGGAAAAGTGGCACTTGCAATAAGGTCCCTGACAAAGGAGGCAGCTTGTGGGTTGCTGCCTATCACAAGAGAAACCATCCAAATGTTGAAAGAGAAACATCCACAACCTAGTGTCCACGAGAGTCAGAGGCTAGAGGGTGATTATATACCACCGAACACCGTCATATACGAACGAATCACAGGCGAAATGATTTGGAAAAAGGCTCTAGGGACACAAGGCTGGATGCAAACGGCTGGAGGACAATCCTGAGTAGAGCAATCTTCGGACTAGCAGCAACAGACTTATGTAGGGCTCTGGCAGCTCTTGCAAGAAAGATGACCACCCAAAATTGTCAACATTTGGAGGCTTACACAGCTTGTCGCCTAATACCTTTAGACAAGAATCCAGGATGCAGACCAGTAGGAGTGGGTGAAGTGCTGAGAAGAATCATCGGAAAATGCATAATGGAAGTGGTGAAAGACGATGTGCGGTCAGCGGCCGGTAATCTCCAAGTGTGTGCCGGCCACCAAGCAGGGGGAGAGGCAGCAATTCATGCCATAAGAAAAATATATGAGCAAGTGGACTGCGAAGCTGTGCTGCTAGTGGATGCAACAAACGCCTTTAACACCATCAACAGAAAGACGGCAATACATAACATCAAAGTAAAATGCCCCAGTTTTGCCACCTATGTAGAGAACACCTATAAAAAGCCTGCGGACCTCTTCATAGTAAACAACCAGAACACACGAAGGGGAACACCTCTGAAATCAATGGAAGGAACCACACAAGGTGACCCAGTAGCAATGGCAATGTACGCCTTAGGTCTCTCAGTGTTGCTAACCTTAACAAGCCATGAGGCGACGCAAGTAAAGCAGGTGGCCTATGCAGACGATCTCACTGGAGCGGGAAAAGTCAACAATCTCAAGCACTGGTGGGAGCAAATATCACAGGTAGGACCAAAAATAGGGTACCATCCAAATGCCAGAAAGTCAATACTAATAGTAAAAACAGAACATTATGAAAGGGCGGTAGAAGCTTTCAGCGGTAGTGAAGTGGTAGTAACAAAGGACGGACAGCGTCACCTTGGGGCGGTGATCGGCACGGAAGAGTTCAAGAACAAATACATAGAGGAGAAGGTCAGAGAATGGGTAAAAGAAATTGAGAAACTGGCCAATATTGCAAAGACGGAACCACAGGCCGCGTATTCGGCATTCACATATGGGGTCAAACATCGCTGGACCTACTTGATGAGAACCGTTCCAAATGTGAGCGCATTACTTCAACCGCTGGAAGATGCCATCAGAGACAAACTCATCCCAGCGTGGATAAAGTCGCACACCCCGAATGATACAGAGAGGGAGCTGCTCGCACTGCCTCCTAGGTTGGGAGGGAGGGGAATCATCGACCCAGTGAAGAGGGCGGTAACGGAATACCAGAACTCGGTAAAGATAACAGGATCTCTCACTGACCGTATCATAGCACAAGATTCTGACGGTGAAGTAGACCAGGCAGACATCTACAACATCAGAAAGACCATCACATCAGAGAGGCAAAACTCACAGAAAAATGACCTGGCACAATTGATGGAACAACTTCACCCGAGACAAACAAGAAAACTACAAATAGCACAAGAAACGGGTGCTTCAAATTGGCTGACAACACTACCAATCAAGGCAAAAAGCTTCAATCTCAACAAACAAGAATTTAATGATGCTATTGCACTGAGGTATGATTGGCCGATTGAAGGACTGCCCGATCGATGTGTTTGTGGAACCATCAACGATACAGATCACACCATGATATGTAAGAAAGGAGGATTCATCAGCATCAGGCACGATGAAGTAAGAGATATAACAGCGAGCATGCTCAGGGAGGTGTGTAGAGATGTGGTGAGCGAACCATCACTCATTCCCTTGGGTGGAGAGATCATGCAGCACAGGACGGCCAACACATCCACTGAAGCAAGATTGGACGTTAGTGCAAGAGGCTTTTGGACAAATGCACAGCGAGCGTTCTTTGACATAAGAGTATTTGACCCAATGGCCCACAGCTACAGCGAGCTGTCTCTGGAGGCTGCACACAAGAGGAACGAACGAGAGAAGGTCAGGACATATGGAGAAAGGATCTTACAAGTCGAACATGGCAGCTTTACCCCACTAGTCTTCACCACATCAGGAGGGATGGGACCCAGGGCCCAGTGCTTCTATTCAAGGCTAGCAGAGATCATCGCAGAGAAGAAGCAACAGCCTAGGAGCCACGTCATAGCCTGGATGAGATGCCGTCTATCTTTCTCATTGCTCAGATCAGCACTACTATGCCTGCGGGGAACAAGAAGGTCTGCACCATAACCAGTGACGGTGGCAGAAGTAGACTACGAGGCAGCAGTGGCAGAGGGTCGCATAGGAAGGAGACTGGATTGAAGTTGCATGGTGTAGAATAGTAGTATCTGATGCTTGTGAAATTTAGTATGTGTACAATATTAAATATAAGGTAGTGGTGGTGGTGATGGTAGTAGTAGTAACATGAAATGTATGAAAAATATTAAATAAAAATCAATGTAGTAGTAGTAATCCACGATAATGAGTCTGAGTGCTTACCCCGGAATAGGAAGTAGCTGAATGACAACTAAGTCAGGCGCTTTGATGACTATTCTGACCTGGTCTAGGGTCCAAAGAGGGGATGCACAGACTGAGTGGTAAAAAAAAAAGTAGTAGTAGTAGTAGTAGCAGTAGTAGCAGTAGTAGTAGTAGCAGTAGTAGTAGTAGCAGTAGTAGTAGCAGTAGTAGTAGTAGTAGCAGTAGTAGTAGTAGTAGTAGTAGCAGCAATGTTTGGCATACCGTGGAGTTCAGAGGGGCAAGGTTAACACAAGGGCAGGGGTAGACCACCAGAGTCCGTGTCTGTGTCTGTGTGTGAGAGAGAGAGAGAGATTCAGATTCAGATTATTTTATTTCCATTAAATATACAATGGCTGTTCATACAATAGAATCATCTTAAACAAATTACATAATACATAGACACTTTGACTATCTCCCCGGAATGAACCGCAGGATCTTTGAAATACTAACCATTCCCTGTACTCCTAGAGATTCAGATTCAGATTCAGTTTATTTTCTTCTGTTAAATATACAATGGCTGTTCAGACAATAAAATAATTTTAAACAAAGTGGGGGGAGAGGGAGAGTGATAGTGAGTGAGTGAGTGAGGGAGAGAGAGGTGTACATAGATTTACATAGTTACATATATACACTGGCCAAACAGATCTTACGATTCCTGCGAGGTGGCCAGGACTTAATTCTAATAGAGATATATAGATATGTAGAGAGAAAGAGTGAGAGTGAGAGTGAGTGAGAATTAGTGAGAGAACGTGTATGTATTTGTGTGTGAGTGACAGCATGTGTATGTTTATGTACGCATGTATGTGAGAGAGAGTGTGAGTGAGAGTGGGAGTTACAAGGAATAGTTTCTATCTCAAAGGCCTTCCGGTCCATTCCGGGGAAATGCTCGAAGTGGAAAGAGAGATATTGTGAAGTGCAGCCGGTATCACACGAACGGGTTTTCCCTCAACATTTATCCTCAACACTGGTCTGGCAGCTTATGAGGTCAACATTTAGTATACTGCTGTCACCTAAATTCATCTAGCAATAGTCTAGTTTCCGATACCAGTGCAATAAATTCCAGAAATGTTGCCAGAAAAATGTTAATGATCGAATGTTGACTATAAAAGCTCTCGTGTGATACCGGGTTTACTGAACACTATCTACCGGTACTCTCTTCTTGACATGCTTAAGGGGAGATTTCCACTTGAGGGATTTTTTCTTTACCCCTTTCTCCCTCATGTTTAGCCCCATTGCTTTCGAGATTTTAAGACGTTCGCCCCATTAGTTTGGCGATTTTAAGAACTTTCGCCCCATTTATTTAACGTTTAAGACCTTTCGTGTCATTTAGGTGTCGATTTTTTCATGGCGAGCGATAGCGAGCCTGTAATTTAAGAGGAACCGGCCTTCGGCCGGGAAATTTTTCTACCAAAAAATGTACAAATTTATCTTGAAAGGGGGTCAATGGGGTGTAATTTCAAGCTTGATGGAAGTCTAGGAAACTCACTAAATACCTCCCCTTAACTGAAGAACTGTTTACAACTTGTGAGGGAAGTTTGTTTCAGGTAGAATATTATCTTATATGTGAACAAGTGTCTACAAATACTAGTGCTGAGCCTTTTTAATTCTAACTGCTAGCCATGGTTGCGTGTTGTATGTATATTAAGGGGGGTCACCTGCTTTTTTTTTTATCTCTCTCTCCTTTTCTCTCTTTTTCTGACTTTTATTCATTTGGCCCCATTCAGCCAACTGTTTTAAGACGTTTATCCCCATCCAGGTGTCGATTTCTTCCTGGCGAGCGAAAGCGAGCCAGCATTGTATGGACAAATCCGGCTTTGCTGGAGAAATTTTTCCATCGAAAAATTTACAAATTTAGCTTGCTTTAAAATAAATATATATATATTGACACCTGGATGGGGGTAAACGTCTTAAAACGGTAGGCTGAATGGGGCCGAATGGACACAAGCCAAAGAGAGAGGGAGAGAAAGAGATAAAGAGATAAAAAAGCGAGGTGGGCCCCCTAAAGGTTAAACACTTTGCTAGAATCCACATTGTCAAACCCATTAAGTATTTCAATAACTTCAATGAGCTTACCTCGTAATCCAGAGAGCGAGAGAGAGAGAGAGAGAGATTCAGATTCAGATTATTTTATTTCCATTAAATATACAATGGCTGTTCATACAATAGAATCATCTTAAACAAATTACATAATACATAGACACTTAGACTATCTCCCCGGAATGCACCGCAGGATCTTTGAAATACTAACCATTCCCTGTACTCCTAGAGATTCAGATTCAGATTATTTTCTTCTGTTAAATATACAATGGCTGTTCAGACAATACAATAATACATAATACATTAACAGTCGTTAAGAGTTTACAGATAAATAGCTCCTACCCGAACTGTATTAAACGTGTATAAAACACATTAAAAATAAGTTAAGAATATATAGAACGTGATCAATTCTCACTCTGTATGATCTTCTAAAATGTGTGAGAGAGAGAGAGAGAGAGAGAGAGAGAGAGAGAGAGAGAGAGAGAGAGAGAGAGAGATAAAGTGAAAGAGAGTGAGCGTTAGTGATATATAACTCTGTAGTCTTAGGATGTTTATAGAATGCATTTAGAAACTACCGTTACAGAGAGAGAGAGAGAGAGAGAGAACGAGAGAGAGAGAGGCACGATATCAAAGAGAGAGAGAGAGAGTGTGAGAGAGACTGACTGACAGAGAGAGAGAGAGTGTGAGAGTGACTGACTGACTGACTGAGAGAGTGTGAGAGTGACTGACTGACTGACTGAGAGAGAGAGAGAGTGTGAGAGTGACTGACTGACTGACTGAGAGAGCGAGAGAGTGTGAGAATGACGGACTGACTGACTGAGAGAGAGTGACTGACAGAGAGAGTGTGAGAGTGACTGACTGACTGACTGAGAGAGAGTGAGAGTGACTGACTGACTGAGAGAGAGAGAGTGAGAGTGACTGACTGACTGGCTGAGAGAGAGAGTGTGAGACTGACTGACTGACTGACAGAGAGAGAGAGAGTGTGTGAGAGTGACTGACTGAGAGAGAGTGAGAGTGACTGACTGACTGACTGAGAGAGAGAGAGAGAGGCACAATATGAAAGAGAGAGAGAGAGTGTGTGTGAGAGAGAGTGTGAGAGATTGACTAACTGACTGACTGAGTGAGAGAGAGAGAGAGAGAGGCACGATATGAAAGAGAGTGTGAGAGTGACTGACTGACTGAGAGTACAAAGTAGTACAAACAAAGGAAATCAAGCAACACCAGGTCTAATGACCCTTCTAGGCTGCTTGTCCTCCAAACACTGAGGATCAAGTGTCCAAACAGTGGTTTAGAGTGGGTAAGGGAACATTGGAAAGGGAACTACTGCCCTGGAACTAATGTCCGTGGCAGGACTAGGAAGTTAGTAGGGGACATATGGGTTAGTAACTGAGGGGAGGATAAAATAAAGTTATTCATTTACAAACGCAGTCAGTCGCGGGTTTGATGCGAGATATTTGTCTAGGCGGAGTTTAAATGAATCAACGGTGCTGCAGTCTATAACGTCTCGGGGAAGCCCATTCCACAAGTTGACAACTCGATTGAAGAAGAAATTCTTAGATTCGTGTGAGTTAAAAGATTTACCAATAATTTTGCAACCGTTTCCCCGCGTGTAATTAGATTGGTTGATAGTGAAGTACTTACTACAGTTCATATTGTCGATGCCTTTGATGATTTTGAACACTTGAATTAAGTCACCTCTTAATCTGCGCTGGGTTAAAGGAAATAGATTTAATTCTCTAAGACGCCCTTCGTATGGTTTGTTCTTTAGGCTAGGTATCATTTTGGTAACTCTACGTTGAACTCGTTCTAGCTTGTTTATGTCTTTTGGGTAATAAGGGCACCAGAGAAAGAGAGAGGCACGATACGAAAGAGAGAGAGAGAGAGAGAGAGTGACTGACTGACAGAGAGAGAGAGAGAGGCACGATATGAAAGAGAGAGAGAGAGAGAGAGTGTGAGAGTGACTGACTGACTGACTGAGGGAGAGTGTGTGAGAGTGACTGACTGAGAGAGATAGAGAGAGAGAGAGAGACGATATGAGAGAGGTGATAAATTAGACTAGAGTGTTGAAGAGGAAGCGAGAGAGATAGGCTGAAGGGGGGAGGTACGCACACACACACACACACACACACCCATACACCCATACATACAAGTTAAACAAAAACACACACACACACACATACACACACACCCATACACCCATACATACACACACACACATACACACACATACACCCATACACACACATACACCCATACACCCATACATACAAGTTAAAAACACACACATAGATTTACATAATAAACACACCTACACACACATAAACACACACACACACACATAAAACATACACACACACACACATACACACAGACACATATATACAAGCACAATACAATCACACACACACAAACAAGCGCACTCACACACAAACACATACAGGTACACGCAAAGACGTACACACACACACACACACACACACACACACACACACACACACACACACACACACACACACACACACACACACACACACACACACACACACACACACACACACACACACACACACACACACACACACACACACCTACACTACCGAGGATTAACCTCCCATTGTAGTAGGCTGTACCTGACCATACGGACCATATACGGACTTGAATTGCTGCACCCTCTTTACCCTGACCATACCAAAACAGTTTCTGTATGTATGTATGTTTGTGTGCATACGTGAGCGTTTGTGTATACGGACATGTGCACACTTACTGCATGTTCTTATGTTCCTATATATGTATGTATATGTATGTGCACACGTACGTGTATATACGTATGTTCTGTATATGAGTAAGTAAATAAATGTGTATATGTACTGTATATCACTTACTCTCATGGTTATTTTATGATAATTTGTATTCTGCACATGCATCATTATTGTATTTATTTATTTTGTTTGTAAACTGAGCTTACCATCCTCATATCTGTACATCTCATGTTCATCCACTAAATTGTAAAATATGTATTTTCAGCTCATGAGGCTGCCATTCTTTAATAAACCGTTTATTATTATTATTATTATTATTATTATTACACACACACACATACACACACACGCACACACACATGCACACACACACACACACACACACACAGACACATATATACAAGTACAATACAATCACACACACACAAACAAGCGCACTCACACACAAACACATACAGGTACACGCAAAGACGTACACTCACACACACACACACATATACACACACACACACACACATACATACACACACACACACACATACACACACACACACACACACACACACACACACACACACACACAGACACATATATACAAGCACAATACAATCACACACACACAAACACATACAGGTACACGCAAAGACGTACACACACACACACACACACAGATAAAGGTAAGCTTTTTTTTTTTTTTTTTTTTAAGAGACAATGAACGGAGGAAGGAAAAACACAGATAAAACAAAAAGGTCCATGTGCCTAAAGGCATCCTCCATTCATAAAATATTTGTAACAGCTGGATTTAAACATTTGTTGATTGTAAGTTTGTGGAAAGCAATTCGAGGGAAGTGAATTCCAAAGAGTAGTAGCTCTGGGGATAAATGAATTCTGATAAGCAGAAGTTCTGCATTGTGGAGGAGAAAGTGTAAATTCATGGGCGCTCTCAGCTGCCCTAGTTCTACGGGGAAAGATGTGGAGAGGCGGCACACAATTGAAGCAAGTTCCTCGGAAACAATTGCTGTGAAAATATCTGTAGAATAATGCAAGGGATGCAACGTTTCTTTCTTCGTATGGCTAATGTAGGAAGGTCCTGTGTGATTGCAGGGTTATTGATTAATCTAATAGCTTTATTTTGAATTTTGTCCAACTGCCTCAATGCAACCACTCCACTTCCACCCCACAGAGGTGAACAGTAATCCATCTGAGAGCGCACATGACTTTTATATATTACGGCCAACTGCTCGTCAGTGAGAATTCTCGAACTCTGTACAGGAGTCCCAGTTTTTTAGAGGCATTCTTAGGCAATGCTTCTAACATAATGTGTCCAGCTCAAGTTAGTAGTAATGTTACCCGAGAATGTCAATACTAGGGGAAGTGGAATATTTACATCATTAAAAAAATATATGGGAGTCAGTGAGATTCTGTCGGTTAGAAAATTGAATGTACTTGGTTTTCTGTGCATTAAAGGAAACTAGATTCTCTTGTCCCCATTCATTAATTCTAGAAAGGTCCTGGTTCAGAGAAATTGCAGTGTTTATTTTTTGGAATTTATAAGATCGGGTTTGGGTGAAAAGAATTGGTAATGTGAAGGAACTGTGGAGTGTTGAGTCATCTGCGAAGGAATGTATTGGATTATGAGTGGTAGATATGAGATCATGATATGAATGAGGAAAAAGAGTTGGGGCCAAAACTGATCCCTGGGGAACACCAGCATTTATTGAGTGAAATTGAGAATAAAGGCCATCTACCATTACACGTATTTTTCTGTTATGAAGATAAGAAGAAATTAGTGGAACTAATGATGCAAGGCCGTAGTGTGACATCTTCGACAATAAGGATTGATGCCAGACTCTATCAAATGCCTTTGATATATCACCAGTGCTATTGTATGTGTTTCACCATGTTGGTCTGTAGCTTGGTTGATTTGATGCGTAAGAAGGCAAAGAATGTCTGCAGTTGATCGACATCGTCTAAAACCATATTGCCTATCACTGATTAATTTATTATTCTCCAGATGCTTAATTATGTGATTATTTAATATAATTTCAAAAACTTTGCCAAGAGTGGAAGTTATAGCTATTGGTCTGTAGTTTGATGGATCTGAAGAGGCACCTTTTTTAGGAACTGGATGGATGTTTGCTTCTTTCCAGGGTACTGGGAAGCATGAGGTATGAGTACACAGACGGAAAAATTTTGCCAATACAGGAGCGAGCACCAAGGAGCAATTCTTAAGTACTATTGGAGGAATTTCATCTGGACCAGGAGCCTTATCTACTGAGAGATTCTGCAAAATAGTTTTGACATGTCTGGTGTGGATCTTAAGTGAGGGAATTTCAGGTGAATTAAAATTAAGTACAGGGACATCTTTATGCACATAATTATGCACGCGCTCCTATACAAACACACATACACACACCTCACTCTCACTCTCTCTCTCTCTCTCTCTCTCTCTCATAGTCAGTTTAGGAGTTCCACAGGGATCAGTCTGTGGCCTAGTACTGTTTAGCATACATATTAACCCTTTCAAGCTCCAATACGCGTTTCTGTTCTGTTTTCTGGCTACTATTAGACAATTTTATTCAGATTAGTAACGGTATATGGAAGTCAAATGGTTGATGGAGATAGTATTTACCCTTTTAATACCCACAGATCCTTCCTAAGCTGCATAAAATCGTCTAATGATAGCCAAATTAAACTGCTAAAACGCGTCAGAGCTTCAGAGGGTTAATAATATGAATATGTAGATGACAGTAAAGGGTTAGTGCTTGGCTATTGGTCTATTTATTGATTTATTAATATATTTTTGAGTTTCCTCGCTAGACCTCCATCAAACTTAGAAAACACCCCCTAGACCTCCTTTCAAGATAAATGTGTACATTTTTCGGTCGAAAAATGTCCCGGCCGAAGGTCGATTAATCCTAAATTTACAGGCTCGCTATCGCTCGCCAGAAAATATTGACACCTAAATGGCACGAAAAGTCTTAATATTGACAAAGTAATGGGGCAAAAGGTCTCATAATCGCCAAACTAACAGAACGAACGTATTCAAATCTCAAAACTAATAGGCTAAACATGAGGGAGATGGGGGTCCAGAAAAAGCGAGTACCTTCCTCTTAAGCATAGAATTAAGGGGAGACGAGTCGCTTTTCTAGACCACCTTCTCCCTCATCTTTAGACCCATTAGTATAGCGATTTTATGAACTTCCGCCCCATTTCTGTCAATTTTAAGACCTTTCCTGTCAATTAGGTCTCGACTTTTTCCTGGCGAGCGATAGCGAGCCTGTAATTTAAGAGGAATCGGCCTTTAGCTGGGACATTTTTCTACCGAAAAATGTACAAATTTATCTTGAAAGGGGGTCTAGGGGGCTTCATTTTAAGCTTGATGGAGGTCTAGCGAGGAAACTAGAAAAATAATAAATAAATAAAAATAATTACAAAAAGTGAAGGACCTCCCCTTAAGGAAATAGTCCTCACACTTTACAACGCTCTGATGCGGCCTCTCCTGGAACATGCTGTTCAATTCTGGTCTCCAGCACTCAGGAAAGATATAGAGCGACTGGAAAAAGTACAAGCTAGGGCTACAAAGCTTATTCCATCTCTTAGAAGATGGGCTATGAGGACTAGTTGAGGGTGACAGATCAGTTGAACCAGTGCCACTTCAACCAGTGCCACTTTAACCAGTGCTAACTCAACCAGTGGCCACTTCAACCAGTGACCATTTCAACCAGTGACCATTTTAACCAGTAGGTTAGGTTAGGTTAGGTTAGGTTAGGTTAGGTTACTGGTTAAAATGGTCACTGGTTGAAATGGTCACTGGTTGAAGTGGCCACTGGTTGATTTAGCACTGGTTAAAGTGGCACTGGTTGAGGTGGCACTGGTTCAACTGACATGGAACCCTGGTTGAGAGCTCTATGATCTCTGCCCGTTGGAGACACGCAGACTACGAGGTCAGCTCATTGAAGTTTTTAAAATACGTATGGGTTTGACAATGTGAATTTTAGCAAAATTATTTAGCCTCATTATGAATACAATGGCTGGAAGTTAGAATGAAAAAGGTTCAACACTAGTATTTGTAGAATTTTTTCGCATATAAGATCTGTTCAACCTGGAACAAACTTCCCTCAGAAGTTGTAAACTGATCTTCATAAGAACAGTTCAAGAAGAGAGTAGATTCAATTCTGCACACTCCTTAAGGGGGTGACCTGTTTTGGTTCTGTCCTTTTCTATCTTTCTCTGGCTTGTATCCATTTGGCCCCATTCAGCCTACTGTTTTAAGACGTTTATCCCCATCCAGGTGTATTTGTTTTTACTGGTGAGCGGTAGCGAGCCAGCATATTTTTTATTATTGTTTGACAGCAGGCTAAATTTGTACATTTTTCGATAGAAAAATATCTCCGGCGAAGCCGGATTTCTTAATATAATGTTGGCTCGCTGTCGCTCGCCAGGAAGAAATCGACACCTAGATGGGGGGGGATAAACGTCTTAAAATAGTTGGCTGAATGGGGCCGAATGGATACAAGCCAGAGAAAGAGAGAAAAGGACAGAAATAACCAAAAGCAGGTCACCCCCCTTAAAGAGTGTAGCGCACTACACAATCTCACGCTTTCCTTTTCGAGTATCTCCTCGGAATGGACCACAGGGTCTTTGAGATACTAATTACTACTTGTAACTCTTTGTGAGGTGAGGGCTGGTCCTATCCAGAGTGAGGTTTGGCATCCTCTACCCAACCTTAGCTGTTTCTGTCTGTATCTATCACTGTCCTACTTTTCCTTCTGGGGGCGTGGGGCTAGGAATCCTCCTTCCCTTGTATAATTCACCTACTAGACGAGACCCTGAGAATAGGAACTTTAAATGTTGTTTCTGTTCGGGCTCTGTCTCGTGTCGGCCACCCCCAGCAATGGCGTACGTGCCTGAGTAAATACATACATACATACATACATACAACTCTTTGTAACTCGTATTAAGGGGGGTCACCGGCTTTTTTTATCTTTCTCTCCTTTTCTTTCTTTCCCTGGCTTGTATCCATTCAGCCAACTGTTTTAAGACGTTTATCTCCATCCAGGTGTCGATTTCTTCCTGGCGAGCGATAGCGAGCTAGCATTGTATGGAGAAATCCGGCTTCGCCGGAGAAATTTTTCTATCGAAAAATTTACAAATTTAGCTTGCTGTCAAAACAAAAATATATATATGCTGGCTCGCTACCACTCGCCAGGAAAATATTGACACCTGGATGGGGGTAAATGTCTTAAAACAGTAGGCTGAATGGGGCCGAATGGATACAAGCCAAAGGGAGAGGGAGAGAAAGAGAAAACAAAAAGCGAGGTGGGCTCCCTTATGCTACTAAGTGACGCTCATAAACCCCTAACTTTTTCGGGAAGGATGTAGTTACCGGGTGTACCACTACCGACATACAACACAAATCATCTATAAATACTAATAATAAAATAAATACTTATAAATCTATAATACTAGATTAGGTTTGGTTAGGGTAATGTATTTTTGTATCCAAAGGCAGTCAAAATAGACGGGAACATGATGGTGAGCGTCCGCGTAGTGTAAACAAGACGGGCGGTGGTACACCCGGTAACTACATTCTTGCCACTTTTTCTTCCATTACCGGAGGACAGTATTTAAAAAGTGGTTTTCAGTAATTGTTGAACATTAGTATTACACTTTAAGGGGAGGCAGTTGTTTTTTCGAGTCCTCCTCCTCCCTCATGTTTAGCCCTATTAGTTATGACATTTCAAGACATTCGCCCTATTAGTTGGGCGTTTTCAGACCTTTTGACCCATTTCTTTACTAATATTAAGACCTTTCGTGCCATTTAGGTGTCGATTTTTTTCCTGGCGAGCGATAGCGAGCCTGTATTTGAAGAGGAATCTGCTTTCGGCCGGGACATTTTTCTACCGAAAAATTTACAAATTTATATCGAAGGGGGAGTGTGGGTGTTTTTTTAAGTTTGATAGAGGTTTAGAGAGCAAACTAAACCCCTTCCTTAAACCATTGAGCCGAACCAGTAAATTATGCTGCACAATACCGTCTGAGCTGCCTTAATTACGAATAGTTAAAAAGCGGTTTTCAGTCATTGCTGGACATTCTTATCACACTTTAATTTATAGAGTTAATCGCCTTAAGGGAGCCCACCTCGCTTTTTTTTTCTTTCTCTCCCTCTCTCTTTGGCTTGTATCCATTCGGCCTCATTCAGCCTACTGTTTTAAGACGTTTACCCCCGTCCAGGTGTCAATATTTTCCTGGCGAGCGGTAGCGAGCCATTATATACTGTATATTTTTTTTTTTTGACAGCAAGCTAAATTTGTACATTTTTCGATAGTAAAATGTCTCTGGCGAAGCCGGATTTCTCCATACAATGCAGGCTCGCTATCGCTCGCCAGGAAGAAATCGACACCTGGATGGGGATAAAAGTCTTAAAACAGTAGGCTGAATGGGCCGAATGGATACAAGCCAGGGAAAGAGAGAAAAGGAGAGAAAGATAAAAAAAAAAATGCCGGTGACCCCCCTTAATATCCAAATGTTCTGGGGGTTGTATATTTATGGTATTTTAGGTATTTATGGTATTTTAGGTGTTTATGGTATTTTAGGTATTTATGGTATTTTAGGTGTTTATGGTATTTATGGTATGGTATTTTAGGTATTTATGGTATTTTAGGTATTTTTGGTATTTTAGGTGTTTATGGTATTTTAGGTATTTATGGTATTTTAGGTGTTTATGGTATTTTAGGTATTTATGGTATTATGGTATGTTAGGTATTTATGGTATGGGATTTATGGGATTTTAGGTATTTATGGTATTATGGTATTTTAGGTATTTATGACATGGTATTTATGGTATTATGGTATTTTAGGTATTTATGGTATTTTAGGTATTTATGGTATTATGGGATTTTAGGTATTTATGGTATGGGATTTTAGGTATTTATGGTATTTTAGGTATTTATGGCATGGGATTTATGGGATTTTAGGTATTTATGGTGTTTATGGTATTTTAGGTATTTATGGTATTTACGGTATTTATGGCATGGGATTTATGGTATCTTATGTATTTATGGTAGTTATGGTATTATGGTGTTTATGGTATTTTAGGTATTTATGGCATTATAGGATTTATGGTATTTTAGGTATTTTTTAGCATTGTTTAATGTATGATTTTATTGCTATCAGGTTTGTTATTCCCCCGTGATGCGGCGCTGGTGTGTACTGCATTATGTATATATTACTTTGTCTGCTTCATTAACCCTTTCAAGCTCCAATACGCGTTTCTGTTTTGTTTTCTGGCTACTATTAAACGATTTTATTCAGATTAGTAACGGTATAAGGAAGTCAGAGGGTTGATTGAGATAGAATTTACCCTTTTAACACCCACATATCCTTCCTAAGCTGCATACAATCGTCTAAAGATAGCCAAAATAAACTGCTAAAACGCGTCAGAGCTTCAAGGGGTTAATAAACAAATATAGAGTATAATTTGCTTTCATTAGTTTATGCAAGTACATTGGGGTTTGTAATGGATGATTAATGTTAAGAACGGGGTGTTACTTATTAATGTTAAGAACGGGGTGTTACTTATTAATGTTAAGAACGGGGTGTTTCTTATCTTATGTTTAACTTCCCTCGCTAGACCTCCATCAAGCTTAGAAAAACACCCCCTAGACCCCCTTTCAAGATAAATTTGTACCTTTTTCGGTAGAAAAATGGGTTCCTCGTACAAATACAGGCTCGCTATCGCTCGCCAGGTAAAAATCGACACCTAAATGGCACTAAAGGTCTTAAAATTGACAACTTATTGCGGCGAAAGGTGTCAAAATTGCCAAACTAATGGGCCGAACTTCATACATTCTGAAAACTAATGGGGCTAAACATGAGGGAGAAGGTGGACTATACCAACGACCCATTTCCCCTTAAGGGGAGATTTCCACTTGAGGGATTTCTTTCTGGACCCCTTTTTCCTTCATGTTTAGCCCCATTGCTTTTGAGATTTTAAGACGCTTGCCCCATTAGTTTGGTGATTTTAAGAATTTCCGTTCCATTTTGTCAATGTTAAGACCTTTCGTGCCATTTAGGTGTCAATTTTATCCTGGCGAGCGATAGCGAGCCTGTAATTTAAGAGTAACCGGCCTTCGGCCGGAACATTTTTCTACCGAAAAATGTACAAATTTATCTTGAAAGGGGGTCAAGGGGGTGAAATTTTAAGGTTGCTGGAGGAGTAGGAAACAAACTAAAAACCTTCCCTTAAGGCCAAGTATATATAATTAGCACCATATTTAACTACACAATCTTGATGGGAACTTTGCAATTTACCGCCAGTTGAAAAGAAACAGATTATAGTTGCCAATAACAATGCAATAGAGGTCAGAAATATTGCAATGCTAATGTTGCAGATGGAAAGTTGAGGGTTGATCTTTGTGGGAATCTCCAGGTGGTGGGAATGATAAGACTGGATCAATGGAAGCATAATACCCGGCTTACCTTGTCTCACTCGTCATGGATTGTCTCTTAAACACGGTGACAGTAGAGTGCTATAATTGTATTATTATATATATATATATATATATATATATATATAAGGGTGGTCCACCAAAAATATTTTTATACTTTTATTCCTCCACAAGGTTATTTTTTTTCCATTACCCATAGGTTACAATCCTATGAAATTTCATGGCGATAAAACTTAATTTAGAGGTCGACCCATCATCTCGCTTTCTATCATAGGATTTAACCCGGAAAATATCACATACCCGAATTGGAGCACTTCCCGACATCACAGACCCAAATGGTGTTGATTTCTGAATTCTCCGGGGTTGGTAACCCCATAGACCACATTTTATCAACTAAAAACTGATATACAGCTGTCTGAATGCTGAATTTCATTATTTGGTTTTCACAGTAAATTTTAGGGGTAGGGGTACCCTGGTTAGGGTACTTCTAGTAGAGATAAAGCAAAATGGTTCGCATTTTTGAACTCAGAAGGGTCGATTTACACATAGAAATGCTTTCATATTTCATTTATTTACTAAAACCTGCAAAATATGACAGAAAATTTCAATTTCTCTATTTTCCTATAGAAAAAAGATTTTATTGGCAATATTTTGTGAATTGTCAATAAATCAGTGTCGATGAAACCATTTCTATGTGTAAATCGACCCTTCTGAGTTCAAAAATGCGAACCATTTTGCTTTATCTCTACTAGAAGTACCCTAACCAGGGTATGGCCTACCCCTAAAATTTACTGTGAAAACCAAATAATGAAATTCAGCATTCAGACAGCTGTATATCAGTTTTTAGTTGATACAATGTGGTCTATGGGGTTATCAACCCCGGAGAATTCAGAAATCAACCCCATTTGGGTCTGTGATGTCGGGAAGTGCTCCAATTCGGGTATGTGATATTTTCCGGGTTAAATCCTATGATAGAAAGCGAGATGATGGGGGTCGACCTCTAAATATCATTGTATCGCGATGAAATTTTGCACACAAGGAGAGGAATGCAACACGAAAAAAAGCAGCGGTGTGGAGAAAGGACCAGTGCACTTTGAAATTGTACCCCCTCTACTTGGACCACCCTGAGACAGACAGAATATATATAGTAAGACAAGCTTTGGATGATAGAGGAATGACTATAGATCAGGCAAGGGAAGTGGTAATAAACAGGAATTAAGGCGGGTGACCTGTTTTTGTTCTGTCCTTTTCTATCTTTCTCTGGCTTGTATCCATTTGGCCCCATTCAGCCTACTGTTTTAAGACGTTTATCCCCATCCAGGTGTCAATTTTTTACTGGTGAGCGGTAGCGAGCCAGCATATTTTTAATTTTTGTTAGACAGCAGGCTAAATTTGTACATTTTTCGATAGACAAATTTCTCCGGCGAAGCCGGATTTCTTCATATAACGCTGGCTCGCTATCGCTCGCCAGGAAGAAATCGACACCTAGATGGGGATAAACGTCTTAAAACAATTGGCTGAATGGGGCCGAATGGATACAAGCCAGAGAAAGAGAGAAAAGGACAGAAATAACAAAAAACAGGTCACCCCCCCCCCCTTAATGAAGAATGCTTGTGAATAGATGAGTGAACACGTGGTCATTTGGGGGAAGGGGTCGGTCGCAAGTTGGACTAGATAATAGTCCATCAGGCACCTGGCCTGGGGAGACGGTTTATACGAAGAGTGCGCCTGGAAGTGTGGTGGGCGGGCTTGTGGTTTCGCTCTGCTGCATGTCTGCCTGCCGAGATCGGAACCTCTCCGGGTGGTCGGGGGCCGGGGGAGTGCTGGAGGGACCTTGGTGATCCCTGGTCTCTGGGTCTTCTCCTGGATGACCTAGATGTGTGCGAATTTGTATTTTGTTTTTGTGTGTTCGTTGTTTTCTGTTGTGTTGTTCCTATTCTGGCTCTGTCTTGAGTCGACCACCCTCAGGAAAAAAAGGTGGTGGGAATGATAAAGCCGGTATCACACGAACACTTTTTCCCTCAACATTTATCCTCAACACTGATCTGGCAGCTTATAAGGTCTACGTTTTAAATATTTCGGTCACGTAAATTCATCTATCATCAGTCTAGTTTCCGATACCAGTGCCAAATAGTCCAGAAATGTTGCCAGAAAAATGTTGATTATCGAATGTTGACTATAAAAGCTCCCGTATGATACCAGCTTAAGGGCAGGTTTTTAGCTTGTTCCCTAGGTTTCCATCAATTTTATAAATACACCCCCTTACCCCCTTTCAAGATATATTTGTACATTTTTCGGTAGAAAAATGTCCCGGCCGAAGGCCGACTCCTCTTAAATTACAGGCTCGCTATCGCTCGCCAGGAAATAATCGACACCTAAATGGCACGAAAGGTCTTAAAATTGACATAAATGGGGTACGAGTTCTTTTAATCACCAAACTAATGGGGTGAACGTCTTAAAATCTCAAAAGTAATGGGGCTAAACATGAGGGAGAAAGGGGTCAAGAAAAAAATCCCTCAAGTGGAAATCTCCCCTTAACCCTTCCTGTACCAGCGCCGTGTCTTTTGTCATATGCTGGCAAGTATTAGACGAGTTTTTTTTACAACTTAAGAAGGACCTCTAGCAAAAATATGGCTTCACACTATCTCAACCAACCCTTTTAACTACCATAGATCCTTCCTAAGCTGCAAAAACTCTTCTAAATATAGCTAGAATAAAATATAACACCCGTCGTCGGTACTCAAAGGGTTAAGACCGGATCAAAGGGTTAAGACCGGATCAAAGGGTTAAGACCGGATCAAAGGGTTAAGACCGGATCAAAGGGTTAAGACTCAAAGGGATAAGACCGGATCAAAGGGTTAAGATCGGATCAAAGGGTTAAGACCGGATCAAAGGGTTAAGACCGGATCAAAGGGTTAAGACCGGATCAAACGGTTAAGACTCAAAGGGTTAAGACCGGATCAAAGGGTTAAGACCGGATCAAAGGGTTAAGACTCAAAGGGTTAAGACCGGATCAAAGGGTTAAGACCGGATCAAAGGGTTAAGACTCAAAGGGTTAAGACCGGATCAAAGGGTTAAGACCGGATCAAAGGGCTAAGACTCAAAGGGTTAAGACCGGATCAAAGGGTTAAGACCGGATCAAAGGGTTAAGACCGGATCAAAGGGTTAAGACCGGATCAAAGGGTTAAGACTCAAAGGGATAAGACCGGATCAAAGGGTTAAGACTCAAAGGGTTAAGACCGGATCAAAGGGTTAAGACCGGATCAAAGGGACTCAAAGGGTTAAGACCGGATCAAAGGGTTAAGACCGGATCAAAGGGTTAAGACCGGATCAAAGGGTTAAGACCGGATCAAAGGGTTAAGACTCAAAGGATTAAGACCGGATCAAAGGAAGGTTAATACCGCGGCTTAAGGGGAGATCCTTCACTTTTGTCAATTTTTGTATTTATTTATTATTTTTCTAGTTTCCTCGCTAGACCTCCATCAAGCTTAAAATGAAGCCCCCTAGACCCCCTTTCAAGATAAATTTGTACATTTTTCGGTAGAAAAATGTCCTGGCCGAAGGCCGATTCCTCTTAAATTATAGGCTCGCTATCGCTCGCCAGGAAAAAATCGAGACCTAATGGACAGGAAAGGTCTTAAAATTGACAGAAATGGGGCGAAAGTTCATAAAATCGCCAAACTAATGGGTCTAAAGATGAGGGAGAAGGTGGTCTAGAAAAGCGACTCGTCTCCCCTTAATTAACTGGTCTCACTTGCCATGGATTGTCTCTTCAAACACGGTGGCAGTAGAGTGGTGGTATATCGAATTATTATATCTAAAGTCGGTCTTAAGGGGAGGTATTTACTTTGTTCCCTAGACCTCCATCAAGCTTAAAATTACACCCCCTTGAGTCCCTTTCAAGATAAATTTGTACATTTTTCGGTAGAAAAATTTCCCGGCCGAAGGCCGGTTCCTCTTAAATTACAGTCTCGCTATCGCTCGCCAGGATAAAATCCGACACCTGAATGGCACGAAAGGTCTTAATATGGGGTGAAAGTTCTTAAAAATCGCCAAACTAATGGGTCGAACGTTTTATAATATCAAAAGCAATGGGGCTAAACATGAGGGTGAAAGGGGTCAAGAAAAAAATCCCTCAAGTGGAGATCTCCCCTTAACCCTATTAGGTGCAGGGCGGGCCAATTTGGATCCTCCCTGTTTTACTCCATTAGTTTGTAGATTTTAAGACGTTTCACCTCATTAGTGTGGCGATTATAAGATGCTTCAACCCAACAAGGTGTTAAATTTTGCTGGGCGAGCGACAGCGAGCCTGCAATTTGGGAGAAACCGGCCTTCGGCCTGGACATTTTTCTACCGAAAAATGTACATATTTAGCTTGAGCGGGGTCTGGGGGACGTTTTTTTAGTTTGAAGGGGGTCTGGAGAGGCGTGTTTGAAGGGGGTCTGGAGAGGCGTGTTTGAAGGGGGTCTGGAGAGGCGTGTTTCTAAGTCTTGGGGGTAAACTAAAAACATATTGTTCAAAAATGGCTAAAACAATGAAAACCCTCAATAATACTTAAACCAAATATCATAATAACCCCCGAGACGTTGCACCAGATAGCGTTAACCCCCAATAACGCCCAAATTGAAATTAACCCTTTCAAGCTCCAATACGCGTTTCTGTTCTGTTTTCTGGCTACTATTAGACGATTTTATTCAGATTAGTAACGGTATATGGAAGTCAGAGGGTTGATTGAGATAGTATTTACCCTTTTAATACCCACAGATCCTTCCTAAGCTGCATAAAATCGTCTAATGATAGCCAAAATAAACTGCTAAAACGCGTCAGAGCTTCAAGGGGTTAATGAAAACGTGTCAATCTCCCAGAATTCGAACTCAGGACATCAATTACAAAACTTACACTCTCTAGCCATTGTACCATCCAAACAGTTATAATGCAAGGATACACTAAACATTTACGAATTTATCTTGAAAGGAGGTCTACTGTAGGCGGTGTAATTTTAAGCTTGATGGAGGCTACGGAACAAACTAAAAACCTCCGTTTAAGGGGGGTTACCTGCTTTTTTTTTTCTCTTTTTCTCTCTTTCTCTGGCTTGTATCCATTTGGTCCCATTCAGCCTACTGTTTTAAGACGTTTATCCCCATCCAGGTGTCAATTTTTACTGGTGAGTGGTAGCGAGCCAGCATATTTGTTTTAAATGTTTTGACAGCAGGCTAAATTTGTACATTTTTCGATAGAATAGCCGGATTTCTTCATATAATGCTGGCTCGCTATCGCTCGCCAGGAAGGAATCGACACCTAGATGGGGATAAACGTCTTAAAATAGTTGGCTGAATGGGACCGAATGGATAGAAGCCAGAGAAAGAGAGAAAAGGAGAGAAATAAAAAAAGCAGGTCACCCCCCTTAACCCCTTCTGTACCGGTGACGTCCTTTTAACTTTATTCTGGCAACTATTAGACGATTTTATCCAGTTTCGTAAGAGCCTCCAGGAATTAACAGGCTTCGAACTATCTCACTTAACCCTTTTTACCACCACAGATCCTTCTTAAACTGCACAAAATCATCTGAATATAGTAGAATAAAACGAAAAAGACGTCGCCGGTACAGAAGGGGTTAAGGGGAGGTTTTTAGTGTGTTCCCTAGACCTCCATCAAGCTTAAAATTATTACACCCCCTAGACCCCCTTTGAAGATAAATTTTTACATTTTTGGGTAGAAAAATTTGGGGTGCGTGCAAGTTAAGGGGAGATCTCCACTCGAGGGATTTTTTTCTTGACTCCTTTCTCCCTCATGTTTAGCCCCATTGCTTTTGATATTATAAAACGTTTGCCCCATTAGTTTAGCGATTTTAAGAACTTTCACCCCATATTAAGACCTTTCGTGCCATTCAGGTGTCCATTTTATCCTGGCGAGCGATAGCGAGCCTGTAATTTAAGAGGAACCGGCCTTTGGCCGGTACATTTTTCTACCGAAAAATGTACAAATTCATCTTGAAAGGGACTCAAGGGGGTGTAATTTTAAGCTTGATGGAGGTCTAGGGAACCAACTAAATACCTCCCCTTAAGCCGGTATCACACGAGAGCTTTTATAGTCAACATTCCACGATCAACATTTTTTCTGGCAACATTTCTGGAATATTTTGCAACGGTATTGAAAACTAGACTGATGATAGATGAATTTACGTTACCAAAATATTGCCCTCGTAAGCTGCCAGACCAGTGTTGAGGATAAATGTTGAATGAAAAAGCGCTCGTGTGATACCGGCTTAACCCTTTCAAGCTCCAATACGCGCTTCTGTTCTGTTTCTGGCTACTATTAGACGATTTTATTCAGATTAGTAACGGTATATGGAAGTCAGAGGGTTGATTGAGATAGTATTTACCCTTTTAATACCCACAGATCCTTCCTAAGCTGCATAAAAATCGTCTAATGATAGCCAAAATAAACTGCTAAAACGCGTCAGAGCTTCAAAGGGTTAATTTTTACCTCTTTACATTATAGGGTCCTTGTCGTTTTCTTCTTGGGGGGGACTCTTACCTCTCCATTATTTACCCGAGTTATGAGAGAGAGAAAGAGAGAGCCCCATTAGTTTGGCGATTTCAAGAACTTTCGCCCCATTTCTGTCAATTTTAAGACCTTTCGTGCCATTTAGGTGTATATTTATTCCTGGCGAGCGATAGCGAGCCTGTAATTTAAGAGAAAACGGCCATCAGCCGGGACATTTTTCTACCGGAAAATGTACAAATTTATCTTGAAGGGGGGTCTAAGGGGTTTACTTTTAAGCTTGATGGGGTCTAGGGAACAAACTAAAAACCTAAAGGGGGTTTTAAGCTTGATGGAGGTCTAGGGAACAAACTAAACCCCACCCCCCTCACCCCTTAAGTTGCCACATACCCTAATGCTGTAATTTGTGGTGCGTGCATATTTGTGGTGCGTGCATATTAGACATTATATTTGTGGTGCGTGCATATTTGTGGTGCGTGCATATTAGACCTTATATTTGTGGTGCGTGCATATTAGACCTTATATTTGTGGTGCGTGCATATTAGACCTTATATTTGTGGTGCGTGCATATTAGACCTTATATTTGTGGTGCGTGCATATTTGTGGTGCGTGCATATTAGACCTTATATTTGTGGTGCGTGCATACTTGTGGTGCGTGCATATTAGACCTTATATTTGTGGTGCGTGCATATTAGACCTTATATTTGTGGTGCGTGCATATTAGACCTTATATTTGTGGTGCGTGCATACTTGTGGTGCGTGCATATTAGACCTTATATTTGTGGTGCGTGCATATTAGACCTTATATTTGTGGTGCGTGCATATTAGACCTTATATTTGTTGTGCGTGCATATTAGACCTTATATTTGTGGTGCGTGCATATTAGACCTTATATTTGTGGTGCGTGCATAATAGACCTTATATTTGTGGTGCGTGCATATTAGACCTTATTATATTTTGGGGTGCTAATTGTTGTTGTCTTCTTGGGGGGAACGCTAATTAGCTCGCCAGTATTTACCTAAGTTATATATGTGTGTGTGTGTGAGAGAGAGAGAGAGAGAGAGAGAGAGAGAGAGAGAGAGAGAGAGAGAGAGAGAGAGAGAGAGAGAGAGAGAGAGAGAGAGCCCCCCCGTTAGCTTTCAGATTTTAAGACGTCCGGCCCATTAGTTTGGTGATAATAAGACTTTTCGCCCCATGTCTTTGTCAATATTATGACCTATCGTGCCATTTAGGTGTCGATTATATCCTGGCGAGCGATAGTGAGCCTGTAATTTAAGAGAAATCGGATTTCGGCCGTTACATTTTTCTACCGAAAAATGTACAAAATTATTTTGAAAAGGAGTCAAGGGGGTGTAATTGTAAGCTTGATGGAGGTCTAGGGAACAAACTAAAACCCGAAAGGGGGTTTTAAGCTTGATGGAGGTCTAGGGAACAAACTAAAACCCGAAAGGGGGTTTTAAGCTTGATGGAGGTCTAGGGAACAAACTAAAAGCCTTCCCGTAACCCCTAAGCCCTCATATAGTGACATATAGGTCCTTCCCGTAACCCCTAAGCCCTCATATAGTGACATATAGCCCTCATATAGTGACATATAGGTCCTTCCCGTAACCCCTAAGCCCTCATATAGTGACATATAGCCCTCATATAGTGACATATAGCCCTCATATAGTGACATATAGGTCCTTCTTTAGCTCCATAAAATCATCTCATTTTATCCAGAATCAAAGTTAAAAAGGCGTCATGGTGCTGAAGGGGTTAAGGGGAGGTTTTTAGTTTGTTTCCTACTCCTCCAGTAATCTTAAAATTCCACCCCCTTGACCCCCTTTCAAGATAAATTTGTACATTTTTCGATAGAAAAATGTCCCGGCCAAAGGCCGGTTACTCTTAAATTACAGGCTCGCTATCGCTCGCCAGGATAAAATGGCACGAAAGGTTTTAAAATTGACAGAATGGGGCGGACATTCTTATAATCACCAAACTAATGGGGCAAACGTCTTAAAATCTCAAAAGCAATGGGGCTAGACATGAGGGAGAAAGGGGTTAAGAAGAAAGTCCCTCAAGTGGAAATCTTCCCTGAAGTCGACACCTTCCCTAACATTGTAATTTGGGGTGCGTGCATATTAGACCTCCTTATAGTATATTTTCTGGACCCCTTTCTCCCTCACGTTTGGCCCCATTGCTTTTGAGATTTTAAGATGTTCGCTCCATTAGTTTGGTGATTTTAAGAACTTTCGACGACCCATTTATGTCAATTTTAAGACGTTTCGTGCCATTTAGGTGTCGATTTTTTCCTGGCGAGCGATAGCGAGCCTGTAATTTAGGAGGAATCGGCCTTCGACCGGGAAATTTTTCTACCGAAAAATGCACAAATTTATCTGGAAGGTAGATCTAGGGGGTGTAATTTTAACCTTGATGGAGGTCTAGGGAACAAACTAAAAACCGAAAGGGGGTTTTAAGCTTGATGGAGGTCTAGGGAACAAACTAAAACCCGAAAGGGGGTTTTAAGCTTGATGGAGGTCTAGGGAACAAACTAAAAACCTAAAGGGGGTTTTATAAGCTTGATGGAGGTCTAGGGAACAAACTAAAAACCGAAAGGGGGTTTTAAGCTTGATGGAGGTCTAGGGAACAAACTAAAAACCGAAAGGGGATTTTAAGCTTGATTGAGTTCTAGGGAACAAACTAAAAACCGAAAGGGGGTTTTAAGCTTGATGGAGGTCTAGGGATCAAACTAAAAACCTAAAGGGGGTTTTAAGCTTGATGGAGGTCTAGGGAACAAACTAAAAACCGAAAGGAGATTTTAAGCTTGATGGAGGTCTAGGGAACAAACTAAAAACCGAAAGGGGGTTTTAAGCTTGATGGAGGTCTAGGGATCAAACTAAAAACCGAAAGGGGTTTTTATAAGCTTGATGGAGGTCTAGGGAACAAACTAAAAACCTAAAGGGGGTTTTATAAGCTTGATGGAGGTCTAGGGAACAAACTAAAAACCGAAAGGGGGTTTTATAAGCTTGATGGAGGTCTAGGGATCAAACTAAAAACCTAAAGGGGGTTTTAAGCTTGATGGGGGTCTAGGGAACAAACTAAAAACCGAAAGGAGATTTTAAGCTTGATGGAGGTCTAGGGAACAAACTAAAACCCGAAAGGGGGTTTTATAAGCTTGATGGAGGTCTAGGGAACAAACTAAAAACCGAAAGGGGGTTTTATAAGCTTGATGGAGGTCTAGGGAACAAACTAAAAACCTAAAGGGGGTTTTATAAGCTTGATGGAGGTCTAGGGAACAAACTAAAAACCGAAAGGGGGTTTTATAAGCTTGATGGAGGTCTAGGGAACAAACTAAAAACCGAAAGGGGGTTTTAAGCTTGATGGAGGTCTAGGGAAAAAACTAAAAACCTAAAGGGGGTTTTATAAGCTTGATGGAGTTCTAGGGAACAAACTAAAAACCGAAAGGGGGTTTTATAAGCTTGATGGAGGTCTAGGGAACAAACTCAAATTCCCCCCTTAAATTGACACATTTCTTAACATGTGTAATTTGGGGTTCGTGCAAATTATACCTCCTTAAATATCCGTCAAGGCCCTTGTCATTTTCTTCTTGTGGGGGCAGGGGGGGGGGGGGGGGCTTCTTAGCTCTCCATACTTTACCTAAGTAATATATGAGAGAGAGAGAGGGTGTGTGAGAGAGAGGGAGAGTGTGTGTGAGAGTGAGGTACAAGAAGTTATATATATGAGAGAGAGAGAGAGAGGGTGTGTGAGTGAGAGTGAGAGAGAGGGAGAGTGTGTGTGAGAGTGAGGTACAAGAAGTTATATATATGAGAGAGAGAGAGGGTGTGTGAGTGAGAGAGAGGGAGAGTGTGTGTGAGAGTGAGGTACAAGAAGTTATATATATGAGAGAGAGAGAGAGGGTGTGTGAGTGAGAGAGAGAGAGAGAGAGGAGTGTGAGTGAGAGAGAGAGAGAGAGGGAGTGTGTGTGTGTGTGTGTGTGTGTGTGAGAGTGAGGTACAAGAAGTTACAAGGAATAGTTAGTATCTCAGAGAGTTTGCTGTCCATTCCGGGGAGATACTCAAAGTGGAAGGAGAGAGGTTTTGTTTAGTGCACTACACTCATTGCAGAGTGTGCGACACATGGCAGGAATAATGAGGTGTCAACTCAAGCCAACCGCCTCTCACTACGTTATTATATATATCATCTCACAAAATAGAAAGATACTCTCATCCTGTTACTTGATACATGTATCTTCTTTAAAGTACGGTCGCGCTAATAAGTCATGCCCCGGCTGTCATTACGTTTGGCTCGCTCTGTGCTGTATTAATGTCTGTCAGATGTTGAATAGGGTGGGTAAGTGTAGGAACATGGTTGTATATCTCACTCAAACAGAAGAAATCATGTGTAAATATTGCTGATACCAATTATTGATCAAAACATACTTGGTGCCGAGACATCACTTATTAGACCGACTGTACATTCGCGCTAATAAGTGATGTCTCGGCACCAAGTATGTTTTGATCAATAATTGGTATCGGCAATATCTAAGCTTCATTTCATCATATCGAGTGATATATACAAACATGTTCCTACACTTACCCACCCTATTCAACATCTGACAGACATTATTACAGCACAGAGCAAGCCAAACGTAATGACAGCTGGGACATGACTTATTAGCACTACACTTACCCACCTTATTCAACATATGACAGATATTAATACAGCACAGAGCAAGCCAAACGTAATGACAGCTGGGACCTGACTTATTAGCACTACACTTACCCACCCTATTCAACATCTGACAGACATTAATACAGCACAGAGCAAGCCAAACGTAATGACAGCTGGGACCTGACTTATTAGCACTACACTTACCCACCCTATTCAACATCTGACAGACATTAATACAGCACAGAGCAAGCCAAACGTAATGCCAGCTGGGACATGACTTATTAGCACTACACTTACCCACCTTATTCAACATCTGACAGACATTAATACAGCACAGAGCAAGCCAAACGTAATGACAGCTGGGACATGACTTATTAGCACTACACTTACCCACCCTATTCAACATCTGACAGACATTAATACAGCACAGAGCAAACCAAACGTAATGACAGCTGGGACATGACTTATTAGCACTA
>CM064534.1:0-22500 GCA_032716605.1 Paralithodes platypus | reverse complement strand
ATCCTGGCGAGCGATAGACACCTGGGTGGGTAAAAACGTTTTAAAACAGTAGGCTGAATGGGACCGAATGGATACAAGCCAGAGAAAGGGTGAAAATGACTCTCTATTGTTTAGCTAAGACACATTTACGAGCCTTGTATCTCCCCTTCTCCCTCGGGTTTAGCGAGGTGATAATGATGGTAATTATATATTAGTGGTGAGGATTACTGTAAGGAGGAGAATACCCTCGCTTGGTTTATGAATTAGGTGGAAAGAAAACACAGGCAAGAGCTTGAATTCTTTATTTCTCTTACCTTTCGGGCCACACAGAAAGATGGGTTCTGTGTAGCCCGAAACGTAAGACAAATAAATAATTCAAGCTCTTTACTGTGTCTCTCTTCCACCTAATTTATATATATAAACTGTATATATATATATATATATATATATATATATATATATATATATATATATATATACAGAATATACTTTATATATATACCGTATATATATATATATATATATATATATATATATATATATATATATATATATATATATATATATATATTTATATATATATGTTTCTAATCTCTCAGTGGGGATCGAACCGTCGACCATCAGGACGATAGCCGACGCTTTAATCAACTACACCACGGCAGTCAGCTATCGTCCTGATGGTCGACGGTTCGATCCCCACTGAGAGATTAGAAACATTTGTGGCTCACATGTATTTGTGATATATTCTCAATATATATATATATATATATATATTAGTGTTGGATATAAAGGTTCTTCAATATTTATTTACCAATGTTTTTTTATCTGAATATACCCTAATACATTGCTTTACGTTTTGTTGTCTATGTGTATGAAGGATACAAATGGTAAAGCTACCTATGACAAGTGTCTTGCCACCACCCAACCCCCAAGTTGAAAGAGTGATAGATAACCAAATGCAAGGTACGTGAGAGTAGCAATGTCTGGGCACACTGATCTTCAAGCAATTTAAGTCATAGGATGAGGGAAAGACAGATTGAGAGAGAGAGAGGGAGATTGTATTTGTGTGAGTTCATTATTGCACCTCAAATTTCTTGGCACAAGTGTATAGAAAACGGAGATTATAAGAGACAGGCGAGGAAGGGGAGACTGAAGATTAATGCAGAGGGGAAGAGAAAGAGAAGGGTTGTGAAAAGTCTGCTAGGAAGGGTGGAAGGAGAGAGAGAGAGAGAGGGTGTGAAAAGTCTGCTAGGGAGAGAGAGAGAGAGAGAGAGAGAGAGAGAGAGAGAGAGGAAGGGTGCAAGAACATGAAAGGTAAAGATAATAGAGGGGAAGCTGGAGATAATTGATAAAGTACAAAAGGAGTACAAAGGAAATCAAGCAACAACATATTCTGCGACCCCTCAGGCTGCTTGCCCTCCAAAACACTGATGGTCAAGTGTCCCAACAGTAGTTTAGAGTGGGTCAGGGAAAAATGGAAAGTGAAGACTGCCCTGGGACAAATTTCCGTGGCATGATTAGGAGATGTTAGTAGGGGACAGTTGTTAGTAATATAGGCCTAATAGAGGACAAAAATGACTTTATTCATTTACAAATACAGTCAGTCGTGGTTGTAAGGCAAGATATTTGTCTATGCGAAGTTTAAAATAATCAACAGTGCTGCAGTCTATGACATCTCGGGTAAGCCCATTCCACAAGTTGTCAACTAGATTGAAGAAGAAATTCTTAGCCTTGGGTGAGTTAAAAGATTTACTAATAATTTTGCAACTGTTCCCCGTGTGTAATTTCATTGGTCGATAATGAAATATTTATTACAGTTCATATTGTCGATGCCTTTGATGATTTTGAACACTTGAATTAAGTCGCCTCTTAATCTGCGCTGGGTTAAAGGAAATAGATTTAATTATCTAAGACGCTCCTCGTATGGTTTGTTCTTTAGGCTAGGTATCATTTTGGTAACTCTACGTTGAACTCGTTCTAGCTTGTCTATATCTTTTTGGTAAAAAGGGCACCAGGACTGAACGCAGTATTCCAGAAGAGGACGGACTAAGGAATTGTAAAGAGTTAGGATTACATCTTTGGATTTTTGCTCAAATGACCTGCCTATAAAGCCAATTATTTTGTTTGCCTTCTTAGCAACTTCTGAAAATTGTTGAGTAGGTTTTATGATACCGGTACTCAATATTGTTACTCCCAAATCAGTTTCTCTGTCTACACTCTTAATCTGAGTGCCATTCATTGAATAGTTTGGTTTCTCATTTCGGTTTCCGATATGTAGTACTTTACATTTATCCGCATTGAAACACATTTGCCAAATTTGAGCCAAATGTGACAACATATATAGATTATTTTGCATATCTTCAACATGTTCATTTGAGAGTACGCTATATGCAATTTTTGTATCGTCAGCAAACTTTGAGATTGTACAGGTGAGACCCTCATCTATGTCGTTAATGTAAACTAGGAAGAGATCTGGCCGCAGTACCTATCCCTGGGGTACCCCGCTACTTACATTGGTCCATTTAGATGATCTACCGTTTATGACTACTCTTTGCTTTCTGTCACTGAGCCAATTTTCTATCCATTTCAACACACCGTCTTGTATTCCATGCGCTTTTAGTTTTATCAATAAACGTTTGTGGGGAACTTTGTCAAAGGCCTTTTGAAAATCAAGGCACTCATACAGCTTTACTCTCATCATAGAGGTTGAGGATATCGTAGAAGAAGTCTAAGAGGTTTCTTAAACAGGACCGTTTATTACGAAAGCCGTGTTGAGTATCTTTAAGTATGTTGTTTTCCTCTAAGTGATTTACGAGTTTGTCTCTTATGAGTGTTTCTAGCATTTTACATACAACTGAGGACGATAGTTACTAGGTAAGGATTTGCTGCCTTTTTTTTGTTATATCGGTGTTACGTTGGCGAGCTTCCACTGATCAGGCATAGATCCAGACTGCAAGGATTTATTGAAGAGCTCATTCTTAGCTTCCTTTAGAACTCTAGGCAATATCGTATCAGGTCCAGGCGATATACTTACCTTGAGTTTATCTAAATATTTCAAAGTTTTTCTCTCTCTAATGCTGATACTGCTTAGAACGTCAGAATTATCTATCTGAACCGGCGATGCTGTAGGGATATCACTGAGGTCTTCTGTTGTAAAAATTAAATAAAAAAAACGAGAGAGAGAGAGAGAGAGAGAGAGAGAGAATAATCTTGCAGGACGGGAACAAGGACATGGTGGAAGGTGAACATAATATTATATATATATACTGTATATATATAAGAGCTACATGAGTCTACTGTCGAGACAATGCTGACATTACAGATATATACATTATAATTGCAACATGTGAGTGTTGATAGTAGAAGCACAGACCGGATGTTGCTTAAGGTCACATTTTTGGGATTTTTGTCTACTGTATATTCATTATTTTGCATGTATTCATTATTTTGCATGTATTCATTATTTTGCATGTATTCATTATTTTGCATGTATTCATTATTTTTGTAGTTTCCTCCCTAGACCTCCATCAAATTAAAAAAAAAAACATCCATTAGATCCCCTTCTAGATTATTTTGTAAATTTTTCGGTAGAAAAATTTCCCGGCCGAAGGCCGGCTCTTCCAACAATACAGGCTCACTATCGTTCGCCAGGGAAAAAATCGACACCTAAATAGCACGAAAGGTCTAAATATTGACGAAGAAATGGGGCGAAAGTTCTTAAAATCAACTAACTAATGGGGCAAACATCTTAACATCTGAAAACTAATGGGGCTAAACACGAGGGAGAAAGTGGTCCATAAAAACGGCCCATGTCCCCTTAAGCCAGTACCGGTATATATCTAACAAACACATTTACCTCAATGTATGAACAGATTTATCTAACTTAAGGGGGGTGACCTGCTGTTTTGTAATTCTCTTCTTTCTCTCTGTCCCTTGCTTGTATCCATTCGGCCCCATTCAGCCAACTATTTAAAGACGTTTATCCCCATATAGGTGTCGATTTCTTCCTGGCGAGCGATAGCGAGCCAGCATTATATGAAGAAATCCGGCTTCGCCGGAGACATTTTTCTATCGAAAAATATACAAATTTAGCCTGCTGTCAAAAACATTTAAAAGATATGCTGGCTCGCTACCGCTCACCAGTAAAATTTGTATACCTGGATGGGGATAAACGTCTTAAAACAGTAGGCTGAATGGGGCCAAATGGATACAAGCCAGAGAAAGAGAGAAAGTGAGAGAAAAAAAGCAGGTCAACCCCCTTAAGGGGTAGTGTATATTTTTTAGTTTATTTATTTATATATATATATATTTATATATATATATTTATTATTGTTTTAGTTTCATCCCTAGACCTCCAGGATTGTTAATACATTATCCTCAAGATCCTCCTTCCAGAATGTTAATAAATTATCCTCAACATCCTCCTTCGAGAATGTTAATAAATTATCCTCAAGGTCCTCCTTCGAGAATGTTAGTAAATTATCCTCAAGGTCCTCCTTCGAGAATGTTATTAAATTATCCTCAAGGTCCTCCTTCGAGAATGTTAGTAAATTATCCTCAAGGTCCTCCTTCGAGAATGTTAGTAAATTATCCTCAAGATCCTCCTTCGAGAATGTTAATAAATTATCCTCAAGGTCCTCCTTCGAGAATGTTAGTAAATTATCCTCAAGGTCCTCCTTCGAGAATGTTAGTAAATTATCCTCAAGGTCCTCCTTCGAGAATGTTGGTAAATTATCCTCAAGGTCCTCCTTCGAGAATGTTAATAAATTATCCTCAAGGTCCTCCTTCGAGAATGTTAATAAATTATCCTCAAGGTCCTCCTTCGAGAATGTTATTAAATTATCCTCAATATCCTCCTTCGAGAATGTTAGTAAATTATCCTCAAGGTCCTCCTTCGAGAATGTTATTAAATTATCCTCAAGGTCCTCCTTCGAGAATGTTAGTAAATTATCCTCAAGATCCTCCTTCGAGAATGCCCCAGCCTCAAAATTACAGGCTCGTTTTCGCTTGCCAGGTAAAATTCTACAATGTGTATGTGTCTGTGTGTCTGTGTGTGTGTGTGTGTGTGTGTATGTGTGTGTCTGTGTGTGTGTGTGTGTGTGTGTGAAAATTACAGACTCGTTTTCGCTTGCCAGGTAAAATTCTACACTGTTTATGTGTCTGTGTGTGTGTGTGTGTATGTGTGTGTGTGACATGTGATGTACGTTTGATAAATATATATGTAGATAAATAGTAAGAGAGAGCAAATTAATGTGTGATTATGTGTGTGTGTGATTATATGTGTGTGTATGTGTGTGTTATTCACTCACTTGGTCGTCAAGGGGAATCCACGCAATGCGAGCTAAGCTCATTATTATCGCGCCTCCTTAACTGGGAATGTATTGCGTGAAATGCATGTTAAGTGTTTATGTATCGTTGGAATGGCTGTGGATGTGTGTGTAGTCTGTATTTTAGCCAATTGGCGACATCTGGAAACGAAGGTTTAGGGTTAATCTGTACGATACCATTCTCACTACGGTACCAGTCTCACCCGAAGGCTTAGGTTAACCAGTAGCTTAGGTTGATCAGTACGATACCCAATTACCCATCTCACCAACCCCAGATGGGACGTCACAACTTCGTCCACTTACACCAGGTTCCTATTTATACTGCTAGGTGAACAGAGGCTACACCGTTAAGAGACTTGCCCAAATGTCTCTTCCCCGCCCGGGTCTCGAACTCGGGACCTTCTGGTTGTGAGCCAGACGCGCTATACGTTACGCCACGGGGAGGTGTGTGTGTGTGTGTGTGTGTGATGTACGTTTGTTAAATAAATAGGTAGATAAATAGTGAGAGAGAGAGCTAATGTGTGATTATGTGTGTGTGTGTGTGTGTCTGTGTGCGTGTTGCGCGTGGTGTAGTCCAGTATAGCGTGTATATGCGTGTCTGTATCTGTGTGCGTGTTGCGTGTGCGTATGTGTGTGTGTGACCGCTCTGACCTTGTATGTGTACGTTCAGGGTAGTCTCCACAGGCAGAATTTTTGCTTGCACTACCTACTCTCTCTCTCTCGCTCCCTACTCCCTCTCTCGCTCCCTACTCCCTCTCTCGCTCCCTACTCCCTCTCTCGCTCCCTACTCCCTCTCTCGCTCCCTACTCTCTCTCTCTCACTCCCTACTCCCTCTCTCTCGCTACCTACCCTCTCTCTCTCACTCCCTACTCCCTCTCTCTCGCTACCTACTCCCTCTCTCGCTCCCTACTCCCTCTCTCTCGCTACCTACTCCCTCTCTCTCGCTCCCTACTCCCTCTCTCTCGCTCCCTACTCCCTCTCTCGCTCCCTACTCCCTCTCTCTCGCTACCTACTCCCTCTCTCTCGCTACCTACTCCCTCTCTCTCGCTACCTACTCCCTCTCTCGCTCCCTACTCCCTCTCTCTCGCTACCTACTCCCTCTCTCTCGCTACCTACTCCTCGCTACCTACTCCCTCTCTCTCGCTACCTACTCCCTCTCTCGCTCCCTACTCCCTCTCTCTCGCTACCTACTCCCTCTCGCTCCCTACTCCCTCTCTTGCTACCTACTCCCTCTCTCGCTCCCTACTCCCTCTCTCTCGCTCCCTACTCCCTCTCTCGCTCCCTACTCCCTCTCTCGCTCCCTACTCCCTCTCTCTCGCTACCTACTCCCTCTCTCTCGCTACCTACTCCCTCTCTCACTCCCTACTCCCTCTCTCGCTCCCTACTCCCTCTCTCTCGCTACCTACTCCATCTCTCGCTCCCTACTCCCTCTCTCTCGCTACCTACTCCCTCTCTCGCTCCCTACTCCCTCTCTCTCGCTACCTACTCCCTCTCTCGCTCCCTACTCCCTCTCTCGCTCCCTACTCCCTCTCTCGCTCCCTACTCCCTCTCTCTCGCTCCCTACTCCCTCTCTCGCTGCCTACTCCCTCTCTCTCGCTACCTACTCCCTCTCTCTCGCTACCTACTCCCTCTCTCACTCCCTACTCCCTCTCTCTCACTCCCTACTCCCTCTCTCTCACTCCCTACTCCCTCTCTCACTCCCTACTCCCTCTCTCTCGCTACCTACTCCCTCTCTCGCTCCCTACTCCCTCTCTCTCGCTACCTACTCCGTCTCTCTCGCTACCTACTCCCTCTCTCTCGCTCCCTACTCCCTCTCTCGCTCCCTACTCCCTCTCTCTCACTACCTACTCCCTCTCTCGCTCCCTACTTCCTCTCTCTCGCTACCTACTCCCTCTCTCGCTCCCTACTCCCTCTCTCTCGCTCCCTACTCCCTCTCTCTTGCTACCTACTCCCTCTCTCGCTACCTACTCCCTCTCTCTCGCTACCTACTCCCGCTCTCGCTCCCTACTCCCTCTCTCGCTACCTACTCCCTCTCTCACTCCCTACTCCCTCTCTCTCGCTCCCTACTCCCTCTCTCGCTCCCTACTCCCTCTCTCGCTCCCTACTCCCTCTCTCTCGCTACCTACTCCCTCTCTCTCGCTACCTACTCCCTCTCTCGCTCCCTACTCCCTCTCTCGCTCCCTACTCCCTCTCTCTCGCTCCCTACTCCCTCTCTCGCTCCCTACTCCCCCTCTCGCTCCCTACTCCCTCTCTCTCGCTCCCTACTCCCTCTCTCGCTCCCTACTCCCTCTCTTTCGCTACCTACTCCCTCTCTCTCGCTACCTACTCCCTCTCTCTCGCTACCTACTCCCTCTTAGAGTGGCTAAAAATAAAGCAAAAATATATATATGATACAGCTATTGCGGTGTATAAAGAAAGGCATAAGCTAATTCCAAACTGGCTAATACACTTTCCTATTGTTAATGAAATCATAAATAGTAACACAAGACAGCAAAACCATCTATATGTACAGAGAACGAACATCTTTTATGGTGAACGATCGCTTTTGGTAGCAGGTCCTAAAATATGGAATAGGTTGCCGAGATCAGTAAAGGACACAAATAACCTAAACACGTTTAAGCATATATTAAAAGATTATATTCTGAAACATGAAATGGATCTATAAACAACAAATTTAATAATACTGTAACCGTCATTTTTTTTATAGATATTGAAGACTGTCCATAGTAACATACTAGAGATGTTTCTTATTGTAAATATGTATATATATATAATGAATGTATTTTAATATTTTTTTAATGTTTTATGTGAAGAACCATTGTAAAATGGAAAAATAGATATTCTGATTCTGATTCTCTCTCGCTACCTACTCCTTCTCTCTCGCTACCTACTCCCTCTCTCTCGCTACCTACTCCCTCTCTCTCGCTACCTACTCCCTCTCTCTCGCTACCTACTCCCTCTCTCGCTCCCTACTCTCTCTCTCTCTCTCTCTCTCGCTCCCTACTCCCTCTCTCGCTCCCTACTCCCTCTCTCTCGCTCCCTACTCCCTCTCTCTCGCTCCCTACTCCCTCTCTCTCTCTCTCACTCCCTACTCCTCTCTCGCTCCCTACTCCCTCTCTCGCTCCCTACTCCTCTCTCGCTCCCTACTCCTCTCTCGCTCCCTACTCCTCTCTCGCTCCCTACTCCCTCTCTCTCGCTCCCTACTCCTCTCTCGCTCCCTACTCCTCTCTCGCTCCCTACTCCCTCTCTCTTGCTCCCTACCCCTCTCTCGCTCCCTACTCCTCTCTCTCGCTCCCTACTCCTCTCTCACTCCCTACTCCCTCTCTCACTCCCTACTCCCTCTCTCACTCCCTACTCCCTCTCTCGCTCCCTACTCCCTCTCTCGCTCCCTACTCCTCTCTCGCTCCCTACTCCCTCTCTCGCTCCCTACTCCCTCTCTCGCTCCCTACTCCCTCTCTCGCTCCCTACTCCTCTCTCGCTCCCTACCCCCTCTCTCGCTCCCTACTCCCTCTCTCTCGCTCCCTACTCCCTCTCTCGCTCCCTACTCCCTCTCTCGCTCCCTACTCCCTCTCTCGCTCCCTACTCCCTCTCTCACTCCCTACTCCTCTCTCGCTCCCTACTCCCTCTCTCGCTCCCTACTCCTCTCTCGCTCCCTACTCCTCTCTCGCTCCCTACTCCCTCTCTCGCTCCCTACTCCCTCTCTCGCTCCCTACTCCTCTCTCGCTCCCTACTCCCTCTCTCACTCCCTACTCCCTCTCTCACTCCCTACTCCCTCTCTCTCGCTCCCTACTCCTCTCTCGCTCCCTACTCCTCTCTCGCTCCCTACTCCCTCTCTCGCTCCCTACTCCTCTCTCGCTCCCTACTCCTCTCTCGCTCCCTACTCCTCTCTCGCTCCCTACTCCCTCTCTCGCTCCCTATTCCTCTCTCGCTCCCTACTCCTCTCTCGCTCCCTATTCCCTCTCTCGCTCCCTACTCCTTTCTCGCTCCCTACTCCTCTCTCGCTCCCTACTCCCTCTCTCGCTCCCTACTCCCTCTCTCTCGCTCCCTACTCCTCTTTCGCTCCCTACTCCCTCTCGCTCCCTACCTCTCGCTCCCTACTCCCTCTCTCTCACTCCCTGCTCCCTCTCTCTCACTCCCTACTCCCTCTCTCGCTCCCTACTCCTCTCTCGCTCCCTACTCCTCTCTCGCTCCCTACTCCTCTCTCGCTCCCTACTCCCTCTCTCGCTCCCTACTCCCTCTCTCGCTCCCTACTCCTCTCTCGCTCCCTACTCCCTCTCTCGCTCCCTACTCCTCTCTCGCTCTCTCGCTCCCTACTCCCTCTCTCGCTCCCTACTCCCTCTCTCGCTCCCTACTCCCTCTCTCGCTCCCTACTCCCTCTCTCGCTCCCTACTCTGTTCTTATGTCTTGTTTGTTCATAATTTCTGCTTTGGTTGACAGTCCTTAAGGGGGGTGACCTGCTTTTTGTTATTTCTGTCCTTTTCTCTCTTTCTCTGGCTTGTATCCATTCGGCCCCATTCAGCCTACTATTTTAAGACGTTTTTCCCCATCTAGGTGTCGATTTATCCCTGGCGAGCGATAGCGAGCCAGCATTATATGAAGAAATCCGGTTTCGCCGGAGAAATTTTTCTATCGAAAAAATGTACAAATTTAGCCTGCTGTCTAACAAAAATTAAAAATATGCTGGCTCGCTACCGCTCACCAGTAGAAATTGACACCTGGATGGGGATAAATGTCTTAAAGCAGTAGGCTGAATGGGGCCAAATGGATACAAGCCAGAGAAAGAAAGAAAAGGACAGAACCAAAACAGGTCACCCCCCTTTAAGGGGAGGAAGGTCGTTTTTCTTGTCCCCTTTCTTCCTTAACCCCTTCATTACCGTGCCGTCCTTTTAACTATATACTGGCGACTATTAGACGCTTTTGTTAACCCTTTCACGCACATATGACGCAGAGGTTGCCAGATTAGCAATAAGAAATAGAGTTCTCTCACTCTTATAATTACCTCTCCAAAATTAGTTTTCTGCCCACAGCAAACTCAAAGACAACTGCAGAGGTTGAAGTAACTAAACTAAAGGTTTCTAAATACCCCTGATGGTAACAAAGGCTTTAAAGTATCCCCAATAGGCTCAACACAGCTAACTCAAAGACAACTGCAGAGGTTGAAGTAACTAAACTAAAGGTTTCTAAATACCCCTGATGGTAACAAAGGCTTTAAAGTATCCCCAATAGGCTCAACACAGCTAACTCAAAGACAACTGCAGAGGTTGAAGTAACTAAACTAAAGGTTTCTAATACCCCTGATGGTAACAAAGGCTTTAAAGTATCCCCAATAGGCTCAACACAGCTAACTCAAAGACAACTGCAGAGGTTGAAGTAACTAAACTAAGGTTTCTAAATACCCCTGATGGTAACAAAGGCTTTAAAGTATCCCCAATAGGCTCAACACAGCTAACTCAAAGACAACTGCAGAGGTTGAAGTAACTAAACTAAAGGTTTCTAAATACCCCTGATGGTAACAAAGGCTTTAAAGTATCCCCAATAGGCTCAACACAGCTAACTCAAAGACAACTGCAGAGGTTGAAGTAACTAAACTAAAGGTTTCTAAATACCCCTGATGGTAACAAAGGCTTTAAAGTATCCCCAATAGGCTCAACACAACTAACTCAAAGACAACTGCAGAGGTTGAAGTAACTAAACTAAAGGTTTCTAAATACCCCTGATGGTAACAAATGCTTTAAAGTATCCCTAATAGGCTCAAAATCGCGTCATATGTCGGAGAGGGTTAAGATTAAAACGAGCCTCCAGCCATTAACAGGCTTCGAACTATACCACTTAACCTTTTGATACAGATACTTCTTAAACTGCACACAACCGTCTAAACTGCACACAACCGTCTAAACTGCACACAACCGTCTAAACTGCACACAACCGTCTAAACTGCACACAACCGTCTAAACTGCACACAACCGTCTAAACTGCACACAACCGTCTAAATAAACTATAATAAAATAACAAACATTTCGACGGTAAAGAGGGGGTTAAGGGGGTTGACCTGTTTTTTTCACTTTCTTAGTTGTATCCACATGGTCCCATTCAGCCTACTGTTTAAGACATGTAACCCCATCCAGGTGGTAATTTTATCCTGGCGAGCGATAGCAAGCAAGCATTTTATGGAGAAATCCGGCTTCGCCGGAGATATTTTTCTTCTGAAAAATGTACAAATTTGGCCAGCTGTCTAACTCATCCAAACCTTGGTGGCTCGCTATCGCTCGCCAGGTATATATCGACACCTGGATAGGGATAAACGTCTTAAAACAGTAGGCTGAATGGGGCCGAATGGATACAACCCCGAGAAAGAGAGAAAAGGACAGAAATAACCAAAAGAAGGTCCCATCTCCCTTTAAGCAGGATACTTTTTCCGGCAATTTTAGATGAGCAATTTTTTTTTTTTTCCGTACTAAGTTGAGTCTCTTTTGTATCGTAATTGGAAACTAGATCGAAGGTAGATTAAGGGGAGATTTCCACTTGAGGGATTTTTTTCTTGACTCTTTTCTCCCTCATGTTTAGCCCCATTGTTTTTTCTAATTTTAAGACGTTTGCCCCATTATTTTGACGATTTTAAGAACTTTCAACCCATTTCTGTCAATTTTAAGACCTTTTGTGCCATTTAGGTGTCGATTTTATCCTGGCGAGCGATAGCGAGCCTGTAATTTAAGAGGAACCGGCTTTCAGCCGGCACATTTTTCTACCGAAAAATGTACAAATGTATCTTGAAAGGGGCTCAAGGGGGTGTAATCTTAAGCTTGATGGATATCTAGAGACCAAACTAGAAACCTGCCCTTAAGGGGGTAGTGCTTGGTCTGTACACTTATGTATTTATATATTTTTGAGTTTCCTCGCTAGACCTCCATCAAGCTTAGAAAAAACACCCCCTAGACCCCCTTTCAAGATAAATTTGTACATTTTTCGGTAGAAAAATTTCCCGGCCAAATGCCGGTTCCTTCCAAAACTAGAGACTCACTATCGTTCGCCAGGAAAAAAATCGAAACCTAAAGGGCACGAAGCTTAATATTGATAAACAAATGAGGCGAAAGGTCTCAAAGTCGCCAAACTAACGGAACGAACGTCTTAAAACCTCAAAGCTCATATGCTAAACATAAGGGAGAAGATGGTAAAGAAAAACCAAGTATACCCCCTTAAGTTAGGTATACCCCCCTTAAGTTAGGTATACCCCCTTAAGTTAGGTATACCCCCTTAAGTTAGGTATACCCCCTTAAGTTAGGTATACCCCCTTAAGTTAGGTATACCCCCTTAAGTTAGGTATACCCCCTTAAGTTAGGTATACCCCCTTAAGTTAGGCATACCCCCTTAAGTTAGGTATACCCCCCTTAAGTTAGGTATACCCCCTTAAGTTAGGTATACCCCCCTTAAGTTAGGTATACCCCCTTAAGTTAGGTATACCCCCCTTAAGTTAGGTATACCCCCCTTAAGTTAGGTATACCCCCTTAAGTTAGGTATACCCCCTTAAGTTAGGTAGTTTATTTCATACGGAACTTAAGGGGGGTGACCTGTTTTTTGTTATTTCTCTCCTTTTCTCTCTTTCTCTGGCTTGTATCCATTCGACCCCATTCAGCCAATTATTTTAAGACGTTTATCCCCATCTAGGTGTTGATTTCTTACTGGCGAGCGATAGCGAGCCAGCATTATATGAATAAATCCGGCTTCGCCGGGGACATTTTTCTATCGAAAAATTTAAAATTTTAGCCTGCTGTCAAAAACATTTAAAAAATATGCTGGCTCGCTACCGCTCACCAGTACAAAATTGACACCTGGATGGGGATAAACGTCTTAAAACAGTAGGCTGAATGGGACCAAATTGATACAAGCCAGAGAAAGAGAGAAAAGGAGAGAAAAAAACACAGGTCAACCCCACTTAAATGTTGAAGCTGCCCGACTACAATTGTGATACCGGCTTAAGGGGAGATGGGCCGGGTTTTGTTTTTGTTCTGGTCTATTAATTAATTTTTGTTTTGTTTTTGTTTTGTTTTTAGTTTCCTCCCTAGACCTCCATCAAGCTTAGAAAAACACCCCCTAGAGCCCCCTTCAAGATAAATGTGTACATTTTTCGCCAGTGAATTCTGCGGAAAAATTGGCGCTTGTGAGAAATAAGTAACATGCTTATTATTATTATTATTATCATTATTATTATTATTATTATTATTATTATTATTATTATCATTATTATTATTATTATTATTATTATCATTATTATTATTATTATTATTATTATTATTATTATTATTATTATTTGATTGGTATTATCGACTGTGTGTTTGTTTCCTTTGTTTTATGTGCAGTCGACTCGCATAATCCGCAGAGTCAGAATATTAGTTAGACTTTTTAGAAACTTGGGAAGGGGAGGTTTTTAGTTGATTCCCTAGACTTCCATCAAGCTTAAAATGACTCCCCCTGGACCCCCTTTCAAGCTAAATTGATACATTTTTCGGTAGAAAAATGTCCCGGCCGAAGGCCGGTTCCCTTAAATTACAGGCTCGCTATCGCTCGCCAGGAAAAAATCAACACCTAAATGGCACGAATGGTCTTAAAATTGACAGAAATGGGGCGAGGGTTCTTAAAATCGCCAAACTAATGGGGCAAGCGTCTTTAAATCTCACAAGCAATGGGGCTAAACATGAAGGAGAAAGAGGTTCAGAAAAAACTCCTCCAGGTGGAAATCCCCCCTTAAAAGATAATCCCTTCTGTACCGGCGAAATCATTTTGTTATTATTATATTCTGGCAACCATAACTCTATTGTTTTCCAGCTGATCATAAATTGAATCTCTTATTAGCTGATTTCTCGATAGGTAATGGCAATATATGAAACTACTATGGCTGTGTGTCGTATTAATGCCAAGTTTTCATAATTAACAGCATATTTCGCTACAAAATCTACCTTATAGCTGAGTAACAGAGATAGAAACATGGCAATTTACCCTCAGCTGGAAAAAAATAGAGTATAGTAGACCACTTTATTCAGTTTAGGAAGGATCTCTAGCTATTATAAGCCTTCGAACTATTATTCCGTCAACCAGTAGACAATTGTATTATCATTCCGTCAACCAGTAGACAATTGTATTATTCCGTCAACCAGTAGACAATTGTATTATCATTCCGTCAACCAGTAGACAATTGTATTATTCCGTCAACCAGTAGACAATTGTATTATCATTCCGTCAACCAGTAGACAATTGTATTATGATTCCGTCAACCAGTAGACAATTGTATTATGATTCCGTCAACCAGTAGACAATTGTATTATCATTCCGTCAACCAGTAGACAATTGTATTATGATTCCGTCAACCAGTAGACAATTGTATTATCATTCCGTCAACCAGTAGACAATTGTATTATGATTCCGTCAACCAGTAGACAATTGTATTATGATTCCGTCAACCAGTAGACAATTGTATTATGATTCCGTCAACCAGTAGACAATTGTATTATCATTCCGTCAACCAGTAGACAATTGTATTATGATTCCGTCAACCAGTAGACAATTGTATTATCATTCCGTCAACCAGTAGACAATTGTATTATCATTCCGTCAACCAGTAGACAATTGTATTATGATTCCGTCAACCAGTAGACAATTGTATTATGATTCCGTCAACCAGTAGACAATTGTATTATCATTCCGTCAACCAGTAGACAATTGTATTATCATTCCGTCAACCAGTAGACAATTGTATTATCATTCCGTCAACCAGTAGACAATTGTATTATCATTCCGTCAACCAGTAGACAATTGTATTATGATTCCGTCAACCAGTAGACAATTGTATTATGATTCCGTCAAGCAGTAGACAATTGTATTATGATTCCGTCAACCAGTAGACAATTGTATTATGATTCCGTCAACCAGTAGACAATTGTATTATGATTCCGTCAACCAGTAGACAATTGTATTATGATTCCGTCAACCAGTAGACAATTGTATTATGATTCCGTCAACCAGTAGACAATTGTATTATCATTCCGTCAACCAGTAGACAATTGTATTATGATTCCGTCAACCAGTAGACAATTGTATTATTATTCCGTCAACCAGTAGACAATTGTATTATTATTCCGTCAACCAGTAGACAATTGTATTATGATTCCGTCAACCAGTAGACAATTGTATTATTATTCCGTCAACCAGTAGACAATTGTATTATTATTCCGTCAACCAGTAGACAATTGTATTATTATTCCGTCAACCAGTAGACAATTGTATTATGATTCCGTCAACCAGTAGACAATTGTATTATTATTCCGTCAACCAGTAGACAATTGTATTATTATTCCGTCAACCAGTAGACAATTGTATTATGATTCCGTCAACCAGTAGACAATTGTATTATTATTCCGTCAACCAGTAGACAATTGTATTATTATTCCGTCAACCAGTAGACAATTGTATTATGATTCCGTCAACCAGTAGACAATTGTATTATTATTCCGTCAACCAGTAGACAATTGTATTATCATTCCGTCAACCAGTAGACAATTGTATTATGATTCCGTCAACCAGTAGACATTGTATTATCATTCCGTCAACCAGTAGACAATTGTATTATGATTCCGTCAACCAGTAGACAATTGTATTATCATTCCGTCAACCAGTAGACAATTGTATTATGATTCCGTCAACCAGTAGACAATTGTATTATGATTCCGTCAACCAGTAGACAATTGTATTATGATTCCGTCAACCAGTAGACAATTGTATTATCATTCCGTCAACCAGTAGACAATTGTATTATGATTCCGTCAACCAGTAGACAATTGTATTATCATTCCGTCAACCAGTAGACAATTGTATTATCATTCCGTCAACCAGTAGACAATTGTATTATTATTCCGTCAACCAGTAGACAATTGTATTATCATTCCGTCAACCAGTAAACAATTGTATTATAATTCCGTCAACCAGTAGACAATTGTATTATGATTCCGTCAACTAGTAGACAATTGTATTCAGTTTAGGAAGGCTCTCTCTCAATTATTAGCCTTCGAAGTATCTCAATTAACCCTTTTTAACCACCACAGATCCTTCCTAAGCTTTTGTTTTCCTTTTTTTTTTGCGTAATAGGCTATCATCTAAATATAGCTAGAATAAATTATAACAGACGTCAATACATTTCAATATTAAATATTGAGAAAGAAATGGGACGAAAGGTTTTAAAATCGCCAAACTAATGGGGCGAACGTCTTAAAATCTGAAAACTAATGGGGCTAAACATGATGGAGGAGGGTGACCAGGAAAACTACCCATCTCCCCTTAAGTAAACATTCCACTTCATCATTATCGAGGACTCTTAACTTTCCTGTTTATATATTAAACCTCAAAACTAATATGCTAAACATGAGGGAGAAAGGGGTCCACAAAAAGCGATTACTACCCCCCTTAAGCCAGTATCACACGAGAGCTTTTATAGTCAACATTCGATGATCAATATTTTTCTGGCAACATTTCTGGAATATTTTGCCCTGGTATCGGAAACTAGACTGATGATAGATGAATTTAGGTGACAGACAAATATTTAATGTTGACCTCATAAGCTATCAGACCAGTGTTAAGGGGAGGTTTTTAGTGTGTTCCCTAGACCTCCATCAAGCTTGAAATGTCACCCCCTAAGCCCCCTTTCAAGATAAATTTGTAAATTTTTCGGTAGAAAAATGTCCCGGCCGAAGGCCGGTACCTCTTAAATTACAGGCTCGCTATCGCTCGCCAGGTAAAAATCGACACCTAAATGGCACGAAAAGTCTTAAAATTGACAGAAATGGGACGAATGTTCTTAAAATCGCCAAACTAATGGGGCGAATGTCTTAAAATCTCAAAAGCAATGGGACTAAACATGAGGGAGAAAGGGGTCCAGAAAAAAGTCTCTCAAGTGGAAATCCCCCCTTAAGGATAAATGTTGAGGGAAAAAGCGCTCGTGTGATACCGCCTTTAGCCACCCCTCCCCCTTGTGACATTCTGTTAATCTCCTATTGAAGGGATATTCTCTCTCTCTCTCTCTCTCTCTCGCTCTCGCTCTCTCTCTATCTCTCTCTCTCTCAAACAATTCCTAGTTACATATATTAAGTATCTATCATCAATTAATATTATCGCTCTCTCTCTCTCTCTCTCTCGCTCTCTCTCTCTCTCTCTCTCTCTCTCTCTCTCTCTCTCTCTCTCTCTCTCTCTCTCTCTCTCTCTCTCTCTCTCCTCTCTCTCTCTCTCTCTCTCTCTCTCGTTCTCTGTCATTGTCTCACTCCTCTCTCTCTCTCTCTCTCTCTCTCTCTCTCTCTCTCTCTCTCTCTCTCTCTCTCTCCGTTATTGTTTGTTCAGCTGAAGAGAGCGTTAGAAAAGAAAAAAATATTACACAAATAAAAAATTAGAATAATAAACATCACTAAATATGTACGTACTACTAAGGGGAGGTGTGGTGGAGTGGTCATGCCACTGGATTGGTAATCCAATGGACCCGGGTTCAAATCCCGATATGTCAATGGGAAGATATTATTGAGATTGAATTTGTGCTGTACCTAGTATCAGTGCATTACCACAAAGCCCACCGAAATGCCAAAAAAATACCCTCATTGTTCCCTGATTAAATAACACTGTATGAATATTCCCATATTCAAAATATGTTACAGGGGGACAATGCCTAGTGAGTTCACTGCTCAATAGGTGGCGTTCTGAGAGTGAGGGTCTGAGTCTGGAGGGTGAGGCGGTGAAGCGCTTGAACGAAGCAACCAGCCGCTTCAGAGATGGAGCTGCTTCGAGCCATGATGGATGCTTCGCATGTCTCACTCCCCAGACTGGAACAAGACCTCACGGGCTTCACCGTGTTCAGCGGTGGACTGTACAGGCTCTCAGCCTATGCCAGAGAGGGAGTAGTTCGAATATAGAAAAAAAAAAAAAAAAAAAGTGATTGGTTGGATGATTCCAATTAACCCCAAAATTTACATGCTGCTAAGGCAGCATATACTGTATATATATATATTAGCTTAATATAAATAGGAAAAGGTTATGTTTCCTTTATCACGCCGTGGTGTAGTGGATTAAAGCGTCGGTGGTTCGAGTCCGGCTGGGAGTATATGAACATTTAGTAGCTCACGTGTATTTGTGAGATAAACTTGATATTAATGACTCGTGTTTGGCTGGCCGAGAATTAAATTAAATATCTTTAACCCGAGTTGCGTGGGGAAACCTGTAAAAATCCCTGTATAGCACCTTGAAATATGGATCCTACGACTTGTTTGAATTGAAATATATTCTCCAAGTAGGATTTCCCTTCTCCTTAATATAAATTGGAAAAGGTTAAGTTTCCATTGTCACGCCATGGTGTAGTCGATTAAAGCTTGGACATTCGTCACAACCTCAAGAGCTACCCATAACATCCGCTGCCGCACCTTCACCTCGTCCTGCAGCTTCAGGGAAACTGTAGACATCCTTCGTGCCCTTGATAACTTGAGTCACGACGCACAGGACAATACAGAATAACAAGACACTACTCACGCTGGCCAACCCAAAGACACTACTCACGCTGGCCAACCCAAAGACACTACTCACGCTGGCCAACCCAAAGACACTACTCACGCTGGCCAACCCAAAGACACTACTCACGCTGGCCAACCCAAAGACACTACTCACGCTGGCCAACCCAAAGACACTACTCACGCTGGCCAACCCAAAGACACTACTCACGCTGGCCAACCCAAAGACACTACTCACGCTGGCCAACCCAAAGACACTACTCACGCTGGCCAACCCAAGACACTACTCACGCTGGCCAACCCAAGACACTACTCACGCTGGCCAACCCAAAGACACTACTCACGCTGGCCAACCCAAAGACACTACTCACGCTGGCCAACCCAAAGATACTACTCACGCTGGCCAACCCAAGACACTACTCACGCTGGCCAACCCAAAGACACTACTCACGCTGGCCAACCCAAAGACACTACTCACGCTGGCCAACCCAAAGACACTACTCACGCTGGCCAACCCAAGACACTACTTACGCTGGCCAACCCAAGACACTATTCACGCTGCCCAACCCAAAGACACTACTCACGCTGGCCAACCCAAAGACACTACTCACGCTGCCCAACCCAAAGACACTACTCACGCTGGCCAACCCAAAGACACTACTCACGCTGGCCAACCCAAGACACTACTCACGCTGGCCAACCCAAAGACACTACTCACGCTGGCCAACCCAAAGATACTACTCACGCTGGCCAACCCAAAGACACTACTCACGCTGGCCAACCCAAGACACTACTCACGCTGGCCAACCCAAGACACTACTCACGCTGGCCAACCCAAAGACACTACTCACGCTGGCCAACCCAAAGATACTACTCACGCTGGCCAACCCAAGACACTACTCACGCTGGCCAACCCAAAGACACTACTCACGCTGGCCAACCCAAAGACACTACTCACGCTGGCCAACCCAAAGACACTACTCACGCTGGCCAACCCAAGACACTACTCACGCTGGCCAACCCAAAGACACTACTCACGCTGGCCAACCCAAAGACACTACTCACGCTGGCCAACCCAATACACTACTCACGCTGGCCAACCCAACAAACTACTCACGCTGGCCAACCCAAAGACACTACTCACGCTGGCCAACCCAAAGACACTACTCACGCTGGCCAACCCAAGACACTACTCACGCTGGCCAACCCAAAGACACTACTCACGCTGGCCAACCCAAAGACACTACTCACGCTGGCCAACCCAAGACACTACTCCCGCTGGCCAACCCAAAGACACTACTCACGCTGGCCAACCCAAGACCACTTCTCACGCTGGCCAACCCAAAGACACTACTCACGCTGGCCAACCCAAGACACTACTCACGCTGGCCAACCCAAAGACACTACTCACGCTGGCCAACCCAAGACACTACTCACGCTGGCCAACCCAAAGACACTACTCACGCTGGCCAACCCAAAGACACTACTCACGCTGGCCAACCCAAGACACTACTCACGCTGGCCAACCCAAAGACACTACTCACGCTGGCCAACCCAAAGACACTACTCACGCTGGCCAATCCAAAGACACTACTCACGCTGGCCAACCCAAGACACTACTCACGCTGGCCAACCCAAAGACACTACTCACGCCTGGCCAACCCAAAGACACTACTCACGCTGGCCAACCCAAAGACACTACTCACGCTGGCCAACCCAAGACACTACTCACGCTGGCCAACCCAAGACACTACTCACGCTGGCCAACCCAAGACACTACTCACGCTGGCCAACCCAAAGACACTACTCACGCTGGCCAACCCAAAGACACTACTCACGCTGGCCAACCCAAAGACACTACTCACGCTGGCCAACCCAAAGATACTACTCACGCTGGCCAACCCAAAGACACTACTCACGCTGGCCAACCCAAGACACTACTCACGCTGGCCAACCCAAGACACTACTCACGCTGGCCAACCCAAAGACACTACTCACGCTGGCCAACCCAAAGATACTACTCACGCTGGCCAACCCAAGACACTACTCACGCTGGCCAACCCAAAGACACTACTCACGCTGGCCAACCCAAAGACACTACTCACGCTGGCCAACCCAAGACACTACTCACGCTGGCCAACCCAATACACTACTCACGCTGGCCAACCCAACAAACTACTCACGCTGGCCAACCCAAAGACACTACTCACGCTGGCCAACCCAAAGACACTACTCACGCTGGCCAACCCAAAGATACTACTCACGCTGGCCAACCCAAAGACACTACTCACGCTGGCCAACCCAAGACACTACTCACGTGTGGCCAACCCAAGACACTACTCACGCTGGCCAACCCAAGACACTACTCACGCTGGCCAACCCAAGACACTACTCACGCTGGCCAACCCAAGACACTACTCACGCTGGCCAACCCAAGACACTACTCACGCTGGCCAACCCAAAGGCAAGCAATCAGCCTGCTGACTTAAGGGGAGGTTGTTAGTTAGTTCCCTAGACTTCCATCAATCTTAAAACTACACCCCCTAGACCCCCTTTCAAGATAAATGTGTACATTTTTCGGTAGAAAAAAGGTCCAGGCCAAAGGCCGATTCCTCTTAAATTACAGGGCTCGCTATCGCTCGCCAGGAAAAAATCGAGACCTAATTGACAGGAAAGGTCTTAAAATTGACAGAAATGGGGCGAAAGTTCATAAAATCGCCAAACTAATGGGTCTAAAGATGAGGGAGAAGGTGGTCTAGAAAAACGACTCGTCTCCCCTGTCTCTCTCTCTTTGCTATCCTTTCCTTCCACTGTCCCTTATTCTCGGGTTAGCTTTCTCTACTAGAATTAAGTCCTGACCACCTCGCAGGGATCGTAAGGTCTGTGTGGTCAGGGTATCTATGTAAATATATGTAAATCTCTCTCTCTCTCTCTCTCTCTCTCTCTCTCTTGTGTAGTTTTGTTGTGAATTGTTTCCCTGGAGTTTTGCATAATCCTAAATTTATATTACATAACGCAATAACCTCTCCCACACACACACACACACACATACAGTCATATGTGCGTGCCCGTGTTAACACATACACATGTTAGCCTCAGTTCACCTAGCTGTAAATAGGTACCTGGAATAAGTGGACGACGTTGTGACGTCCCATCTGGGGTTGGCAAAAATGGTACAAGGCGAGATGGGTATCATATGGTTCACCTAAGCTGATGGCTACCTAAGCCTTCGGGCGAGACGGTACCGTCTATAGTGAGAATGGTACCATACAGATCCACCCTAAGCCTTCGTTTCCGATGTCTCCAATTGGCTAAAAATACAGACTACACACACATCCACAGCCATTCCAACGATACATATAACACCTACACATATAGGAGGCGGGAAATAACGAGCATGCTCACTCCCGCAATACAACTAGAGTAAGTACACAGTCATATGCGCGTGCCCATGTTCGTAAATACAGTCACACAGACGCGCACACACACAGACACACACACACATATATATATACTCGTGTATACATATATATATATACCAGTGACATCCTTTATTTCTACTCTGTCATATATTAGACTAATTAATTCAGGTTAAGAAGGACGTGTACCAATTTAAAAGCTACCCACTATACCAATTATTCCTTTTAGCTAATATAATATCCTTCCTA
>CM064533.1:54874508-54995368 GCA_032716605.1 Paralithodes platypus | reverse complement strand
TAACGTTTTGATTGACCCTTAAGAAGACGTTTAGGAGCAACCGCCAACACTATTAAGGGCCTTCATGTGTCGTGGAGTGCATGCTAAACACACACACACACGCACACACACACACGCACACACACACTCACTCACTCACTCACTCACTCACACACGCACGCGCACACACACGCACACACACTAACTCACTCACACACGCACGCACGCACACACACACACACACACACACACACACACACACACACACGCAGTACACACACACACACACACACACACACACACACACACACACACATCGAAACACACACACTATTCCCCCCCCCCCCCCCACACACACACTATCTCTTTCTCTCTCTCTCTCTCGCTCGCTCTCTCTCTCTCGCTCGCTCTCTCTTTCTCTCTCTCTCTCTCTCTCTCTTTCTCTTTCTCACACACACTATCTCTCTCTCTCTCTCTCTCTCTCTCTCTCTCTCTCTCTCTCTCTCTCTCTCTCTCTCTCTCACACACACACCCTTACACAAACCAAGAAGCCATCAAGCCGTAAATGTCACTCAGCACCCCTCCCATGTTATCATTCCCGTCACCATCACTTAAGGGGGCCCACCTCGCTTGTTTTATCTTTCTCTCCTTCTCTCTTTGGCTTGTATCCATTCGGCCCCATTCAGTCTACGGTTTTAGGACGTTTGCCCCCATTTAGGTGTCAATATTTTTCTTGCGAGCGGTAGCGAACCAGCATATATATATATTTTTTTTTTACAGCAAGCTAAATTTGTACATTTTCGATAGAAAAAAAAAATCCGGCAAAGCCGGATTTCTACATACAATGCTGGCTCGCTATCGCTCGCCAGGAATAAATCGACACCTAGGTGGGGATAAACGTCTTAAAATAGTTGGCTGAATGGGGCCGAATGGATACAAGCCAGAAGAGAAAGAGAGAAAAAGGACAGAAATAACAAAAAGCAGGTCACCCCTTAACAATCCACTCAACATTATAGAGGCCCTTCAAGTAAATACGGCCCACTCCATCTTCTATATAAACAAACCTCCAGCGAGTCTATTATTCACTCTCCAGCATCACTTGAACAACACCAACACCAACCACCACCCAATATCAATCCAACACCAAACAATCCACTCAACATTATTGGTCCTTCAAGCATATATGGCCCACTCCATCTTCTATATAAACAAACCTCCAGCGAGTCTAAATTCAACTCTCCACCTTTCACATTCCTGACCTTCCACCACTCAATATCAATCCAACACCAAACAATCCACTCAACATTATTGGTCCTTCAAGTAGGCTAAATATGGCCCACTCCATCTATATAATATTTTCGATTGTCAGTCTGTCTGTCTGTCTGTCTGTTCTTTATAGGCGGCCGCAGTTTTGGACCTGGGGAGCTGAAACTTTGCATGTGGGTGTCAATTGACCTGGGTCAGGTCATAGAAGGGGCGAGGCCACGATCGGAGGTCGTTTCGAGGCCGAAATTGAAAAAAAATTGAAAACAAAACAAAAAATGAAAAAATTGCCGTTTGGGGCAGAAGGAGGCCTCCGATCGAAAAGTTGTATGGAACGAAAGTTGTTCGGAGCATCCCAAAATGGGGGTACGCATGAGGTCAGATCCAAAATCGGAGGTCATTTAGCGGCCGAAATCGAGGTCGCCGTTTAATGAGGCACAGGGAGGTCGAGGCCGGTGATTATGGTAGTATTGATGATGGTGATTATGGTAGTAGTAGTGGTGGTAGTAGTGATGGTGATCATGGTGATTACCCGGGCAACGCCGGGTACCCCTGCTAGTCTTATATAAACCTCCAGCGAGTCTATTATTCAACTCTCCAGCATCACTTGAACAACACCACCCACCTCCCAGCATCTATCTACTGTAGCACACTATTTTTTTTTATTATATTTTTTTAATACCTCAACACACTCACCACTATCCGTCTGGGGTTAGGACGGGTTCACCATTGCAGGATCTGGATTTAGTGAGCCTTGCCTTACAATTTTGTAGTTTGTTTCCTACTCCTTCAGCAATCTTAAAATTTCACCCCCTTGACCCCCTTTCAAGATAAATTTGTACATTTTTCGGTAGAAAAATGTCCCGGCCTAAGGCCGGTTACTCTTAAATTACAGGCTCGCTATCGCTCGCCAGGATAAAATCGACACCTAAATGGCACGAAAGGTATTAAATTTGACAGACTGGGGCGGAAATTCTTAAAATCACCAAACTAATGGGTCAAACATCTTAAAATCTCAAAAGCAATGGGGCTAGACATGAGGGAGAAAGGGGTCAAGAAAAAAGTCCCTCAAGTGGAAATCTCCCCTTAACCATGGTGGTGGTGGTGGGGGGGGGGGGGGGGGGGTTCTCTCGGGACTGCTTTACGATCACCGAATTTGGTCTAAGGGGGGTCACCTGTTTTTGTTCTGTCCTTTTCTATCTTTCTCTGGCTTGTATCCATTTGGCCCCATTCAGCCTACTATTTTAAGACGTTTATCGCCATCCAGGTGTCAATTTCTTACTGGTGAGCGAGCTAGCATATTTTTTATTTTTGTTAGACAGCAGGCTAAATTTGTACATTTTTCGATAGAAAAATGTCTCCGGCGAAGCCAGATTTCTTCATATAATGCTGGCTCGCTATCGCTCGCCAGGAAGAAATCGACACCTAGATGGGGATAAACGTCTTAAAATAGTTGTCTGAATGGGGCCGAATGGATACAAGCCAGAGAAAGAGAGAAAAGGACAGCAATAACAAAAAGCAGGTCACTATACTATATGCTATAACAACAGAGACGGGACAATTGTTGAAATTTTTTGCGCTATTTTAAAAATAATATATAAACGCAATTTTGTTTTCAAACTCATATTATTTTGTAAATAACTTTGAGCCCAGTAAGAGAATACCGGTTTGGCTACTGACTGGCTGACTGACTTTGGTAGAGCTTCGGTAAACAACAATATTATACAAAAATTTACTCGGCTAAAATAGGACCATGTGATCAATTGGGTGGAAATAATCTTATAAAGACTAACTATCCTAGTGATGGTATAAGGAACAACCCGTGATCATATACTAAAAGGGTTAATAGCCCAGGTGAGCTAATTAACATAAACTAAAAGGGTTAATATCCCAGGTGAGCTAATTAACATAAGGGGTTAATATTGCAGGTGAACTAATTAGCATAAACTAAAAGGGTTAATATCCCAGGTGAGCTAATTAACATAAGGGATTAATATCCCAGGTGAACTAATTAGCATAAACTAAAAGGGTTAATATCCCAGGTGAGCTAATTAACATAAGGGATTAATATCCCAGGTGAACTAATTAGCATAAACTAAAAGGGTTAATATCCCAGGTGAGCTAATTAACATAAGGGATTAATATCCCAGGTGAACTAATTAGCATAAACTAAAAGGGTTAATATCCCAGGTGAGCTAATTAACATAAGGGGTTAATATTGCGGGTGAACTAATTAACATAACTAAAAGGGTTAATATTGCAGGTGAACTAATTAACATAAACTAAAAGGGTTAATATTGCAGGTGAACTAATTAACATAAACTAAAAGGGTTAATATCCCAGGTGAACTAATTAAGAGGGGATGGGCCGGTTTTCTGGACCACTTTCTCCCTCATGTTTAGCCTCATTAGTTTTCAGATGTCAAGATGTTTGCCCCATTAGTTAGTCAATTTTAAGACCTTTCGCCCCATTTCTTCGTCAATATTTAGACCTTTCGTGCTGTTTAGGTGTCGAGTTTTTCCCTGGCGAACGATAGTGAGCCTGTAGGTTGGAAGACCCGCCTTGAGGCCGGGAAATTTGTCTACCGAAAAATGTACAAATTAATCTAGAAGGGGGATCTAATGGATTTTTTTTTGTTTTTATGTTCGAGGGAGGTCTAGGGAGGAAACTAGAAAAATAATGAATACGGGTGAGCTAATTAACATAAACTCAAAGGGTTAATATTGCACAGGTGAGCTAATTAACATAAACAGTGGAGGGGTTTACGAGGCCACCAGGTGATCTTATCCTCCGCAAGACCTTCGCTGACCATTTCAATATACCAGGACCCGTTCTTTATGGGGGGGGGGGGTCACTTTTTTTTTTTTTTTTTTTTTATCTTTCTCTCCTTTTCTCTCTTTCCCTGGCTTTTATCCATTCGCCCCCATTCAGCCAATTGTTTTAAGACGTTGATCCCCGTCCAGGTGTCGATTTTTTCCTGGCGAGCAATAGCGAGCCAGCATTGTATGGAGAAATCCGGCTTCGCCGGAGACATTTTTCTATCGAAAAATTTACAAATTTAGCTTGCTGTCAAAACAAATATATATATATATATATATATAGTATGCTGGCTCGCTACCGCTCGCAAGGAAAATATTGACACCTGGATGGGGGTAAACGTCTTAAAACAGTAGGCTGAATGGGGCCGAATGGATACAAGCCAAAGAGAGAGGGAGAGAAAGAGACAACAAGCGAGGTGGGGTCCCTCTGTAGTTCAGTTGCATTTATACGATTTTATGAAGTTTAGGAAGGATATATGGCAGGTAAAAGGGTCAATTTTGATAGTTTGTAATCTTTTAACGGGTATACATCCTTCCTCAGCTGAAGAAACCCGTCTTAACAGTTACCAGACTATAATGAAAAGACTAGCGCCGGTACTGAATGAGATCCATATATATTGGCTATACTATCTAGGTTGGTACGGTCGCGCTAATAAGTCATGGTCCAGCTGTTATTACGTTTTGGCTTGCTTTGTGCTGTATTAACCCCTTGAAGCTCTGACGCGTTTTAGCAGTACCTTTTGGCTATTATTAGACAATTTTATGCAGCTTAGGAAGGATCTGTGGGTATTAAAAGGGTAAAGACTCTCTCAATCAACCCTCTGACACCATGTACCCTTCCTAATCTGAATAAAATCGTCTAATAATTACCAGAAAACAAAACAGAAATGCGTCTTGGAGCTTGAAAGGGTTAATGTCTGTCAGATGTTGAATAGGGTGGGTAAGTGTAGGAGGCTAATAAGTCATGTCTCAGCTGTTATTACGTTTGGCTTGCTCTGTGCTGTATTAATGTCTGTCAGATGTTGAATAGGGTGGGTAAGTGTAGGAACATGTTTGTATATTTCAATGATCGTGTTCTTTTAGTTCATACATTTTATTTTAGTAAGCGATGTTTCCACATAGCGATTTTGATAAAGTTAATTTGACTTCGTCCTTGACTTTGTCTTCGTCCCAGTATTGGTTTGTTTAGTTTGCTAGTTTTACATTTTAATTGATATGAAGGAATGAAGCTTAGATATATATGGCTGATACCAATTATTGATCAAAACATACTTGGTGCCGAGACATCACTTATTAGCGCGACTGTACTTCGTAATGGAATGTTTACTGTTGATTTAATTGTCTGTGGATTTCCGAAAACCTGTCTGATTGTCTTCATGGTCATCATTAGCATCAATCATTATCATCATTAGCACTATCACTACCATCATCAACAACACCATCAATACTATCATCACCATTACCATCATTATTATTATTATTATTATTATTATTATTATTATTATTATTATTATTATTAGTAGTAGTAGTAGTAGTAGTAGTAGTAGTTGATTGGTTGTCAGGTTAAGGCTACATCTCTTCCTCCCTCCCTGCCTCTCTCCCCCTCTCTATCCCTCCCTCCCTCCCTCCCACCCTTTCTTGGCTCGTGTCCACACCCCAAACCCCCTCCTCCTCCTCCTTCTTCTTTTTCTTCTTCTTCCTACCCCTCCATTTCCTCACTTCCCCCACTTATACTTCCTCCCCCCCCTCCCTCCCTCCCCCCTCTCACCTTAGATAGCCAACAGGATTAGAGACAGCCACCGAACAGGTCCCTTTACTTCTAATTAATTTTTACTCCCCCCCAACCCCACCCCCCCCCCCCCCCCACCCCCCCCCCCCCCCTCTCTCGGCCCCCACCACATTCTCTCTCTCTCTCGTTGGCTCCCTCATTTCTTTACTCTCCCCCTTCTCTATCTCCCCACCCCCTCTCTTCCCTACACCCCCACTCTTTCTCTCCCTTTCCCCTCACCCAAACCCTCCATCACCAACACCCCACCCCCTTCGTCTATACTCTCTCTCTCTCTCTCTCTCTCTCTCTCTCTCTCTCTCTCTCTCTCTCTCTCTCTCTCTCTCTTCCTCTCTCTTCTCTCTCTCTTCTCTCAACCTGCTCGCCTCTCCATCCCCCCTCCCCCTCCCTCTCTCTACTCCCCCCCCTCCTCCCTCCCCTCCCTCCTTTAGTCCTGCTTGCCATCTGTTCTCACTTCCTCCTACTTCCTTCCTTCCTTCCTCTCTTCTTCCTCTCTCAGTTGTTGCTTATTCCTCTTTCTCTCTTTCTCTCTTTCTTCCTTCTTACTTCCTCTACTTCTACTATTCTCTCTTACCCCCATTTTCTCCATTCTCTCTCTTTTGCTTCTTCTTTCTCTCTTTATTCTTTCTTTCCTGTGTCCCTTTCTTCCTTCCTCTACTCCTATTACTCTCTCTTACCCCTATTTTCTCCATTTTCTCTCTTTTGCTTCTTCTTTCTCTCTTTATTCTTTCTTTCCTCTCTTTATTCTTTCTTTTGCTTCTTCTTTCATCTCTTTATTCTTTATTTCCTGTGTCCCTTTCTTCCTTCCTCTACTCCTATTACTCTATCTTCCCCCCCATTTTCGTCTTTCTCTCTCAGTTGCTTCTTCTCCCCCTTTCCTTCCGCCACACTAACGGAACAAACGTCTTAAAACCTGAAAACGAATAGGCTAAACATGAGGGAGAAGGGGGTCCAGAAAAAGCGAGTACTACCCCCCCCCCCCCCTTTTAACCCTTTTGGACTTTCATCTCGCCCTTCTGATGCCTCGGCTATTATTACCAAGATTGTGTTTTGCGAAGTGTGTGTGAATTGGTATTGTATTGTTGTTGTTGTTGTGTGTTCATTGTTTTCCGTTGTGTTGTCCCTATTCTGGCTCTGTCTTGAGTCGCGCCCCCAAAAAAAAAAATAAAAAAAAAATAAAAAAAAAATAAATAAAAAAAATAGGAAAAATGGGGATTGGGCCTGAGTATATAAAATAAAATGTAATAGATAGTTTTGTATTTAAGTTTTGTTTGTTATACTGTCATCATTCCTGATTTCTTACATTATTCTTTACTTTGTCGTTCTGCAGCACCATAATCTTTTAAGGGGAGGTACTTAGTTTGTTCCCTAGGCCTCCATCAAGCTTAAAATGACATCCCCTTGAGTCCCTTTCAAGATAAATGTGCACATTTTTCGGTAGAAAAATTTCCCGGCCGAAGGCCGGTTCCTCTTAAATTACAGGCTCGCTATCGCTCGCCAGGATAAAATCGACACCTGAATGGCACGAAAGGTCTCAATATGGGGTGAAAGTTCTTAAAATCGCTAAACTAATGGGGCAAACGTTTTATAATATCAAAAGCAATGGGGCTAAACATGAGGGAGAAAGGGGTCCAGAAAAAATTCCCTCAAGTGGAGATCTCCCCTTAATTCAGATTATCCTGCTTGTATCTTCTTAGTGTTAAGGGGAAGGTAGTGGCTTTTTTTTGGGGGGGACCCCTTTCTCCCTCATATTTCGCCCCATTAGTTTTTTAAGACGTTCGCCCTATTAGTTTGTCGATTTTACGACCTTCGCCCCATTTTTGTTGTCAATCTCAAGACCTTTCGTGCCATTTAGGTGTCGATTTTTTTTCCTGGCAATAGCTTCTAATTTTCGAGGAAGCTGCCTTTGGTCGGGATATTTTTTACCGATTAATGTACAGATGTATTTCGAAGAGGGATTTTTGAGGATGATATATAATTATAGTATATATATTAAGGGAGCCCACCTCGCTTTTTGTTCTCTTTGGCTTGTATCCATTCGGCCCCATTCAGCCTACTGTTTTTAAGACGTTTACTCCCATCCAGGTGTCATTATTTTTCTGGTGAGCGGTAGCGAGCCAGCATATATATATTTTTGTTTTGACAGCAAACTAAATTTGTACATTTTTCGATGGAATCCTCCTCCCCTTGTAACATTCACCTACTAGAGAAAACAGATAAATGGGTGAGGGAATGCGAAAGTGGTCCTGAACCCTAAGAATTGGAACTTTAAATGTTTGTTTTCGGTTCGGGCTGTCTCGAGTCGGCCACCCCCAGCAACGGGGTATGTGCCTGGGTATATACGTACTTACATACATACAATAATCATACGTACATACATACATACATACATACATACATACATACTGTACATACATACATACATGCATGCATACATACATACATGCATACATACATACATACTGTACATACATACATACATGCATGCATACACACATACATGCATACATACATACATACATACTTCATGTTTGGCTTACTTCTACTTCAATTCAATTAAATTCAAATTCAATTCCAATTTAGCTCATAATACGCATATTAAATATATGGAGGATGTGAATGCGTACAGCTGAGCCCGGTACGCCAAGGTTTAGCAGCTCAGGCACCTTGGTGAAACATTGGTGCTGTCAGACTAGTATTTATTATAATCAGTTAAGGGGAGATTTCCACTTGAGAGATTTTTTTCTTGACTCCTTTCTCCCTCGTGTTTAACCCCATTGTGTTTCTAATTTTAAGACGTTCGCCCCATTATTTTGACGATTTTAAGTACTTTCAACCCATTTCTATCAATTTTAAGACCTTTCGTGCCATTTAGGTGTCGATTTTATCCTGGCGAGCGATAGCGAGCCTGTAATTTAAGAGGAACCGGCTTTCAGCCGGGACATTTTTCTACCGAAAAATGTACAAATTTATCTTGAAAGGAGCTCAAGGGGGTGTAATCTTAAGCTTGATGGATATCTAGGGACCAAACTAAAAACCTCCCCTTAAGGGGGGGGGGGGGGGGGTCACCTCCTATATTTTTGTATCTCTCTCCCTCGGGGTTGTATAGATTCGGCCCCATTCAGCCAACTGTTTATCTCCATCCAGGTGGCGAGCGGTAGCGAGCCAGCATTTTTTTTTATTTTGACAGCAGGCTAAATTTGTACATTATTCGATTGAAAAAGTTCCCATCAAGATTTCTCAGTTTTGAAGATTTTTTTTCGTGAAAGAGGGTGCTAATTTATATAAAGTTGGGTCTTAATAGGATGCAGAGACATGGTGGTTTCGTATTTTGTCTATTAAGGGGAAATGGGCCGCTTTTCTGGACCACTTTCTCCCTCATGTGTAGCCCCATTAGTTTTCAGATGTTAAGATGTTTGTCCCATTAGTTAGTCGATTATAAGACTTTTCGCCCCATTTCTTCGTCAATATTTAGACCTTTCGTGCTATTTAGGTGTCGATTTGTTCCCTGGCGAACGATAGTGAGCCTGTAATGTTAGAAGAATCGGCCTTCGGCCGGGACATTTTTCTACCGAAAAATGTACAAATTATTCTAAAAGGGGGATCTAATAGATGTGTTTCTTTTTAAATATGATGGAGGTCTAAGGAGGAAACTCGAAAAATAACGAATGCATGCCAAAATCTCCCAAAAAGTGACCCCCATCCCCCCTTAACCCTTTCAGAACCATGACGTCTATCTCCATCTTATGCTGGTGACCATTAGACGATTATGCTTTCGTTGGTAATGTGTTTCTATATATATATATATACGGTACGACTCTAATGGATAAAATATAATATACCATCTGTAGGGGCAGATTTCCACTGGAGGGATTGTTTTCTTGACCCCTTTCTCCCTCATGTTTAGCCCCATTGCTTTTGAGAATTTAAGATCTTCGCCCCATTAGTTTGGCGATTTTAAGAACTTTCACCCCATTTATATCACTTTTAAGACCTTTCGTCCCATTTAGGTGTCGATTTTTTCCTGGCGAGCGATAGCGAGCCTGTAATTTAAGAGGAACCGGCCTTCGGCCGGGAAATTTTTCTACCGAAAAAATCTTGAAAGGGGGTCAAGGGGGTGTAATTTCAAGTTGGATGGAAGTCTAGGAAACACACTAAAAACCTTCCCTTAATAAACCCTCTTAGTAACATAGGTCCCTCTTAAACTGCTTACAATCATCTAATCTCAATCAGAATCAAAGGTCAAAAGGCGTCGTGGGGCTGAAGGGGTTAAGTCTCTATACATTAGCTGCTCAGGGATTCAATTTATGGGAGTGAATGCCATAGTGGACTACCTTTCACTAACATCTCTCAAATCTTAGAACATAGTCTCTCTCTCTCTCTTTTTTTTCTCTGCTCTGCCAACCCAACCAACTGAATGAATTTGACAACCCGCCGCGGCTTCAAGTCACAACCCCAAGCCCATCCTAACCAATAAGAAAAACAAATCCAGCGCATGCTGAGAGAAATGATATAAAAATGATATCCATAAATGCCTGCTCAATAAGAAACAAAATAGACGAACTCAAATGTCTGTTATTAAATGAGAAAGTTGACGTTATTTGTATAACGGAAACACATCTGAACCTTAAAAATAAAGATCTACTTCATGAATATCACATAGAGCCATATAAATTTTTTCATAAAGACCGTAACAATGGAAAACAAAGAGGGGGGGTTGCAATGTACGTTGCAACCTACTTAAACCCAGTCGAGGTGACTCTCCCCGAAAGTAATGCAGAAATAGTGTGCGTCAAAATAAATACAAAAAACATGAACTTAAATATCACTACAGCGTACCGACCACCGAGACTAACTGTTGCCGATGATACAATTTTTTATGAAATACTAGAGAAAACCCTTAATTCCGACGAAACAGTTTTACTAGGTGACTATAACCTCCCCCTAATTGACTGGAATACCCTGACGGGAAAAAATGCTGAGTCACGCCTAATGACAAGCTTCATCCAGGACAAGTTTTTGACTCCACACGTAACACAGCCGACGCGAGACAGGAATATATTAGACCTCGTAATCACTACCCAAGAAAATATATTATCAAACCTGGATGTAGGTGAACATCTGGCAACGTCCGATCATCAAATCTTAAGAATCAACGTTTTAAGCAAATATTCCCCAGTAAAAACAACAGGAATGGTTTCGGACTTCAAAAACGCAAATTATGGCGGACTTAAGGAATCGCTATCAAACATACACTCAAACCTCATAAATATAAACGAAGTAAATGAACTATGGGGACATTTTAAGTCTACAATTACAGAGGCGCATAAACAATTTGTACCCATGAAACCAAAACGTAATACGAAATCAAGTATGCCCCCTTGGTACAGTAGAGACATTGGCAAGGCAATAAGGAAAAGGAATCAACTCCACAAACTTGTAAAAAACAACACAAACACTGAAGTAATTAAAAACTTGTACAAAAATAGTAGAAGGGAAGTGAACAAAATAATTAGGGCGAACAAACAAAATTACGAAATGACTATTGCCAGAGAGAGTGCCACAAACCCCCAAAATTCTACAGTTACGTAAATAAAAATAAACAGATCAAAAGCGGAATCGGACCGCTAATAGAAGATGGCCAGACAATAACAGGTGACACAAACACGGCAAATATGCTCAACAAATATTTTGGCTCAGTTTTCACAGAAGAAGTTATCGATCATACCCCTGAAAATAACACCTCAACTCATGTGATAGGAGATTTCACCATCAGTGTTAGCGAAGTACAAAGCAAATTGAGTAATTTAAATGTAAATAAGACCCCGGGACCCGACATGCTCCACCCGAAAATAATTAAGAATGTTAAGGACGAAATAGCAAAACCCCTGACACAACTATTTAACTTATCATTACTACAGGGGATTGTACCGAGTGATTGGAAAGATGCGAACATTACGCCGATATACAAGAAGGGTAGCAAGGCCAAAGCGAGTAATTACAGACCAATTAGCCTTACTTCAATTGTAGGAAAAATCATGGAAAAAATCCTTAGAGATAAGATAGTAGATTACCTCGAATCAAACCACCTAATCAAAAATAGTCAACACGGCTTTAGATCAAATAAGTCATGCCTAACAAATTTGATTGAATTTTATAACAAACTATTCACATATAACGACATGACGAAATCACTAGATATAATCTTCTTGGACTTTCAAAAAGCTTTCGACAAGGTGCCTCACCGAAAACTATTGGCTAAACTGGAGAGGATAGGTATCAAAGGTGAAATTCATTCTTGGATACAAAATTGGCTTACAGGCAGAAGACAGAGAGTGGTGATAAATGGAGTGGAATCGGAGTGGGAGCCTGTCATTAGTGGAGTTCCACAGGGTTCAGTCCTTGGACCGGTCCTGTTTCTCATTTACATTAACGATATTGATGTAGGGGTAAACAACACCATTTCCAAATTCGCCGACGATACAAAAATAGGAAATACAGTCCTGAACGAAGATAATAGAAATGCGTTGCAATCTGATTTAAACAAGATATCAGAGTGGTAGAAAAAATGGTAGATGCCCTTCAATGTCGATAAATGTCAGGTGCTGCAGGTTGGTAGCAGAAATATCAAATACAAATACGAAATGAATGGCAAACAAATAAAAACCGCAACGGTAGTAAAAGACCTAGGGGTACTAATATCTGAAAACCTAAAAACTTCCGACCAATGTATAGCAGCTGCAAATAAGGCAAACATAGCATTGGGCTTTATTAAACGAAAATTTACATATAAACATGAGAACGTAATAGTGCCACTGTTCAAAAGTATGGTGAGGCCCCACCTTGAATATGGTGTGCAGTTCTGGTCACCTTATCTGATCAAGGACATTGTAAGACTCGAGTCAGTACAGCGTAGAACGACGAAGATGATACCCTCATTAAGAAATAAATCATATGAAGAAAGACTTAAACGATTGAACCTGTTCTCATTAAAAAAGAGGAGGTTGAGGGGTCAGCTTATTGAGTGCTTTAAGATACTAAAAGGTTTCGACAAAGTCGATGTAAATGCACTATTCACATTAAACAATACTAATCATACTCGCGGAAATGGAATGAAATTAAAAACCAAAAAGGCAAACCTAGATGTCACAAAGAGTTTCTTCACCTACAGTGTGGCGACAGAGTGGAATAAACTACCAGCGAGAGTGGTGGAGAGCGACACAATAAAGGCTTTCAAGGGAAGGCTGGACCTCTATCTGCAGAGGGCCGGGGTGATATGAAAAAAAAAAAAAAAAAATGTATGTATGTATGTGTGTGCACTGTACAGTATGTATATATAATTATATGTATATATACTGTATATATATATACATACGGAGCCCTGTATGTTAATTTAAGAGTTAGAATTAGAGTTGAAGGAGCCCACTACCCAAAACGGTGAAGCAGACTAGCGAACGAGCGAGTGGGCAAACCATCTCGCCCCATACCAGCATGCTAGCCTTCACACCTCGATGACCGATGCTATGACGTATGATCGACGCCAGGAGCTGTGAATGGACCTCGCACCTGTTATGTGATTCGAGGAGCTATGATTGGCGCCGGCACCACCCGCCGCCTCCTGATTCGTTCCTACACCATCATTGTTTGGTATATAAGACCCGAGTTGTGGGCATTCAAATCAGTCTCATTTGGAGTTGGGGAAGGTGAACTTGCAGCTGGAGGAAGACGGGGTGAAGTATTATAATGGGATTGTGACTGTCAGTCAGATTATATAAATGTGTGTTAAGTGTGTTCGGTGTAAACACTTACGTTATGTTGGTTAGTGAGATATGTGATTGGGAATTAACGTGATGTGTTTAATGTGTGTAATGTGTTTAACTATTTAATTGGGAATTAACGTGAACACTACTATTATGTGTTTAACGATTTAATTGGGAATTAACGTGAACGCTACTATTATGTGTTTAACTATTTGATTGCGAATTAACGTTAACGCTACTATTATGTACGTAACTATTTGATTGGGAATTAACGTTAACGCTATTATTATGTACTTAACTATTTTAGTTGCCTAACTTGTGGACTAAAGCAACTCTTTAAGTAATTGGGTTATGATGAAAGTAATACTATTGTTTTATATTAATACTTACGAGTTCTTTCATTTTCTTTGAATTAAGCTTACATTGCTTAATGGTGCTTAGTACGGTGATGCTATTGTCTCGTAATTAGTAATATCGCCTTAGACTAACATGGCTGTGTTAATATTACTTCTAGTGATTTCCTAAGCTGAAGAAAATTCTTTTGCTTCAAAATATTATATTTTGCTTTTCATATTATTTGAGTGAGACCTGAATCGAATCTATGAAACGATCCTGTAACTTTATTTACTCATAATCAAACTTCTATGTTACGTGGTTAAGAAATAAATTTAACTAATTATTAAATATATATCTAACTTTTTATGTGACTTTGATATTACTCCTGATGATAATAATAATATAATACTATTAACGTAAGACAAGAACCAAGAATAATTACATTAAATATAAATAAAAGGACATAGAAGAAAACTATCGATTCATTTCAAAAAGGGTAAGAGACCGAAATATTCTTACTTTAATATTTATCTTTCAAGACTTTTTATAAATTTAATAGTCCTTCTTTAGCTATAACTTATTCGGTTCATAACCATAGCCTACTAAGCTTCGGTTAAATAATATTCTTTATAAATACTACATGACTTTAATTAGTTTCAGTATTTTTCATAATTAAAGAGTATCAGTCAATAAAGGATACCAAGTCCTAAGATCCAAAAGGAAAGGAAGCAACAACAGGAATTTATGTTATTAGATTTTACTTTTGTTTTGCCTTCAGCTGACTGATACCTTAATATATATCTCTGTGCTATCTAGATTCATCAAGTTAACCACTTGAGGATCAAGATACGTAACAGAAGAGTGGCGACCTCGCCAGGATTCGTTTCATACAGTTTCACTCAGTTTCATTAACGTTTCACTACTTAACAATCCAATATTAATCATGCCTCAACTAATTAATAACGAAGATGCTCGAGTTTTCATAGAATCAGAACTCACATCCCCTGATATTGACTGTCTGTCAAAATCTGAACTGAAAGTGCTTGCCTCACATCTCCAATTATCTGTCTCAAACATGTCTAAAGTAGAGGTGGCTCAGACCATAAAAACCCACCTGTTCCCTGTAGAAGGCGGGGAGGGTGACGGAGCAGTTGGTGGGATCCCTAGTAAACCTAGCCAACTTGATATACAATTACCACCTGGTTTGACCGGTGATCAAATATTAGAACTAGCTAGAATAAAAGCAAACACCGACTTAGAACTAGCCAGAATAAATATCGAAGAAGCCAGAATAAAAACCGAACATTATGAATATCAATATCGTACGGCTCAACTAAATGTCAATACGAATGCTCCCGTAATTGCTCCCCCTCTGGGATTAACTATGACTAGTGTCATTCCACCTTTCACTGAGGATAATGTGCAGGATTTCTTTGTTTTGTTTGAGGAAGTTGCTGGAGGTATGAAGTGGACAAGAGATCAATGGCCTTTTATGTTACAAACTGTTTTGACAGGGCAGGCTCGAGCCACGTATTTGTCAGAAGTAGCAGAAGTTAGGCAGGATTATGACAATCTCAAAGAAGCTATCCTAAAAACCTATCAATTGCAGCCTGAGGCTTACAGGCAATCTTTCCGAAAAAACCAGAAGAAAGTAGAAGAAACCCATAAGGTATTTGCCAGGACCATGACTAAAACTTTCAATCATTGGGTCAAGAGTAAGAAAGTCACAAGCTACAACGATCTGAAGGAGTTGGTCCTGTTAGAAAATTTCCTATGGAAAATTGATTCTTCTGCATCCTATCATTTAAAGGGGAAAAAGGTAGATTGTCTTGCCGACGCCGCTGACATGGCTGACACATACGTGCTCAACAACAAATTTCGTGGAAAGAAGCCCTACGATAATTCTAGTTCTAATTTTAAGTATCCCAATCACAAATCTGACCGACCCAGTCACAAGCCTATAACGTCTTCCCCAGCTAGCCAAAATAGAAATGTTCCCCCAACTAAAAATGCGACTCAGGGCAATGGTAACAGAGGTGGGCCCCAAACTAATAGTAATGCTCAAAGAGGGAACGTTCCCGTATCCCCTAAAGTATGTACTTTTTGTGGCATGAGAGGCCACCTAGCTTATCAGTGCTGGGCCAAGGAAAAAACCGAGAGATCGGGGCAGACAGTTGCCGCCGTATCTCAAATTCCATGTGTGCCTTTAATGCAGGGCTCCCGACAGGAGTACCTAGCACCAAATGTTCCTTTAATGCAGGACTCCCGACAGAAGGAGTACCTAGCACCAAAAGTTCCTTTAATGCAGGACTCTCGACAGAAGGAGTACCTAGCAGCTAACGTAAATCATCTAGACAGGGGTGTAGTAGCATGTGTGGTGCAACCCACAAGGGTTAAACCAATAATAATTTCACCATCAGTGCAGGACAGTTACCGTCCCTTTATTTCATCTGGCAACGTGAGATTAAATGGTTGCATGCATGAGGTAAAAATTCTGAGAGACACAGGTTCTACTAGCACCCTCATGGTGAATCCTTACACTGAGTGCCCACCTGGCGAACCAGTTGTAATGAGAGGTGCTGGAGGCCAGTTTTATGCATACTTGGTAAAAGGCGAAATTGAATGTGAGTTACTACAGGGTGAGGCCACCATAGCTTTGTGTAGGTCCCAAGATATCCCTGTGCCTGGGGTAACACTCCTTTTGGGGAATGATGTAGCAGGTGAGAAGGTCCGACCAGACCCCATTTTGTCACTTTCCCCTGTTAACGAGCCACTAACCGGTGAGCTCGACAAGGAGTTGCCAACTGTTTTCCCTGTGTGTGCTGACAAACGTTCAATGTCTCAAGTAGCAGTTCCCTCAGACAGAAATGTACCGAATGTAAGAGTTGATGAAAGGGATGATGAGAGTGTGAATGATGCTCCAACTGTGCCTGATGATGTGACTGAGGTGGATTTATCTGACACCTTTATGGCTCATCTTGACCCTAACGATGACCATGAAACCCCTCCAAATTGTCCTAGCGGCCTGGTAGAGCTACAGAGAGATGATCGTGAATGCAAGGAGTTAGCTGCCAGGTCCGTGAGTGAAGAGGAATGTGAGAAGGAGGGTGGTGAATGTTTCTACCTCAAAGGAGGAGTATTGTGGCGAAGATGGAGACCGCCACACAGACCAATCTATGACGGGGCTTGGGACGTCCATCAAGTAGTAGTCCCCAAACCTTGTCGTAAAGATATCATGGAAATGGCACATTGTATACCATTGGCAGGACACCTAGGTGTGAGAAAAACTCTAGACAGAATCAGATCCCACTTTTACTGGCCAGGAATGCGTGCAGATGTAGTGGAGTGTTGTAGAGTGTGTCACACTTGCCAGATGACAGGAAAACCCAATCAGAAGGTGCCTGTACATCCTCTGGTGCCCTTGCCCGTTTTCGAGAATCCTTTTACTCGGGTGGTAGTGGACATTGTAGGCCCATTGCCTAAGACTTCCCAAGGTAACATTTATTTATTAACTATCATGGACATGGCAACTCGCTACCCAGAGGCTATACCCTTAAGGACTACCTCTGCTCCAACTGTTATCAAGGAACTGCTCAAATTGTTCACCAGAATGGGTTTCCCCCATGAGGTGCAAAGTGATCAAGGAACTAATTTTACCTCTAACATTTTCCAGCAGTCCCTGAAGGAGTTGGGTATCGAGCATGTAAGGTCTAGCACCTACCACCCAGAGAGTCAAGGGGTTCTCGAACGATATCATCAGACATTGAAGGGAATGTTACGTAAGTATTGTACAGAGACCGGAGTTGAGTGGGATAAGGGGGTACCTTTTCTTTTATTTGCTACTCGTGAGGTTCCAACTGAATCCCTGGGTTTTTCCCCTAATGAGCTAGTTTTTGGCCAACCTTTAACTGCCAAGTTCAGGGGCCCATATAAGATAATTCGGAGGGTGAGCATTACCGATTATCTAGTAACTACCCCAGACAGGAGAAAGCCCACGCAAGTATTCCATAAATATGTTGAAGCCCTACCATAGGTCCCCTGATTCCTCTCCTCCAGATTCTCCTACTGTGGCAGTGAATGTCAGGACCTGTGAGCAGCCTGGTGCGGACAAAGTCTTCAGTTCTCTTACTGATCCGCAACAGACTGTTCCAGAGCCTGAAGGTATCCATGCAGACTTTGACTTGTCATGTAGCCTATCCAACTTTCAGTATAATTCAGTGGCTTTGAGGGAACTACCATTTAAACTATGTCATCTTCCCTCTGATCAAGCGAACCAACTAATCTCTGTTTTATCTCCGTCTCCCAATGTGTTCCGTGATACTCCAGGGCTCACTTCTTTGGCCGTGCACGACATCGACGTAGGGGATGCAACTCCCATTAAACTATCCCCCTACCGTGTCTCACCACAACGCAGGAGTATACTGCAGGTCGAGCTTGACTTAAATTTTTCAAACCAGCTGATCACAAGGGCCTTCAGCCAGTGGAGTAGTCCGGTCATACTTGTGCCGAAGCCAGACGGGAGCCATGGGTTTTGTAGGGACTATAGGCAAGTCAATGCTGTCACAAAGAACGATACCTACCCACTGCCACGGATCAAAGATTGCGTTTACCAGTTTGGCCTCATGCAGCAGTAAGTATAATTTAATGAGAGGATTTTGGCAATTAGCTCTCCCTTGTAGCGAGGTAAATATCATGCTTTTGTAGTGCGCTTTTAAGCCTTCAGCTGTGAGATGCCTTGCAGTTCGAATAACGCTCCAGCTACGTTCCGGCTATGTTCTGATGTGGTACCTGGAGACGTTGCCTACTTTGGGTGATATCCTTATTATATCCTCATTATAATCTTGCTGTTGCCAATCTGGTGGTGAATCTATTTATGTATTATGTTTAAATTTTATGTACTATACTCCTTAAACTCTTTTCTAGGGGGGAGGTCTGACATACGGAGCCCTGTATGTTAATTTAAGAGTTAGAATTAGAGTTGGAGTTGAAGGAGCCCACTACCCAAAACGGTGAAGCAGACTAGCGAACGAGCGAGTGGGCAAACCATCTCGCCCCATACCAGCATGCTAGCCTTCACACCTCGATGACCGATGCTATGACGTATGATCGACGCCAGGAGCTGTGAATGGACCTCGCACCTGTTATGTGATTCGAGGAGCTATGATTGGCGCCGGCACCACCCGCCGCCTCCTGATTCGTTCCTACACCATCATTGTTTGGTATATAAGACCCGAGTTGTGGGCATTCAAATCAGTCTCATTTGGAGTTGGGGAAGGTGAACTTGCAGCTGGAGGAAGACGGGGTGAAGTATTATAATGGGATTGTGACTGTCAGTCAGATATAAATGTGTGTTAAGTGTGTTCGGTGTAAACACTTACGTTATGTTGGTTAGTGAGATATGTGATTGGGAATTAACGTGATGTGTTTAATGTGTGTAATGTGTTTAACTATTTAATTGGGAATTAACGTGAACACTACTATTATGTGTTTAACGATTTAATTGGGAATTAACGTGAACGCTACTATTATGTGTTTAACTATTTGATTGCGAATTAACGTTAACGCTACTATTATGTACGTAACTATTTGATTGGGAATTAACGTTAACGCTATTATTATGTACTTAACTATTTTAGTTGCCTAACTTGTGGACTAAAGCAACTCTTTAAGTAATTGGGTTATGATGAAAGTAATACTATTGTTTTATATTAATACTTACGAGTTCTTTCATTTTCTTTGAATTAAGCTTACATTGCTTAATGGTGCTTAGTACGGTGATGCTATTGTCTCGTAATTAGTAATATCGCCTTAGACTAACATGGCTGTGTTAATATTACTTCTAGTGATTTCCTAAGCTGAAGAAAATTCTTTTGCTTCAAAATATTATATTTTGCTTTTCATATTATTTGAGTGAGACCTGAATCGAATCTATGAAACGATCCTGTAACTTTATTTACTCATAATCAAACTTCTATGTTACGTGGTTAAGAAATAAATTTAACTAATTATTAAATATATATCTAACTTTTTATGTGACTTTGATATTACTCCTGATGATAATAATAATATAATACTATTAACGTAAGACAAGAACCAAGAATAATTACATTAAATATAAATAAAAGGACATAGAAGAAAACTATCGATTCATTTCAAAAAGGGTAAGAGACCGAAATATTCTTACTTTAATATTTATCTTTCAAGACTTTTTATAAATTTAATAGTCCTTCTTTAGCTATAACTTATTCGGTTCATAACCATAGCCTACTAAGCTTCGGTTAAATAATATTCTTTATAAATACTACATGACTTTAATTAGTTTCAGTATTTTTCATAATTAAAGAGTATCAGTCAATAAAGGATACCAAGTCCTAAGATCCAAAAGGAAAGGAAGCAACAACAGGAATTTATGTTATTAGATTTTACTTTTGTTTTGCCTTCAGCTGACTGATACCTTAATATATATCTCTGTGCTATCTAGATTCATCAAGTTAACCACTTGAGGATCAAGATACGTAACAATGTATGTATGTGTGTATGTATGTATGTGTATATGTGTATGTATGTGTGTATATGTATGTACCGGTGTATATATATATATATATATATATATATATATATAGTTTGTAAGGCCAGACTGCCTAGTAAGGACCTTGAGGTCTGTGTGGTCTGTGTATTTATGTAGCTCTCTCTCTCTCTCTCTCTCTCTCTCTCTCTCTCTCTCTCTCTCTCATTGTATCGACATGTATTGTCTGCCCGCCTCCAGTTTGGGGGGGAGGTTAATGACGGTTATTAGGTCCAATCAAGTCTCTCCCCTCATTATCACTCCTACTCATACCCCCCAAACGCCCTTAACCCCCCCCCCCCCCCCCGCCCGCCCGCCCCTCCTTCCTTCCGTCTTCCTCTGCTTTAGGCCCTCTCCTCTTCCCCCCTTCTTTCCTACCCTCCTCCCCTCTTTCTATCCCCCTCTAACTTCCCCACCTTCTCCTCCCCCTTTCCCTCCTCTATCTCCCTCTCACTCCCCCTCCCCTCTGTATATCCTCCTCCCTCCCCTCCCCCTCCCCTCTCACTCTCCCCCTCCTCCCCCTCTATCTCCATCTCCCCTTCTCACCCCTCCCCCCCTCTGACTTCCCCCCCCCCCCTCTCCTCTGTCAACCTCCTTCCTCCAACCTTTACTACCCTCCTCCACCCCTCTCACCTTTCCCCGTTCCCCCTCCCCATCCCCCTGTTTTTGTTATCCTCCCCCCCTCCTCTACCCTCCCCACCCCCCGGTGTTTTATCCTCCCCTCCTCCTCTACCCTCCCCCCCCCCCCGTTTTTTTTTTCTCCCCTCCTCCCCTACCTCCCCACCCCCCTGTTTTTTTTATCCTCCCCTCCTCCTCCACCCTCCCCACCCCCCTGTTTTGTTTATCCTCCCCTCCTCCTCTACCCTCCCCACCCCCCTGTTTTTTTATCCTCCCCTCTCTCTCCCCTACTACACAAACCCCTCCCTGACTGGTTGTAATCTAATTATTTATACCCCAGCAAGTTGGACATGTCCCGGTATCACACTAGATTATTTAAGGGAGCCCACCTCGCTTTTTGTTTTCCCTTTTTCTCCCTCTCTCTTTGGCTTGTATCCATTCGACCCCATTCAGTCAACTGTTTTAAGACGTTTACCCCCATCCAGGTGTTAATATTTTCCTGGCGAGCGGTAGCGAGCCAGCATATATATATATATATACCGTGTATATATATATATATATATATATATATATATATATATATTTGTTTTGACAGCAAGCTAAATTTGTATGTCTCCGGCGAAGCCGGATTTCTTCATACAATGCTGGCTCGCTATCGCTCGCCAGGAAAAAATCGACACCTGGATGGGGATAAACGTCTTAAAACAGTTGGCTGAATGGGGTCGAATGGATACAAGCCAGGGAAAGAGAGGAAAGGAGAGAAAGATTAAAAAAAAAAAAAAAAAAACGGTGACCGCCCCTTAATATAATTAGTTATACCCCAGTAAGGTGTTTATGTCCAGGTATCACACTCTAGATTAATTAAATCTTATTATATTTCTATTTTATATACTCAGGCCCAAATCCCACTTTTCCAAGTTTTTTCTTATTTGTTTTCTCTCTTTTTCCTTGTTTTTCGTTCTTGTTTCCCTCTTTTCCATTGTGTGTTTTTTTTTTTTTTTTTTTGGGGGGGGCGGGGTGCCGACTCAAGACAGAGCCAGAATAGGGACAACGCAACAGAACACAATGAATACACAAAAACAAAGTACAAGTTCACCCACAAACTATATTACTAGTTCGTATTCATTGCACTCCAACACCAAACACCTCCTAGGCAATTCATGAAGCCACCGGGATTCGAACCTGGGTTACCACACACACATATTGTTTAAAAAAAACACTGGCACCATTATACCAGGAAGGCAGATGTGTATGTATTTCAGGAAGGCAGATGTGTATGTATTTACAGGAAGGCAGATGTGTATGTATTTACAGGAAGGCAGATGTGTATGTATTTACAGGAAGGCAGATGTGTATGTATTTACAGGAAGGCAGATGTGTATGTATTTACAGGAAGGCAGATGTGTATGTATTTACAGGAAGGCAGATGTGTATGTATTTACAGGAAGGCAGATGTGTATGTATTTACAGGAAGGCAGATGTGTATGTATTTACAGGAAGGCAGATGTGTATGTATTTACAGGAAGGCAGATGTGTATGTATTTACAGGAAGGCAGATGTGTATGTATTTACAGGAAGGCAGATGTGTATGTATTTCCAGGAAGGCAGATGTGTATGTATTTCCAGGAAGGCAGATGTGTATGTATTTCCAGGAAGGCAGATGTGTATGTATTTACAGGAAGGCAGATGTGTATGTATTTACAGGAAGGCAGATGTGTATGTATTTACAGGAAGGCAGATGTGTATGTATTTACAGGAAGGCAGATGTGTATGTATTTACAGGAAGGCAGATGTGTATGTATTTACAGGAAGGCAGATGTGTATGTATTTACAGGAAGGCAGATGTGTATGTATTTACAGGAAGGCAGATGTGTATGTATTTACAGGAAGGCAGATGTGTATGTATTTACAGGAAGGCAGATGTGTATGTATTTACAGGAAGGCAGATGTGTATGTATTTACAGGAAGGCAGATGTGTATGTATTTACAGGAAGGCAGATGTGTATGTATTTACAGGAAGGCAGATGTGTATGTATTTACAGGAAGGCAGATGTGTATGTATTTACAGGAAGGCAGATGTGTATGTATTTACAGGAAGGCAGATGTGTATGTATTTACAGGAAGGCAGATGTGTATGTATTTCCAGGAAGGCAGATGTGTATGTATTTCCAGGAAGGCAGATGTGTATGTATTTACAGGAAGGCAGATGTGTATGTATTTCAGGAAGGCAGATGTGTATGTATTTACAGTAAGGCAGATGTGTATGTATTTACAGGAAGGCAGATGTGTATGTATTTACAGGAAGGCAGATGTGTATGTATTTACAGGAAGGCAGATGTGTATGTATTTACAGGAAGGCAGATGTGTATGTATTTACAGGAAGGCAGATGTGTATGTATTTACAGGAAGGCAGATGTGTGTATGTATTTACAGGAAGGCAGATGTGTATGTATTTCCAGGAAGGCAGATGTGTATGTATTTACAGGAAGGCAGATGTGTAGGTATTTAACAGGAAGGCAGATGTGTATGTATTTACAGGAAGGCAGATGTGTATGTATTTACAGGAAGGCAGATGTGTATGTATTTACAGGAAGGCAGATGTGTATGTATTTACAGGAAGGCAGATGTGCATGTATTTACAGGAAGGCAGATGTGTATGTATTTACAGGAAGGCAGATGTGTATGTATTTACAGGAAGGCAGATGTGTATGTATTTACAGGAAGGCAGATGTGTATGTATTTACAGGAAGGCAGATGTGTATGTATTACAGGACGCAGATGTGTATGTATTACAGGAAGGCAGATGTGTATGTATTTACAGGAAGGCAGATGTGTATGTATTTACAGGAAGGCAGATGTGTATGTATTTACAGTATACATACAGACAATATTGATTTATTAATGTTATATGTGTTGTGTCTTAGTTTCCTCCCTAGACACTTTTATAAATACTCTTAAGGGGAGATAACCCACTTGAGGGATTGTTTTTCTTGACTCCTTTCTCCCTCATGTTTAGCCCCATTGCTTTTCTAATTTTAAGACGTTCGCCCCATTATTGTGACGATTTTAAGAACTTTCGACCCATTTCTGTCAATGTTAAGACCTTTCGTGCCATTTAGGTGTCGATTTTATCCTGGCGAGCGATAGCGAGCCTGTTATTTAAGAGGAACCGGCTTTCAGCCGGGACATTTTTCTACCGAAAAATGTACAAATTTATCTTGAAAGGGGCTCAAGGGGGTGTAATCTTAAGCTTGAAGGATATCTAGGGACCAAACTAAAAACCTCCCCTTAAGGGGGTCCACCTCGCTTTTTTGCTCTTTCTCTCCCGCTCTTTTTGGCTTGTATCCATTCGGCCCCATTCAGCCTACTGTTTTAAGACGTTTATCCCCATCCAGGTGTCAATATTATCCTGGCAAGCGGTAGCGAGCCAGCATATATATATATATTTGTTTTGACAGCAAGCTAAATTTGTACGTTTTTCGATAGAAAAATGTCTCCGGCGAAGCCTGAATTTTCCATACAATGCTGGCTCGCTATCGCTCGCCAGGTAGAAATCGACACCTGGATGGGGATAAACGTCTTAAAACAGTTCCTTCTAAAATTACGGACACCTAAAGTTTTAATATTGACAAAGAAATGGGGCGAAAATGTCAAAATCGCCAAACTAACGGAACAAACGTCTGAAAATCTCAAACTAGTATGCTAACCATGAGGCAGAAGGGGGTCCAGAAAAAGCGACTCCCTCCCCCTTACTTAACCTCTTCTATAACTCTCACAATTAAACGATTGGAGTAATCTCGCTAATATATCTCTATTGTGTGTGTGTAAGTACAAAGGAGTACAAAGGAAATCAAGCAACAATGAGAGTCAAGTCACACAACAATAAGTGTGAGAGTCCGAGTGTAGGGGGTGAGACAGTGAAGCAGGGGAACGAGGTGGCTTCAGAGATGAGGTCGTTTCGGGCCATGAGTGAGCACCGTGCCTCATGTGAAGGCAAGATGGCAGGTGCTCGTTGTACTCTACGTGCTTCACATGTCTCACTCCCTAGACTGGAACAAGACCTCACGGGCTTCACTGTTCATTGTAAAGCGGTGAATGTTAAGGCTCTCAGCCTATGCCCGAGAGGAAGTAAGTTGGAATATTAAAAAAAAAAAAAAAAAAAAAATATATATATATATATACCATTTGGGAAGGATATGGGTGTGTGGACATTTATACAGCCCATTTGCTCCAGCCCGTTTTTTGAGTTATACAGAGAGATCAGGGTTCATGATTCTGGCCTATACCTATTTGGAACAGGGTATAGTGTATTATTTATCTATTAAAGTATCAGCACTATCTAAGCGTTTCAGGTGAGATAGCCTATGCAGACATGTTCCTATCTTTACACACCCTATTCAACATCTGACAGACATTAATACAGCATACAGCGAGCTAAATGTAATGACAGCGACGACAGGACTTATTTGGCCAAGGGTACAATCGGGGGTATTAAGTGTTGTCATAGATTCCAGTGGTGTTCGCTCAAGAAGTGTTATTGGTATCTTTATAGTTACTGGGAAAAGTGCTTATCCCTCAGAGTATTAGTCAGTGTCCGAAACTTTGTGAAATATCTGACAACACTTATTAAGGGGAGGTATTTAGTGTGTTCCCTAGACCTCCATCAAGCTTAAAATTACACCCCCTAGACCCCCTTTCAAGATAAATTTGTAAATTTTTCGGTAGAAAAATTTCCCGGCCGAAGGCCGGTTCCTCTTAAATTACAGGCTCGCTATCGCTCGCCAGGAAAAAATCGACACGTAAATGACACGAAAGGTCTTAAAATTTACAGAAATGGGGCGAAAGTTCTTAAAATCGCCAAACTAATGGGGCGAACGTCATACAATCTCAAAAGCAATGGGGCTAAGCATGAGGGAGAAAGGGGTTCTGAAAAAAATCCCTCCAGTGGAAATCTCCCCTTAACCTCGACTGTACATAAGCTAATGGAAATAAATGGGTGAGAACTGTTATTTACTGGGGGGAGTATGATTGGTGTTTAATCTCCTTATCTCTACCTCCTCATCGTCCTCATTGTTTCCTCCTCTCATAGCTCCCTCAGTAATACCTCCTCACCTCCCTCATATCCCCCTCTCTCCTCCCCATCTGTCATCTCCATCTCTCCTCCCTCATAACTCCCTCTCTCAATCCTCCCCCATCCCACCCTCTCTCTCCACCTATCATCTCCCCCATCCTACCCTCTATCCTCCCCTATCCCTCCCTCTCTCCTACCCCATCCCTCCCTCTCTCAATCCTCCCCCATCCCTCCCTCTCTCAATCCTCCCCCACCCCACCCTCTCTCCCCACCTATCATCTCCCCCATCCTACCCTCTATCCTCCCCTATCCCTCCCTCTCTCCTTCCCCATCCCTCCCTCTCTCCCCTTCCCCATCCCTCCCTCTCTCTCCTTCCCCATCACCCCTCTCTCTCTCCTCCCCCGTCCCTCCCTCTCTTCTCCCTCCCACCAGCCTCCAGCACTTCCCTCCCCCGCCTCCACATTCCACAATAATACCTCCCTCCTTGTCCCTGCATCCCTCTTCCTTCCTTACTTCCTTCCTTCCTTCCTTCCTTCCTTCCTTCCTTCCTTCCTCCTTCTCTTCCTTCCTTCCCTCCCTCCTTGTCCCTCCCTCCCTCTTCCTTTCTTCCTTGTCCCTCCCACTTCCTTCCTTCCTTCCTTCCCTGTCCTTCCCTCTTCCTTCCTTCCTTCCCTCTTCCTTCCCTCCTTGTCCCTACCTTCCTTCCTTCCTTCATTCCCTCCTTGTCCCTCCCTCTTCTTTCCTTCCTTCTTTCCTTCCTTCCTTCCTTCCTCCCTCCCTCCTTGTCCCTGCCTCCCTCTTCCTTCCTTCCTTCCTTCTCCCTCTTCCTTCCATCCATGTTTCTTCCTCTTCCTTCCCTTCCTTCCTTTCTTTATTTCTTCCTTCGCCCTTTTTATTCCATCCTTACTTCGTTCGTTCATCTCTCCCTCCTTGTCCCTGCCTATATCTTCCTTCCTTCCTTCCTTCCTTCTTTCTTCCTTCCTTCCTTCCTTCTCCCTCTTCCTTCCTTCATCCTCTTCCTTCCTTCTTTCCTTTTTTCTCCATCCTCCTTCCTTCCTTCTACATCTTCGTTACTTCCTTCCTGCCTTCCTTCTTCCTCTTCCTCCCTCCCTTCCATCCTTCCTTCCTTCTCCCTCTTCCTTTCTTCCATTCATCCTTTTCCTTCCTTCTTTCTTTCTTTCCTTCCTTCCTCCCTTCCTCTCTTCCTTCCTTCATCCTCTTCCTTCCTTCTTTTCTTCCTTCTCTCCTTTCCTTCTTTACCTTCCTTCGCCCCCTCCCCCCCTACTATTACCACCTGGGAGATACACTGTGGGTCACCTGTATAATAGTCATCATGTGGTAGCCCCAGTGTACCAGGCTGGGTATAACTCACCTCCGCGGTAATAGAGGGTAACCTAGCGTAAGTCCCCCCTAACGTTATGCCTCTCCTATCTCTCTCTCTCTCTCTCTCTCGCTCTCTGTCTCTCCTTTCTTATCTCCATCCAGTGTCTTCCTTTTTTCCTCTATCCTCCTCCCCTCCCCCACATATCTTCCTCCCCCCTCCCCCCCCCCCCCCCCAGATCTCAGGTAATCCAATTATTCTCTTCCCCCCCCCCCCCGATACACACCCCATCTTCCCCCCTCCCCATTTTCCTCCCTTCCTCCCTCCCTCCCTCCCACCTACACATACACACACACACACACACACATAACCCTTTTTTTCGTCTGTCCTACTCTCCAATCTTCTTAATCTACACCTTACCTAATCTCCTACCTAATAATCTGTCATCCTATTTTCTCTCTCTCTCTCTCTCTCTCTCTCTCACTCTCTCTCTCTCTCTCTCTCTCCCTCTCCCTCTCCCTCTCTCTCCTGTTTGGACACTTGATCCTCAGTGTTTTGGAGGACAAGCAGCCTAGAAGGGTCACTAGACCTGTTGTTGCTTGATTTCTTTTGTACTCCTCCTCCATCCCTCTCTCTCTCTTTCTCCTCCCCCATCTCTCTCTATCTTCCCCATCTCTCTCTCTCTCTCTCTCTCTCTCTCTCTCTCTCTCTCTCTCTCTCTCTCTCTCTCTCTCTCTCTCTCTCTCTCTCTCTCTCTCTCTCTCTCTCTGTCTCTCTCTATCTCTCTCTCTCTCTCTCTCTCTCTCTCTCTCTCTCTCTCTCTCTCTCTCTCTCTCTCTCTCAGGACCTCGGACCAAATAGCGTTTATTAAGGGTCTCTGTCATAAGAGAGCTTTTATAGTTTAACTTATAATTCGCCACTTTAGTTCGCCAATATGTTGAGATAATTTTGCGCTGGTATTTCCCAACTAGAGGCTGGAGGCGGTATTGGCAAAGGTGACGGCATTCCCATTAACCCTTTCTGTACCGGCGACTATCTTTTAACCCTTTCTGTACCGGCGTGCGGTATTTAGACGGTTATATTCAGTTTCGAAACGGCTTCCTCCAGCAATAAACAGGCTTCGAACTATGTCACTTTAGGGGAGATATCGACTTGACTGATGTTTTTTTTCTGGACCCCTTTCTCCCACATGTTTAGCCCCATTGCTTTTGAGATTTTAAGACGGTCGCCCCATTATTTTGATGATTTTTAGAACTTTCAACCCATTTCTGTCAATTTTAAGACCTTTCGTGCAATTTAGGTGTCGATTTTATCCTGGCGAGCGATAGCGAGCCTGTAATTTAAGAGGAACCGGCTTTCAGCCGGGACATTTTTCTACCGAAAAATGTACAAATTTATCTTGAAAGGGGCTCAAGGGGGTGTAATCTTAAGCTTGATGGAGGTCTAGAGACCAAACTAAAAACCTCCCCTTAACCCTTTTGACTATCTCAGAGCCTTCTTAACTGCACACATTTTAAATATTATTCTAGCCTTATTTAGACGATTTTGTGTATGTTTAAGGTGAGGTTTCTAGTTTGTTTCCTACTCCTCCAGCAATCTTAAAATTTCACCCCCTTGAGGGGGTGATAAATTTGTACATTTTTCGGTAGAAAAATGTCCCGGCCGAAGGCCGATTACTCTTAAATTACAGGCTCGCTATCGCTCGCCAGGATAAAATCGACACCTAAATGGCACGAAAGGTCTTAAAATTGACAGAATGGGGGCGGAAATTCTTAAAAATCACCAAACTAATGGGGCAAACGTCTTAAAATCTCAAAAGCAGTGGGGCTAAACATGAGGGAGAAAGGGGTCAAGAAAAAAAGTCCCTCAAGTGGAAATCTCCCCTTAAGAAGAATCTGTGGTTGTAAAAAGTTTTTATTAGTGAGATAGTTCCAAGACTGTTAATCGCTGGAGTTGGAAACTGAATAACCTCGTCTAATAGTCGCCAGAATAAAGTTAATGGGAGATGTCCACTTGAGGGATTTTTTTTTTTCTTGACTCCTTTCTCCCTCATGTTTAGCCCCATTGTTTTTCTAATTTTAAGACGTTTGCCCCGTTACTTTAACTATTTTAAGAACTTTCAACCCATTTCTGTCAAGTTTAAAACCTTTCGTGCCATTTAAGTGTCGATTTTATCCTGGCGAGCGATAGCGAGCCTGTAATTTAAGAGGAACCGGCTTTCAGCCGGGACATTTTTCTACCGAAAAATGTACAAATTTATCTTGAAAGGGGCTCAAGGGGGTGTAATCTTAAGCTTGAAGGATATCTACGGACCAAACTAAAAACCTCCCCTTAAAGAGACGTCAACGGCACAGAAGGGGTTAAGCCTTTCGAGATCCGATTACGCGTTTCCTTTCTGTTTTCTGGCTATTGTTAGACGATTTTATTCAGATTAGGAAGGGTGTGTGGATGTCAAGAGGGTTAAACGAGATGGTCTTTACCCTTTTAATTCCCACAAATCCTTCCTAACATTAAGGGCAGATTTCCACTTGAGGGATTTTTTTCTTGACCCCTATCTCTCTCATGTTTAGCCCCATTGCTTTTGATATTTGAAGACGTTCGCCCCATTAGTTTGGCGATTTTAAGAACTTTCGCCCCATTTCTGTTAATTTTAAGACTTTTCGTGCCATTTAGGTGTCGTTTTTTTCCAGGCGAGCGACAACGAGCCTGTAATTTAAGAGGAACCATTTTTCTACCGAAAAATGTACAAATTTATCTTGAAAGGGGGTCTAGGGGTTGTAATGTAAAGCTTGATGGAAGTCTAGCGAACTAACTAAAAACCTCCCCTTAAACCATTCTAAGTATTTTGAGGGGGATTGGTTCACTTTTCGGTCCATTTGCGCATGTATTCATTATTTTTCTAGTTTCCTCCCTAGACCACCTCCAAACTTAAAAACAACATCCATTAGATCCCCCTTGTAGATTAATTTGTAAATTTTTCGGTAAAAAAATGTCGTTCGACAGAAAAAAAAGTCGACACCTAAATATCACGAAAGGTCTTAAAATTGACAAAGAAATGGGGCGAAAGGTCATGGTTTCTCGCCTACTGACAGCGAATAGACTATAACTGTCTGTCTTGTTTCCGATACCAGTGCAAAAGATCGCCGATAAATGTTGCCGATTTTATTTTTTTGCTTTAGTCATTTTCGAGTAATGTATGTTTTGTTTTCCCCTAGACTAGCAAAAACGCCTTCCCAGACTTCTTTCTAACTAAATTATGCCCACCCAGACTCCCTTCAAGATAGATTTGCACATTTTTCGATAGTAAAATTGTGTGGTCGAAGGCCGATATCTTCTAAGTTTTTGGCTTTCTAACTAAATTCCAGAAAGAATCAACAATCAAGTGGGGTGACGTGTCTCGGTATTGCCAAACTAATGGGGTGAAACGCATTAAAGTCTCCAAACGAATGGAGCGAAACAGGGGAGGTCCAAGTAGTCCCCTTTTGCCCTAAATAGGTTTAAGGGGAGGTATTTAGTTTGTTCCCTAGACCTCCATCAACCTTAAAATTACACCCCCTCGAGTCCCTTTCAAGATAAATTTGTACATTTTTCGGTAGAAAAATGTCCCGGCCGAAGGCCGGTTCCTCTTAAATTACAGGCTCGCTATCGCTCGCCAGGATAAAATAGACACCTGAATTGCACGAAAGGTCTTCATATGGGGTGAAAGTTCTTAAAATCGCTAAACTAATGGGGCAAACGTTTTATAATATCAAAAGCAATGGGGCTAAACATGAGGGAGAAAGGGGTCAAGAAAACAATCCCTCAAGTGGAGACCTCCCCTTAAGGGAGCTCAGACGGTATTATGCAGCATAATTTACTGGTTCGACTCCATGGTTTAAGGAAGGGTGTTAGTTTGCTCTCTAAACCTCCATCAAGCTTAAAAGAACACCCACAAGACCCCCCTTCGATATAAATCTGTACATTTTTCGGTAGAAAAATGTCCCGGCCGAAGAAGGACGGTTACTTCTATAATTGCAGGCTTGCTATCGCTCGCCAGGAAAAAATCGCGCCTAAATGGCACGAACGGTCTTAATATTGGCAAAGAAATGGGACAAAAGGTCTGAATATCGCCAAACTAATGGGGCGAATGTCTTGAAATCTCATAACTAATAGGGCTAAACGTGAGGGAGGAGGAGGACTCGAAAAACAAACTGCCTCCCCTTAATAGCTGGAAGATTAGCCTGAAGAATTGCCGATAGGAAATGCCGATAAAACGCTCGTGTGACTCAAACCCTAACCACCATCCTATTATTTTATCCCCCCCCCTTCCCCCCCAATCCCCCGTTCCTCTAAATCTGCCCCACCCTCTCTTCCTTCCTTCTTCCTCAAGTCCGGATTCCAACCCCCCTCCCAGATTTACACCCCTTCCTCCTCCCCCCCCCCTCCCCCCACCCCCCTCTGCACAACCAGTCTTATTAACCCCCTCCCCCATCATCGGCTTTTCCCCCCCCCCCCCCCCCCTTTCGTACACATACGCACGCACATACACACACAGACTCTCGTAGACACATATACACATACATTCTAGGTTGCACAGACACACGCTCTCACTCACACACTCTCTATACACTAATGTTCACACTCACTCGCTCTCTCTCTCTCTCTCACACACACACACACGCACACGGTGGTGAACATTGATAGTGGTGGTGGTTTCTGCAAAAGGTGAGATGGATAGTATGTGGCCCACTTTAAAAAGTTAGATAGTCAAATCATACAATTTTAAATAGTCAGTAGAATTTGGGGAGAGATAAACAGTACAGAAATATTTAATTTGAGAGTGACAAGAAAACTTTATCCAGAGAGTTGAGAATTCCGCAAAAATCAAAGTTGGGAACACCAGAGAAAGCAAGATTGTTGCACACCTATATACGCAACATCCACCTTTGGCTTGAAAATGAGGATAGAGAAAGTAGGAGGATATAGAGAAGGTTTGCTGTCAGTAGTCACAGACAACTGGATTTCGGTGAGAAAGAGATCAGGGTTGGCAGAGGAGAGGTGGTGTTCCGCAGAGTGGAAGTTAAAGGAAAAGCCACGAATGTTGCAGAAAACTACAGTAAAAGTAGAAGGTGGTGGTTCAGAGCATCTTAAGGGGAGATTTTCACTTGAGGGACTTTTTTCTTGACCCCTTTCTCCCTCATGTCTAGCCCCATTGCTTTTGAGATTTTAAGACGTTTGCCCCATTAGTTTGGTGATTTTTAAGAATTTCCGACCCATTCTGTCAAATTTAAGACCTTTCGTGCCATTTAGGTGTCGATTTTATCCTGGCGAGCGATAGCGAGCCTGTAATTTAAGAGTAATCGGCCTTCGGCCGGGACATTTTTCTACCGAAAAATGTACAAATTATTCTTGAAAGAGGGTCTAGGGAGTGTAATTTTAAGCTTGATGGAAGTCTAGGGAGGAAACTAAACACCTCCCCTTAATAATAGGTCACTGCTAAGGGGCCAAAAGTATGTAGTCTCTCTCTCTCTCTCTCTCTCTCTCTCTCTCTTTCTCTCTCTCTCTCTCTCTCTCTCTCTCTCTCTCTCTCTCTCTCTCTCTCTCTCTCTCTCTCTCTCTCTCTCTCTCTCTCAGCAAAGGAGGCCATGTGATAAAATAGAAGTTTCAGTTTTCTTTAACATCTACCTATAAAACTCACCCTGTTCGTCTGGTGCCTGCAGCCTCCTAACAAGAGGACGAATTATAGTTACTGGCCTAATTATAGTTACTGGCCTAATTATAGTTACTGGCCTAATTATAGTTACTGGCCTAATTATAGTTACTGGCCTAATTAGAGTGAATAGACTATAGGTTTTAACGGGCAATTATGTAGAGATGAACGCTGCGTAAGCCCTCCAACTTATAATTACCCTATACGTCCAGTCAGACGTGTTATCTCTCGTGTTAATGAAATCGCTAATGTTAGTCAGAAAAAAGGTGACATTATACTGCTAATTATAATACTAATACAAGTTCTCCCCCCCCACCCCCACCCCCCACCCCACCCCCTCCTCCGACCTCACACAACCAATCAATCCCCCCCCACCGCCGCCCGGTCCACCTCACACAACCACTCTCACACCTGTTGCTGGCATGGTTTGGTAGTGTGGTGCAGTCCCCCCTCCCCTCCCGCTCTCTCTCTCTTGCTCGCTCGCTCGCGCTCGCTCTCTTGCTCTCGCTCGCTCGCTCGCGCGCTCTCTCTCTCTCTCTCTCTCTCGCTCTCGCTCTCGCTCTCGCTCTCTCTCTCTCTCTCTGAACATAGGTTTTTGTTCATGTGTATCCGATTCCTGTCCATATCCTTATTTACTATTATGTCAAGGCCTGTCTGATGTTTAGCCTTTTTTTCTTTTTCGGTTCAAACCTCCTCTTGTTCTCGTTTATTTGTACAGTCGGAAACTAGAGTTCGTCGTCAACCTTGCTCTAAAGTCGGTCATTTTAGTTGTATTAATTAACCTTGACGGTCTTCGTGGGTTAAGGGGGGATTTCCACTTGGGATTTTTTTTTTTCTGGACCCCTTTCTCCCTTATGTTTAGTCCCATTGCTTTTGAGATTTTAAGACGTTCGCCCCATTTTTCCTGGCGAGCGATAGCGAGCCTGTAATTTAAGAGGTACCGGCCTTCGGCCGGGAAATTTTTCTACCAAAAAATGTACAAATTTATCTTGAAAGGGGGCTTAGGGGGTGGCATTTTAAGCTTGATGGTGGTCTAGGGAACAAACTAAAAACCTCCCCTTAAGCCGGTGTCACACGAGCGATTTGTCCATCAATTTTTACGAGCAATTGTAGTCTGGCAGCTTTAACATGTCAGCTATATCAGAATTCAACCACCTCATACAATCTAGATGATTTGTTGATTTCATTAATTGAGTTTAGGAGTCAAGTCGGTTGGTGGAGGGAACATGATAATTCAGCCTAGTATCCGATTCCAATGCGAACAAAATTGTAAATATTGCGAGAAAAAAGTTGCTCATCGAAAATTGACGGAAAAAGCGCTCGTGTGACACCACCTTCACGAATAGCCCACGACTAGTAGTATTTGTTTATAGTCGTAGAAGTGACGGGTAAATGTTCCTCTCTCAATTTTGTTTTCTGCATATTATCATCAAACTTTTCTGTGAACTATTGATTTTGGCTGTACGTGTTGGTATCCTTTGATGCCGCACTCTATTGGTTCAGTAGCACTAAAACCGGTATCACACAAGCGCTTTTTCACTTAACATTTATCCTCAACACTGGTCTGCCAGCTTATGAGGTCAACATTTTAAGATATTTCGGTTACCTAAATGCATATACCATCAGTCTAGTTTCCGATACCAGTGCAACATATTCCAGAAAGGTTGCCAGAAATATTTTGACCATAGAATGTTGACTATAAAAGCTCTCGTGTGATACCGGCTTAACACTCAATAGCACTTTGATGCCCGTATCCCCGTGACAAACACTAACAATAACAGCAACGCGACGACGAGGATTGCCCCCATAAGGATGCCAGCCAGAGGAAAGCAGAATAGAGAAGTCTACCATCCACCATTCTCTATGGAGCAAGACAAAATTTACCCCATAGAAACTTGCATCCCCGAAACGGACACCTTCAACACCTCCCACGACTACACTAACATGAACAAGAGCAGATGGGACTCGTCAGCCTTGGCCAGTAACCCATCTAGGGGAGACAACCTTAAACACATCTGGGTGGATGGGATTCGTCAGCCTTGGTTGGCAACCTGTCTAGGGTAATAAACCACTTGCAGGTGGCAAGCTGTACAATAGATACAATAGATAGAAGGTCACCACTAATGACATCAACAATGTGGAAAACAGACAACCTGGAGATGCCAGGAACAGAAGAGCAAGATAAGACAGTCCACCCTATGCCATCCTCTATTAAATAGCGAGATGGCATCACAAACTCCGCCCCTCGTGACGTCACGCCACCCGTGCTACCTGCCAGCCGCCCTCAAGTAACCTCTTCAAAGGAGCCAACGACTTCTGGGTAGAAAAGCACTAAATCCGTTGCCTCACACCTAGGAGAAGTCGCCCCTGTTCTATGGACGCCAAAGAAGAGCAATAGGAACAAAAAAACTATGACTATCGAATGAGGGAACTGTTTGGGAGCTTCTCTCCTCCTAAGCTCCTCATACAATTTCTCTTCCTCGTCTTTCCCTCCCCTTTCCCACTCTGATGGCACAACCATCACTTCTTCCTCTGACAAAGCTAAACTCTTCACTCAAACTTTTGCTAGAAACTCCCCCTTGGATGATTCCGGTGCTATTCCTCCCTCTCCGCCCTCCTCTCTCTTACTTATGCCTAATATCCTAATCTCTTCAAAAGATGTACTTTCTACCCTCTCTGGGCTTAACACTAATAAGGCGCACGGTCCGGACGGTGTTCCTCCTGTTGTTCTCAAAAACTGTGCTTCCGTGCTGACTCCCTGCCTAGGCAAACTCATTCGTCTCTGTCTATCCTCTAACGTCTTCCCTTCATGCTGGAAGTTTGCTCACATTCAACCTGTCCCAAAGAAGGGTGACCGCTCTCAACCCTCCAAACTATCGTCCAATTGCTCTCATTTCTTGTCTTTCTAAAGTTTTTGAAACTATTCTTGCTTCCAAATTTCTTAAGCATTTCTCTTCTCATAATCTGCTCTCAGATCGCCAGTATGGCTTCCTTAAGGGTCGCTCTACTGGTGATCTTCTTTCATATCTTACTAACTCTTGGTCATCCTCCTTTCGGGACTTCGGTGAGACTTTTTCTATTGCACTAGACATATCGAAAGCCTTCGATAGAGTCTGGCATAAATCTTTAATTTCTAAACTACCCTCCTTCGGTTTCTATCCCTCCATCTGTGCCTTTGTCTCTAATTTCCTTTCCGGCCGTTCCATAGCCGCGGTTGTGGACGGCCATTGTTCACTTCCTCACCCTATAAACTCCGGTGTTCCTCAGGGCTCTGTCCTATCTCCTATTCTCTTTCTAATTTTTATAAATGATCTCCTTAACTGTACCTTAATTCCCATCCATTCATACGCAGACGACTCAACCTTACAGAGTTCTCCATTAGTTTTTCAGAACGCCCCAGCCAGCAATCCCTCAATGACAAACGTAATGAAGCCATACAACTCTTAAATTCTGATCTAAATACTATTTCCAATTGGGGCAGAGAAAACCTTGTTAACTTTAATGCTTCCAAAACCCAATTTCTCCATCTATCTACCCGTCAGGATCTCCCAGCGGACTATCCCTTATTCTTCAACAATACAAAAATCAACCCTTCATCTTTTCTCAATATTCTTGGTGTCTCTTTTTCTTCTGCTCTCATTTGGAAGGACCATATTACCAGTCTTGCTAAGGCAGCCTCCCAGAAGCTGGGTGTGCTCAACCGCCTTAGGGGGTTCTTTTCCCCTGCACAGCTCCTTGCTATGTACAGGGGCATAGTGCGCCCTTGTATTGAGTATTGTTCACATGTGTGGGGAGGTTCCTCTCACACCGCTCTCCTAGACAAGGTTGAAAGGAAGGCCTTTCGTATCATTAACTCCCGTCCACTCACCAACTCTCTGCAATCTCTCTCTCTCCGCCGCAATGTTGCATCTCTCTCGCTATTCTATCGCTACTATAATAATCAGTGTTCCTCAGAGCTATCCCAGTGCATACCACCTCCTTTACGTAGGGCACGTGGTATCCGTCTTGCAACTCAATCCCACCCCTACTCTGTGCAACTCTCCAACCCAAGAGTGAAACGTTACTCTCAAACTTTCTTCTACTCAACAGCTGAGCTCTGGAACTGTCTCCCAGAATCAGTTTTTCCCGCTTCCTATGACTTAAATTGCTTCAAACTCCGTGTGTCCAGGCATTTTGGCTCGAACGTCCCTTGATTTTGGCCCTGTCACTCTTTCAACTATGGGGGAGGCACTCGCTATAGGCAGTTATGCCTTTTGCCTCCCTCAATCACATAGAAAAAATAAAAAAAATAAAAAAAATACGCTTTCAAATGCTGAGATAAAAATGCTTCCCAAGACCTGACCCGCGGTGATTCACATGACCACCACGGCAAATCCAAAGTTACCAATGTGCTTCCCAAGACATCACCGGAGCTTTCAAAGGCCAAACAGGTCTTCTAAATATCTAAATGGTGCGTCCCAAGACTTGACCCATGGTGCTTCTAAAGGCCGGCATAGTACTTTCAAAAGACAACTCGGTGCCTCCCAAGATCAATGATCCGGCGCAGCCAAGGGCCACCCTAGACACAAACATAAGTGTAGCCAAGATACAAAGAGGAGCCACCTCCCACCTCCCACGATGGTTTAACCCAGAAGCCCTATGTTTGAGTTTTCCCTCAGAGCTGTGGACAACTACCTTACCCATCCATCCAATCTCCGAGCCAGCCAATCCTGACGAATGACTTCCTATAGTCTATTTGCTGTAAGTAGGCGAGACATCCTGACCTCTATCCTCTGTAACTTTAAGGGGAGGTCTCCACTTGAGGGATTTTTTTCTGGACCCCTTTCTCCCTCATGATTAGCCCCATTGTTTTTGAGATTTTAAGACGTTTGCCCCCATTAGTTTGGTGATTTTAAGAATTTCCGACCCATTCTGTCAATTTTAAGACCTTTCGTGCAATTTAGGTGTCGATTTTATCCTGGCGAGCGACAGCGAGCCTGTAATTTAAGAGTAACCGGCCTTCGGCCGGGAAATTTTTCGACCGAAAAATGTACAAATTTATCTTGAAAGGGGATCAAGGGGGTGACATTTTAAGATTGCTGGAGGAGTAGGAAACAAACTAGAAACCTCCCCTTAAAACGACTAGAGTAATCGAGCGTATATATCTACCAGTTGGGAAGAGATAGTCTAGGAATAGATGTGGAAATTTACAGCCAATTTGCTCTAGCCCTTTTTGAGTTAGAGGGTATAGGTGATGATTTCTCGCCTACGTACACCGAATAGACTAGACCGTACCATACCAGGGAACCAAATGGACTGCCTAAATCGTAAAGTAATAGCCGACCTTCCCAGAACTGAATCTATCTATAAACAATGCACACACTGTCCTCGCTACCTTGCCACCTCAAATGACGACTCCGCCTTTGCTGGTGAAGATATAACTATTTATTGTAATATTAAGGGGGAGGCAGACCGTTTTTCTGGACCCCCTTCTCCCTCATGTTTAGCCCCACTAGTTTTGATTTTATAAGACGTTCGGCCCATTAGTTTGGCGATTTTAACACCTTTCGCTTCATTTCGTTGTCAATTTTAAGACCTTTCGTGCCATTTAGGTGTCCATTATTTCCTGGCGAGCGATAGCGAGCCTGCAATTTTAAGAGGAAGCGGCTTTCGGCCGGGACATTTTTCTACCAAAGGGGGATCTAATGGATGTTTTTTTAAATTTGATGGAGGTCTAGGGAGGAAACTAGAAAAATAATGAATACATGCAAAAATCGCCCAAAAAGTGAACCATCCCCCCTTAAGGGGAGGCATTTAGTTTGTTCCCTAGACCTCCATCAAGCTTAAAATTACACCCCCTTGAGTCCCTTTCAAGATAAATTTGTACATTTTTCGGTAGAAAAATGTCCCGGCCGAAGGCCGGTTCCTCTTAAATTACAGGCTCGCTATCGCTCGCCAGGATAAAATCGACACCTGAATGACCCCTTTCTCCCTCATGTTTAGCCCCATTGCTTTTGATATTATAAAACGTGTGCCCCATTAGTTTAGCGATTTTAAGAACTTTCACCCCATATTAAGACATATTATAGATAGATAGCATATAGATAGATAGTATATTGATATATAGTATATAGATAGATAGCATATAGATTGATAGCATATAGATTGATAGCATAGATAGACAGAGGATAAACCTGTAAGAGAGAAAGAGGAGTTCTGGGTGAATGTGGAGGCGTGCCTGGATAAGTTTGACAAGAGCGAAAGAATATTTCTGATTGGGGAAATGAATGGGAAGGTGGGTGATAAGAAAGTTGATGGAGTGGTGGGGGGGGGGGGGGGTACCGTCAGAGGTGAATGGTGAATGGTAGTGCACTTGTGGACGGTGACCGGTCAACTCAACCAGTACCAAATCAACCAATACGGTTAGGTTAGGTTACGTTAGGTTAGTACTATATTTTGGCACTGGTTTGGTTGGTCTGGGTTAATTTGGCACTGGTTGAGAGCTACTGGTTGAAATGGTCTACTGGTTGAGATGACATGGAACCCTTGTGGACGTATGTGTGGGGAGGAGGCTGTGGATAGCCAACACCTTCTTCTGACACAGAATGATACACAGGTACACATGGAAAGTGGTGTGGAATAAGAAGGATGAGACAGTGCTGGAACGAAAGGCACTGATTGATTATATATGTGTGGATGAACGAATGAAGAAATCTGTGCTGGATGCTAGGGTGTATAGGGGTATTGGAAGGGGTCTGTCTGACCATTATGTAGAAGTACCGGTAGCTAAAATTAGGATACAAAAGAAGTGGGTGAGGAGAGCTGGAGGGAGGCGAGAGGAAGGTGGAATGGCGAGGAGGGTGGAGAGGTTGCAGTAGGTGAGGAGAGCTGGAGGGAGGCAGGTGGAATGGCGAGGAGGGTGGAGAGGTTGCAGTGGGTGAGGAGAGCTGGAGGGAGGCGAGAGGAAGGTGGAATGGCGAGGAGGGTGGAGAGGTTGCAGTAGGAGGAAATCAAGGAAGAGTTCAGGAGAGAAGTAGAAAGACGTCTAGGTAGGTTTGACCTGGAAGGTATGGAGGAGGTGAGCAAAGTGTTTAAGGGGAGGTTTTTAGTGTGTTTCCTAGACTTCCATCAAGCTTGAAATTACACCCCCTTGACCCCCTTTCAAGATAAATTTGTACATTTTTTGGTAGAAAAATGTCCCGGCCCAAGGCCGGTTCCTCTTAAATTACAGGCTCGCTATCGCTCGCCAGGAAAAGATCGACACCTAAATGGGACGAAAGGTCTTACAAGTGACATAAATGGGGTGAAAGTTCTTAAAATCGCCAAACTAATGGGGCGAACGTTTTAAAATCTCAAAAGCAATGGGGCTAACCATGAGGCAGAAAGGGGTAAAGAAAAAAATCCCTCAAGTTGAAATCTCCCCTTAAGGAAGAGATCTGTGCAGCATGTGAGGAGGTGTGTGGAGTAAGGAGAAGAGGGAGGGGAGTGAAGGGTACAGCATGGTGGACAGAAGAGGTAAAAATAGCTGTGGAAGACAAGAATAAAGCGTATAGAGAGTGGTTGGGTAGTAGAGTAAGAGAAGAGTAGATGAGGAATTTGGAAGGAATCTGAGTGTAAAACGGAGGGAGTGTAAGAAACTGCTCTGGAAAGAAGTCAAGAATGTTAGGGAAGGTAGCAAGGGAAACAGTAAGGGTGTGACAGATAAGAATGGGCATTTTTATATCGAAAAATGTACAAATTTAGCTTGCTGTCAAAACAAAGATATATATATATATATATGCTGGCTCGCTACCGCTCGCCAGGAAAATATTGACACCTGGATGGAGGTAAACGTCTTAAAACAGTAGGCTGAATGGGGCCAAATGGATACAAGCCAAAGAGAGAGGGAGAGAAAGAGATAAAAAGCGAGGTGGGCTCCCTGAAGGTACCACATGTGACGTATAATTATATAGAGCGGGGCACTTGTCAATACCCTACCCTAAACTAGAGTGTGTGTGGAGGGAGGAATTAGGGAGGTGCGACTAATCCGAACAACAGATAGTAGGGATGTGGGGGATAAAATGTGCATGGCAAGTTTGTTTGATTGACTTCGTAACATGGGGATTCACACACAAAACACACATGCACTCACTCTCTCTCTCTCACGCACACGCACACACACACACACACTCTCTCTCTCTCTCTCTCTCTCTCTCTCTCTCTCTCTCTCTCTCTCTCTCTCTCTCTCTCTCTCTCTCTCTCTCTCTCTCTCTCTCTCTCTCTCTCTCTCTCTCTCTCTCTCTCTCTCTCTTTCTTTCATACACACACAAAAGTGGCTGCTCTCATGAGCTCTAACCAACTCAACCACCACCACCACCCCTTTTGACGGATGAGTGGGGGTAGAGAGAGGGAGGGAGTGAGATAGCAAGGAGTGATGATGGGTGGGTTTGGGTGATGGCTGATGGACAAGTTAATAAAGAGATCGGAATGAGGCAGGGGGAACTGGTGCAGAAGGAATTGTGGGGAAGGGAGGGGAGGGGGAAAGGGAGGGGAGGGGAGGGGAGGGGGGATAGGTGGTAAGGGAGGGGAGGGGAGGGGAGGGGGGATAGGTGGGAAGGATGGATAGGTAGGAGGGGGCGAGGATGCAGAAAGGCGGGAAGAAAATGGAAGAAGAGGGAGGGAAGGATGGGGATGAAGGGAGGGGAGAGGAAGAGGGAAGGAAAGAAGGAGGAGTAGGGGTGGAGGGAGGCATGAAGGAGAAGGGAAGAGGAAGGCTGGGGGATTGGGGAAGGAGATGGAAAAGAGAGAGAGGGCAAACAGGGAAGGCTGCAACAGATACAAAGAATCTAAACCATACCACTGTCACTACTACTGTCTTCTGTTTCACCTCCTGTACCTTGTCTCTGTCCAAACCCTGAGGCAGATTCCACTAACCTTCATAATTTTCTTCGTTTTAGGGGATCGTGAAGGGAAGGAAGCGAAAAGGATTATATTTGTTTAATTAATGCATTTACTTGTCTGTGAATACACAAATTGAGGAGGTTTTCATTAATACTTGCATACAGAGTTGTCATGGTTGTTAATTAACCTCTTAGGATTATAGCTACGTCTTTAATAATCATATCCTCTCTAAAATAAATCATATTATAAGTTCTAATTTTCGTTTTACTCTCTCTCTCTCTCTCTCTCTCTCTCTCTCTCTCTCTCTCTCTCTCTCTCTCTCTCTCTCTCTTTATATACAGTATATATATTCTTCCATACTCCTACACGTCGAGAATAGCAGGGACAAGTGAAGTACGGTAGATCAGTTCGACACGAGCGACCCTTACGCAACCCACGCTCAGATTCCTTAATTAAATTCTTACCTTTAAGGGGATAGTACTCGCTTTTTGTGGACCCCCTTCTCCCTCATGTTTGGTATATTAGTTTTGGGGTTTTAAGACGTTCGTTACGTTAGGTTGGCGATTTTGAGACCTTTTGCCTAATTTTTTGCTGTCAATAGTATTACCTTTCATGCCCTTTAGGTGTCGATTTTTTCCTGGCGAGCGAAAGCGAGCCTCAAATTTTAGAAGGAACCGGCCTTCGGCCGGGACATTTTTCTACCGAAAAATGTACAAATTTATCTTGAAAGGGGGTCTAGGGGGTGTTTTCTAAGCTTGATGGAAGTCTAGCGAGGAAACTAAAATACACAAAATAAATAAATAAATATATATAGACCAAAAACCAAGCATTACCCCCTTTAAGTGATTTACAATTATTAATACCGATATTTGTTTTTCCTCTGTCGTGATCGATACTGACAGTAATTGTTAAATTGTTTGACCGGTAATGAACTGGTTTGGATGTGATACCTTACTTGTGGTAGAGGGGAAGGATTGTCAAGGTTAAGGGGGGTGCTAATTTGTATTTGTATTAATTATCATTATATATACAGGTATATACGGTATATATATATACTGTTTTAACTTTTTAAGACGGACAAACAGACAGATACGCAGATAAATGGACAACAGACAGACAGACAGACAAACAGATAGATACACAGATAAATGGACAACAGACAGACAGACAGACAAACAGGATGCTAACCGATAAATGGGAACAAACAGACAGACAGAAAGACTCAAACAGATAGATACACGCATAAAATGTACAACAGGCCGACAAACAGAAAAAACAGATAGCAATGCACACCGGATAAATGGACAAAACCAGCGACAGAAACAAGAGTCAGACACACAGATTAGATCCACAGATAAATCGCGACCAAAACAGACCAACTAAAGACCAGACAGACAAGACCAAAACAGTATTAGAGTACACAGATAAATGGACAACAGAGAGACAGACAGACAAACAGATAAATGGACAACAGACAGACAGACAGACAAACAGATAGATACACAGATAAATGGACAACAGACAGACAGACAGATACACAGATAAATGGACAACAGACAGACAGACAGACAAACAGACAAACAGATAGATACACAGATAAATGGACAACAGGAACAGCAGCAGACATACAGCCTACAGACCCCAGTACAACATCCGTATACACAAGATCCAACAACATGAGCCACCAGCGAGACAGACGAAAGACAAACAGATTAGATCACACAGATAAATGGACACAAGAAGAAGCAGGACAAAAGAGACGACAGACAGAAAAAACCAACCGATAAGCTACACAACAGTAAACTGGACAACCAGGGCCAGACAGACCAATACAACCGATAACTGGACAACAGCCATCAGACGACAGGACAGCACCAACAGATAGATACACCAGATTCAACTGGACAACAGACAGGACAGACAGAATACCATGACAGGAAAGACTAGGATAGTACAAGATAAATGGACAACAGACAGATAGATACACAGATAAATGGACAACAGCCAGACAGACAGACAAACAGACAGACAGGCAGGCATGAGTGGTACATAAAAAGTGAGTAGGGTGGAGCACTATCTCCTGACAGCCCCGATCGTGGAGCACTATCTCCGACAGGACCACTGTTGTGCGCGACCATTAGTAATTATACTAACATACTACCTACACTACACTCACTTTAACACCACCCACTCTCCACTCACTCGCTCTCACACACATTCTCTCGCCACATCCGCTCTCACTACACATAGTCGACACATGTCACCTCGCTCTCACACACACTCGCTCTCACTCACATTCTCTCGCTCTCTCAACGCACCACAATCACTCATCATAGATCTCTCTCATCCCTTTTTAACAAACAAGCACTATCTCTCTCTCTCTCTCATCCACTTTCTCTCTCTCTCTCATCCACTTTTTAACAAACGCTCTCGTACACACAACTCTGATTCACACATACTCCGCTTCTCTCCTCTTCTCTCCGTCTCTCTCTCCTTCATTTTCTCTCGTCTCTCGTGCTAAGCATCCCTCTCTCTCTCTCTCTCTCTCCTCTCATCTCTCCTCTCAACATCCCCGCGTCTCATCTCTGACTCTCTCTCTCATCTCATCTTCTCTTCTCTCCTCTCTCTCCGTGTACGATAATGCGTCAAGGCATAAGTGAAGGGGTAACCCTTTCACGTGTTTTAATGACGCAGATGGTTGCCAGATTGTAGCAAGATAAATAAATCGTTCTCCTACCACTCGTATAAGTAACCCTCTCCAAAATGAGTTTAGTTTGACTGCCCCATTGCTAACTCAAAGACAACTGCAGAGGTTGAAAGTAACTAAACTACAAGGTATTCTAAATACCCCTGATGGTAACAAAGGCTTTAAAGTATCCCACAATAGGCTCAACACAAACGCGCACTCAAAGACAACTGCAGGGGTTGAAGTAACTAAACTAAAGGTTTCTAAATACCCCTGAGGGTAAACAAAGGCTGTAAAGTATCCCCAATCAGGCCGCAACCACAGCTAACTCAAAGACAACTGCAAGAGGTTGACGTAACTAAACTAAAGTTTTCCTAAATACACCTGATGGTAACAAACGGCTCTTTACAAGTATCCCCAATAGGCCTCCAACACAGCTAACTCAAAGACAACTGTCAGAGGTTGAAGTAAAACTAAACCTAAAGGTTTCTAAATATCGCCCCTGATGGTAAACAACAAAGGCCTTTAAAGTATCCCCAATAGGCTCAACACAGCGAACTCAAAAGACAAATGCAGAGGGGTTGCAAGTAACTAAACTAAGGATTTCTAAATACCCCTGATGGTAAAAAAGGCTTTAAAGTATCCCTAATAGGCTCAACACAGCTAACTCAAAGACAAACTGCAGAGGTTGAAGTACCTAAACCTAAAGGGTGACTAAATACCCCTGATGGTAACAAACGGCTTTACACAAGTATCCCCAATAGGCTCAAACACAGCTAACTCCAAAGACAACTGCAGAGGTTGACGTAAACTAAACTAAAGGTTTCTAACATACCCCTGATGGTAACAAAGGCTTTAAAGTGCTCCCCAATAGGCTCACAACCACAGCTAACTCAAAAGACAACTGCCCCCGGAGGATTAAGTAACTAAAGTAAAGGTTTCTAAATACCCCTGATGGTAATAAAGGCTTTAAAGTATCCCTAATAGGCTCAAAACAGCTAACTCAAAGACAACTGCAGAGGTTGAAGTAACTAAACTAAAGGTTTCTAAATACCCCTGATGGTAACAAAGGCTTTAAAGTATCCCCAATAGGCTCAACACAGCTAACTCAAAGACAACTGCAGAGGTTGAAGTAACTAAACTAAAGGTTTCTAAATACCCCTGATGGTAACAAAGGCTTTAAAGTATCCCCAATAGGCTCAACACAGCTAACTCAAAGACAACTGCAGAGGTTGAAGTAACTAAACTAAAGGTTTCTAAATACCCCTGATGGTAACAAATGCTTTAAAATATCCCCAATAGGCTCAACACAGCTAACTCAAAGACAACTGCAGAGGTTGAAGTAACTAAACTAAAGGTTTCTAAAATACCCCTGATGGTAACAAAGGCTTTAAAGTATCCCAATAGGCTCAAATTGCGTTCACATGTCAGGGGTTGAGGCGTATTTATTTGCTCATTAAGGTAGTTTGACTCCATCAAAACTTAAAAAAACCTCAATACATCCCCCTTCTAGATTAATTTGTACATTTTTCGGTTGCCAAATGTCCCGGCCTTCTTCCAAAATTTCAGGCTCACTGTCGTTCGCCAGGAAAAAAGTATCGACGCCTAAATAGTACGAAAGGTCTAAATATTGACGAAGAAATGTGGCGAAAGGTCTTAAAATCGACTAACTAATGGGCCGAACATCTTAATATCTGAAAACGAATGGGGCTAAACATGAGGGAGAAGATGGCCCAGAAAAACGACCCATCTCCCCTTAATAAACGATTGTATGCCGTTTAAGGGGAGGTATTTAGTTTGTTCCCTAGACCTCCATCAAGCTTAATATTACACCTCCTTGAGTCCCTTTCAAGATAAATTTGTACATTTTTCGGTAGAAAACCGAAAACCGGCCGAAGGCCGGTTCCTCTTGAATTACAGGTTCGCTATCGCTCGCCAGGATAAAATCGACACCTGAATTGCACGAAAGGTCTTAATATGGGGTGAAAGTTCTTAAAATCGCTAAACTAATGGGGCAAACGTTTTATAATATCAAAAGCAATGGGGCTAAACATGAAGGAGAAAGGGGTCAAGAAAAAAGTCCCTCAAGTGGAGATCTCCCCTTAAGAAGAACCTAAGAGGGGTTTATTGGGACCCTATTTAACCCCCTTTGAGTCGTAGAGGTACTTTGCTAACTACAGAATATCGTCTGAGGGTAACCAGAATATGATGAGCATTACGTCATGCTGGTGAAGGGGTTAGGTTCGCAATTGACCACTTGCGAGTTTCAGGCTATAAGGAAGTTGGCGCCGTAAACATAGCTGTTAAGGGGAGATCTCCACTCGAGGGATTTTTTTCTTGACCCCTTTCTCCCTCATGTTTAGCCCCATTGCTTTTGATATTATAAAACGTTTGCCCCGTTAGTTTAGCGATTTTAAGAACTTTCACCCCATATTAAGACCTTTTGTGCAGTTCAGGTGTCGATTTTATCCTGGCGAGCGATAGCGAGCCTGTAATTTAAGAGGAACCGGCCTTTGGACGGGACATTTTTCTACCGAAAAATGTACAAATTTATCTTGAAAGGGACTCAAGGGGGTGTAATTTTAAGCTTGATGGAGGTCTAGGGAACAAACTAAATACCTCCCCTTAAGGGGGGATTGTTCATTTTTTGGCCCATTTTTACATGTATTCGTTATTTTTCTATTTTCCTCCCTACACCTCCATCCAATTAAACAAAAAAAAAGCCATTAGATCCCCCTTCTAGATTAATTTGTAAATTTTTCGGTAGAACAATTTCCCGGCCGAAGGCCGATTCTTCCAACATTACAGGCTCACTATCGTTCGCCAGGGAAAAAATCGACACCTAAATAGCACGAAAGGTCTAAATATTGACGAAGAAATGTGGCGAAAGGTCTTAAAATCGACTAACTAATGGGGCAAACATCTTAACATCTGAAAACGAATGGGGCTAAACATGAGGGAGAAAGTGGTCCAGAAAACCGGCCCACCCATCCCCCCTTAAACAAAATTGCAATAACAATAATAATGTATGTTTCTGACGGATATCAAGTATGTTGAATTGACCACTTGCGAGTTTCGTTCTATAAGGAAGTTGAAGCCGTGAACATCGACATTAAAGATAAATGCAGTAATAGTGTGGGTTTCTGATGGATAAAAAGTGTGATCCATTGGGTGGTATGTATTTATATATGTATTATGACCGTATTTTAGCTGATACATCACTTACATATTGATGGCCACAGCTCCAACTTCCTTATAGACCGAAACTCGCAAGTGGTCCATTGGGATTTCTGTATTTATTAATGTACTACAACCGTATTTTAGCCGGTCATTCTGAACAAAAAATATCGATGTCTACAGCTCCAACTTCCTTATAGAACGAAACTCGCAAATAGTTAATTGGTTTCGCACTGTAAGGTATAGAATGGTTAGCCTTGATGAGCGTATTAGCGTTCACTACCTGCTGCGCCCAATCTCTCTCTCGGTCCCTCTCGCTCTCTCTCTCTCGCTCTCTCTCCCTCTCTCCCTCTCGCTCTCTCTCGCTCTCTCTCTCTCTCCTTCTCTCCTCCTCTCTTTGCTCTCTCTCTCTCTCTCTTTGCTCTCTCTTTGCTCTTTCTCTCTCTCTCTCTCTCTCTCTCTCTCTCCTCTCTCTCCTCTATTCTCCTCTCTTCCTCTCCTCTCTCTCTCTCTCTAATCTCTCTTTTCTCTCTCTCTCACCTGTGCTTTATCAATAAGGGCGGCAGGTGACCCTCTCCATCTCCACAGACATGTCTACATCTTCCTTGCTCCTCTTAGCTAACCTTCTGTACCGGCGACGTCTTTTAACTCGTCTTTTGAGGGGGTAGTGCTTGTTTTTTGTTTATAAATTATATATATATAATAATTTATTTTTGAGTTTCCTCGCTAGACCTCCATCAAGGTTAATAAAACACCCCCTAGACCCCCTTTCAAGATAAATTTGTACATTTTTCGGTAGAAAAATGTCTCGGCCGAAGGCTGGTTTCTTCTAAAATCACAGGCTCGCTTTCGCTCGCCGGAAAAAAAATCGACACCTAAAGAGCACGAAATATCTTAAGATTGACAAAAATATGAGGCGAAAGGTCTCACAAAGTCGTCCTAAAAACAACAAACCTACTGATACGCGGAACGGAGAAGGGGGTCTCGCCTCAAACCCGTACCTACATCTGATACAGAAGGCCCTTCGGGGACGGCCAGTCTCTTCTCTAACCCCCCTCTCCATTCCACAATTAGTTAGTAAGTTTCGGGGCCGGTGGCTTCTCCTGCTTAGTGGGGATAGCCGGATGTTTGCCCGTTTGACACAACACCCGGTCACTTAAGTCCCTCGTCTAGTGGGGAGGGCGGTAAGATTATGCCCCAGCTCTCCCTATAGTTAGTCCACAGCTAGTTTTAAGACCTTTTTGCCCCATTACCGGTGTTTTGCCTTCTGTCAATATTTAGACCTTTCGTGCTAAGTAGGTGAGCTCGTAGAATACACATAGAACGAGGGGGCCGGTTGGTAGTGTATTGGGCCGGTACATCTAAAATGTACAAATTAATCTAGAAGGGGGATCTAATTTTTTTTTTTTTTTTTAATTTGATGGAGGTTTAGGGAGGAAACTAGAAAGATAATGAATACATGCAAAAATCGCCCAAAAAGTGAACCGGTGACGTCTTTTAACTCGTCTTTTAATTTCACCCTAGCTCTGCTTAGACGAGTGTGTGCAGTTTAAGGGGGTAGTACTCGCTTTTTTCTGGACCCCCTTCTCCCTCATGTCTAGCATATCAGTTTTGAGGTTTTATGACGTTCGTTCCGTTAGTTTGGCGAATTTGAGACCTTTCGCCTCATTTTGTTGTCAATGTTAAGACTTATCGTGCTCTTTAGGCGTCGATTTTTTCCTGGCGAGCGAAAGCGAGCCTCTAATTTTAGAAGGAACTGGAAATTTTCTACCGAAAAATGTACACATTTATCTTGAAAGGGGGTCTAGGGGGTGTTTTTCTAAGCTTGATGGAGGTCTAGCGAAGAAACTTAAAAAATATATTAATAAATACATATATAAATAAATACATATATAGACCATAAACCAAGCACTACCCGTTTAATTAAGGGGGGGGGGGCGGTTTGATGGGCGTAGTTATTTGCTAAAAGTTGAGGTATTTAGGTCTCTCTGATGGTGCCGATTACACCTTGGCCCTTGGACTAATAGGGTACCTCGTTACTTTTAATGGGGAGACTTGACCGTTTGTTTGGTCTATTAATTCATTTATTCATATCTTTTTTTTAGTTTCCTCCCTAGACCTCCATCAAAAAAAAAAAAAAAAAAAAATCCAGTAGATCCCCCTTGGAGATTAATTTGTAAATTTTTCGGTAGAAAAATTTTCCGGCCGAAGGCCGGTTCTTCCAACATGACAGGCTCACTATCGTTCGCCAGGGAAAAAATCGACACCTAAATAGCACGAAAAGTCTAAATATTGACGACGAAATGTGGCGAAAGGTCTTAAAATCGACTAACTAATGGGGCAAACATCTTAATATCTGAAAACTAATGGGGCTAAACATGAGGGAGAAAGTGGTCCAGAAAAACGGTCTGCCTCCCCTTAAGCCGGTATCACACGAGAGCTTTTATAGTCAACATTCGATAATCAAAAACATTCTGGCAACATTTATGGAATATATTGCACTGGTATCGGAAACTAGACTCTTGGTAGATGAATTTAGGGATCCGAAATATTTTAAATGTCGACCTCATAAGCTGTTGTGGATAAAGGAATATTTTGCATTGATATCGGAAACTAGACTGATGATTGATGAATTTAGGTGACAGGAATATTTTAAATGCCGACCTCATCAGCTGTTAAGGATAAATGTTCAGTGAAAAAGCGCTTGCGTGATACCGGCTTTACCTGCTTGAGTGAGCAGATGATCACTGGGGTGTACCGTCAGGTGTACCGTAGCCTGTACCAACCCATTATAGTGAGCTGGGGTGAGGCTGACCGCATCACCCGCAGTTCATTTTAAGGGCGGATGGGTGTATTTACTTGCCCATATATATATATATATATATATATATATATATATATATATATATATATATATATATATATATATATATATATATATATATATAATTTTTTTGTTTTTATTGAATTTACAATCTGTATATTTATAAAATTATATTTTATATATCATCCAAAGTCAAACCTACTAAGATGAACGTATTTATTTCATAATTTATTTATATTTTTATAATTTCTTTTTATTTCTTTTAAGTTTCCTCCCTAGACCTCCATCAAGCTTATAAAAACACCCCCAACACCCTCCTTCAAGAAAAATTTATACATTTCTCGATAGAAAAATGTCCCGGCGGGTTCCTCTTAAAACACAGGCTCGCTATCGCTTGCCAGGACAAAATCGACACCCAAATGGCACGAAAAATCTTAATATTGACAAGGCAATGGGGCAAAATGTCTTAAAATCGCCAAAGTATTGGGCCGAACTTCATCAAATCTGAAAACTAATGGGGCTAAATGTGAGAAAGAAGGGCGACCAGAAAAACGCCCCATCTCCCTTTAATGGTACACTATGGAAACCTGGATAATAATGATATACTCTTAAGGGGAGATTTCCACTTGAGGGATTTTTTTTTCTGGACCCCTTTCTCCCTCATGTTTAGCCCCATTGCTTTTTAGATTTTAAGACGCTCGCCCACTTTAGTTTGGCGATTTTAAGACATTTTGCCCCATTTCTGTTAATTTTAAGACCTTTCGTGCCGTTAAGGTGTCGATAGCGAGCCTGTTATTTAAAAGCAACCGGCCTCCGGCCGGGACATTTTTCTACCGAAAAATGTACAAATTTATCTTGAAAGGGGGTCTAGGGGGTGTAATTTTAAGCTTGATGAAAAAGTAGGGAACAAACTAAATACCTCCCCTTAACCTGTTCATATCACTATTTGGTGATATGCGAATGTGAGAGAGAGAGAGAGAGAGAGAGAGAGAGAGAGAGAGAGAGAGAGAGAGAGAGAGAGAGAGAGAGCGCTAGCTAGCTAAGTTTAGGTTGCAAATTTAGCCCCCCCCCCACCCCCAATTATGACCTCCCCCCCCCCCCTCCTCCTAATGACCCATCAGGAAGGCCAATCAACACCACGCTGATTGGCGACTCTTAACTACCTATCACTCCGGCACCTGATCGATAACTGGCATTGAGGTACCTGTTTATGCTGCCCCCACCCCCCCCCCCCTCAAACCGATGATGATAATGACCACTGCAACGCTCCCCCTGGCAATTAAGGGAGCTCAGACGGTATTGTGCAGCATAATTTACTGGTTCGGCTCAATGGTTTAAGGAGGGGGCTTTTAGTTTGGTCTCTAGATATCCACCAAGCTTAAAATTACACCCCCTTGAGCCCCTTTCAAGATAAATTTGTGCATTTTTCGGTAGAAAAATGTCCCGACCGACAGCCGGTTCCTCTTAAATTACAGGCTCGCTGTCGCTCGCCAGGAAAAAATCGACACCTAAATGGGTCGAAAGGTCTTAAAAGTGACATACATGGGGTGAAAGTTCTTAAAATCGCTAAACTAATGGGGCGAACGTCTTAAAATCTCAAAAGCAATAGGGCTAAACATGAGAGAGAAAGGGGTAAAGAAAAAAATCCCTCAAGTGGAAATCTCCCCTTAAGGAGAGGGTTTAGTTTGCTCTTTAAACCTCTAGCAAACTTAAAAAAACACCCACAAGACCCCCCCCCGCCCCCCTTCGATATATATTTGTACATTTTTCAGTAGAATTCCTCTTCATATACAGGCTCGCTATTGCTCGCCAGGAAAAAGATCGACACCAAAATGGCACGAAATGTCTTCATATTGGCAAAGAAATGGGGCAAAAGGTCTGAAAATCGCCAAACTAATGTACCGACGACCTTGGTTTTCTTTTTATTCTGGCAAATAGTAAGTGACTATTAACCTGAGGCAGGTCTACCCATGAAAAGGCATACGGTGCTATCTCAATTAATAAGAAAGAAGGAGACGGGGGGGGGGGGGGGGGGGGGGATTAAAAAAAAAAATCCCCTAGAAAAAAAAAAAAAAAAAAAAAAAACGTCTTCTCCCCCACCTTAGATCTTATAACCACTAATATCAGACAATAAGCCTCTTTGAAACACGCCAATCTCTCTCTCTCGCTCTCACCCAACCAACCTAACAATGATGGGGGCTTGCTGTTCCCCCTCGGCGGCACTTATCTGATTAAAGGGGAGACGGACCGTTTTTCTGGACCCCCTTCTCCCTAATGTTTAGCCCCACTAGTTTTTTTGAAATTTTAAGACGTTGGTTCCGTTAGTTTGGGGATTTTATGACTTTTCATCCCATTTCTTTGTCAATATTAGGACCCTTCGTGCCAGTTAGGTGTCGATTTTTTCCTGGCGAGCGAAAGCGAGTCTGTCATTTTAGGAGGAATTGGCCTTTGGCCGGGACATTTTTCTACCGAAAAATGTACAAATCTATCTTGAAGGGGGTGTTTTTCTAAGTTTGATGGAGGTCTAGGGAGGAAACTGAAAAAAACTTATGAATAAATGAATTAATAGACCAAACAAACAGCCACTGTCCCCTTAACACTTGGGATAAATAGAGGCGCACGGGGATGTAAATAATGAATGTGGGGCTAAGCACGAGGAAGAAGGGGACACAAAAAAAAAAAATCCAATCCCTCCAATCTCAGCCGAACAATGAAAGTGGGGCTAAACATGAGGGAGAAGCGGGGCTACTTATTAGATTAACACTATGGATGAACAGAGGAGGCGCGCGGGGATCTAAATAATTGCAGCCTTCAGCTTTAAGGGGGTAGTGCTTGGCTTTTAGTCCATGTATTTATTTATTTATAATTTTCTGAGTTTCCTCGCTAGAACTCCATCAAACTTTTAATAAAACACCCCCTAGACCCCCCCTTTCCAGATACATGTGTACATTTTCCGGTAGAAAAATGTGCTGGTCGAAAGCTGGTTCCTTCTAAAAGTACAGGCTCGCTATCGCTCGTCAGGAAAACATCGACACCTAAATGGCACGAAAGGTCTTAATAGTGACAAACAAATGGGGCGAAAGGTCTCAAAATCACCAAACTGATGGAACGAACGTCTTAGAATCTCCAAACTAATATGCCAAACAGGAGGGAGAAGGGGATCCAGTAAAAGCGGACTGTATTCCTTCCCCTGAACGAACGGGTGACGAGCGTTTGTTGAATACGATCGGAGAGGAGGGCATATCCAGTCTATTAATTCGACCGCCTTTTTTTTTTTTTTTTTTTTTTTTGCTGTCCAGAAAAACGTTAATCTGCTTATACCTGCGTACACAAGTGGTTTTCTTGGACAAGGTTAAGGGGAGGTTTTTAGTTTGCTCCCTAGACCTCCATCAAGCTTAGAATTGCACCCCTTAGACCCCCCTTAGGTTTTTAGTTTGCTCCCTAGACCTCCATCAAGCTTAAAATTACACATACATTTTTTAATTTTTCGGTAGAAAAATTTCCCGGCCAAAGGCCGGTTCCTCTTAAATTCCAGGCTCGCTATCGCTCGTCATGAAAATAATCGACACCTAAATGGTACGAAAGTTCTTAAAATTGACATAAATGAGGCGAAAGTTCTTAAAATCGTCAAACTAATGGAGCGAACGTCTTAAAATCTCTAAAGCAATGGGGCTAAACGTGAAGGAGAAAGGGGTCCAGCAGAAAACAAATCCCTCAAGTGGAAATCTCCCCTTAAGTGCAGTCCATTATCATCTTGCAAATGGGATTGGCGAGAAGAAGTTTATATCGTACAGTCGGCCTAATAAGTCATGTCTCGGCACCAATTATGTTTTGATCAATAATTGGTATCGGCAGTATTTACACATGATTTCTTCTTTTTGAGTGAGATAATGCAACCATGTTCCTACACATGCTTCAATTGTGCCGCCTCTCCACATATTTCCCCGTAGAACTAGGGCAGCTGGAAGCGCCCATGAATTTACACTTTCTCCTCCACAATGCAGAACTTCTGCTTATCAAAATTCATTTATCCCCAGAACTACTACTCTTTGGAATTCACTTCCCTCGAGTTGTTTTCCACAAACTTACAATCTAGAACAGTTTAAATCCAGTTGTTACAAACATTTTATGAATGGAGGATGCCTTTAGGCACATGGACTTTTTTTGTTTTATCTGTGTTTTTCCTTCCTCCGTGCATTGTCTCTTTAAAAAAAAAAAAGCTTACCCACCCTATACAACATCTGACACACATTAATGCAGCACAGAGCGAGCCAAACGTAATAACAGTTGAGACATGACTTATTAGCGCCACCGTACGTACACTACCTACGACTATTTCAATATTTACTCATCCTTTACCGGCGACGTCTTTTTAAATATTATGCCAGCTATATTTACTCGACGTTATGCAGTTTAAGAGGGATCTGTGGTAGTAGAGAGGGTTAAGTCAGATAGCTCGAAGCCTGTTAATTGCTGGAGGCCCTTTTTAAACGGAATAATATCGTCTAATAGTAGCCAGAATAATTGAATTGAATTGAATTGAATTGAAATCTTTTTATTTAGCCTTTAGTATACAATACAATTTTGCTTACAAATGATTTGTTAAAAAACAAAAATATATAATAATAATACAAAAAAATAAGGCTGAGCCTTTTGAGAGATGTCTCTCTTAAAGGCACCTGGCTATAACTCGATCTATCAAAATACAATCGTATATAATACACTTAGTCACAGCTATTAGCCCCGGGAACTACGTGTTGTAAAAAAAAAATCTAAATTCAAAAAGGGATGTATGTAGGCAAAATATAATAACATAAAACAAATTAAATTAATGGTGATTAACCCTGAGGTCACACTCACTTCCCAGAGCTCACAGCTGATTGTTCATTGTCACAATTACCCATGTAATACCATTTACAAAAATTGAATATATATAACATACATTGTACAACTATTGACTTGATGTTCAAAGGCCATACTCGCAATTATACCCACAATTCGACACAAAGACACATACGCTTCCCTAACAGTATATGCCTAATTAGTAAAGGACATAAACTTTGTTGTGCATGGAGTACACACTTACACCATTCATTAGACCTATATATGAGAACATGGTCAATAATTTACTGTAGACTATAATATATCCATTTCTATAAAACAAAAAAACAAAACAAAACAAAAATGCATACAAATGCCAACTACACATACATCATATACACCTTTACAGACAAAAATAGAAGCATGTTTATTACAAAATAGTATTCAAGCTCATTCAACCCTTTACGTGACTCTACATATATATACACACACAGCCAGCGTAAATATTATTAAAGGTTATACATTTGTCGATCTAGGTGATAGGGATGTTGTAATTATTGGTAGTATAATTGGTGATATACTTATTTTAGTAGTCACTGTTGATATCGTGTTAATAGAAACTATTTTAATTGTCTCTTAAACCGAGATATTTCCTGTATATTTCTTAAATTCTGAGGTAATCCGTTCCACACCTTAACTCCATGATATTTAATACATGTCTGAGCTTGACTAGAAGTCATGAGAGGAATTCTTAATAGATGAGCTCCCCTTAAATTGTACCTTTCATTGTTACTAGGTGTAAACAAATCAGTTCTATCAAGGTTATGCAGACATTTAAATACGAAAAGCGCACTGCAATAAGTATTGATATCCTTAAATTTAAATAATTCAAGTTTACTAAAAAGTTCATTTGTGTGGGCATATCTTGATTTATGTGATATAGTTCTAATTATTCTTTTTTGTGATTTTTCAATAGTTAATAATTTGGTTTTACTAGTTGCACCCCAAATTGTTTGGCAATATAACAACTGTGGATAGATAAGACTATAATATAATTGTTTTAGAGCACTAATATTAAAGCAGTGTCGTGTAAGGTAGAGTATGCCACATTGCTTATTAAGCTTGTTTTTCAAATCATGTATATGTATGCCCCACGACAGCCTGCTATCCACCACAACACCAAGACACTTTATATGTTTCTCCTTCTTTAGTACATTATTTACAATCTTAATTGGTGCTAAATTTTGAGCGATAGATTTATTCCTCTTAAAAATTATATACTTAGTTTTGTCAATATTAAGAGTAAGCTTATTAGCTTGTATCCACCTTGCTATGTTATTTAGCTCATTATTGACTAAATCTATTAGGAAACGTAGATCCCTGTGTCTGGCATACAAAGTGCTATCATCGGCAAATAACAGGAAGTTAAATATAGTGCTAGAGTTAATAAAATCATTAATATATAAAATGAAGAGCAGTGGGCCCAATATGGACCCCTGTGGGACTCCATATGTTATAAACTGTTGTTCAGATTTGCAGTCCTTATATTGCACATATTGCCTCCGATTACTTAAGTATGACTGAAACCAAGTATGTGTAATATCTCTAATTCCATAATGTTTGAGTTTATCTAACAAAATCTGATGGTGAACCGTATCAAATGCCTTAGACAGATCTAAAAATATGCTTATTAAATAATCTTTATTGTCAAAGGAACTGAGGATATCACTTTTGAATTTTGATAAGGCTAATTCAGTGGAACGTCCCTTCCTAAATCCATATTGGGCATCCGACAAAACACCATTAGTAGTGCAATAATCCATGAGCCTATCAAACATAACTTTTTCTAATATTTTACTTATGGCAGGTAAAACAGATACTGGTCGATGATTTTTAAAAAGACCTACATCTCCTGACTTAAACATAGGTATTATTTTGGCAACTTTAAGATCCTCAGGGAAAATTCCAGTCGCAAATGAACTATTACATAAGTGTAAAATAATAGGTGACAGTATATGGATGACCTTCCTCACTATAGACATAGGTATGTCATCATAACCCGGAGAAGAATCCCGCAAGTTTTCTATGGCATGCAATAATTCATCTTGTGTAATAGGTGACATATTAAATACAGTTTCTTGCCTGTTTAGTAAATATTATAATCTACATTTTCATCAGTAATATTTTCTGCAAGAGATTTCCCCACATTGATAAAGTAAGAATTGAACTTATTTGCAATCTGTTGTGGGATATTTAATTCTACATCATTATGCATAAATGTGTCGTTAATCTTATTTTGTTTGTCTTTATTGAGAACAGAATTAATAATGTTCCAGACTTTCTTAGTGTTCCCTGAATGTTCTGTTAGTTTAGTTTTGTAGTAATTTCCTTTTGTTTGTCTAATTTCTTGCTAGACTTTGTTGCGTAATGTGCGGAATTCCTCCCCGAACGTGATGGGCCTTAAAGCGTATTTCCGTGCCAGTTTATTCTTCTCTTTGATCAATGATTTAATATTATTCGATATATATGGCTTATTTATGTGATTTGCTTTAATACGTTTCGTAATTATGGGAAAATATTTGTTGAAACACGCACTGAATATACTTATGAAGTTGCTGTAAATAATATTAGGATTGGAAGAAGAATAAACCAGGTCCCATGATACACTCTCCATGCATTGCTTAAAATTATCAAGATTTTCAGCATTATAATTTCTGAAAGATATTGTTGTATCATTTTCCTCTTTAAATTTCGATTTAGAAATATTAGAATTATACACCGAAAATACTGGAAAATGGTCAGAGATTGTATTGTAAACAATTCCACTTAATCTGTTATTAATATAATTATTAGACCAAATATGGTCAATGATTGTTGCTGTGGAGTGAGTGACTCGTGTTGGTTTGATATTGTATTATAAAAATATCTTTGAGTGACATGAATTAGTGAAATCTGCTACTGCATTATCATCTTTATGTCTTAATAGATTGATATTGAAGTCTCCACCAATGTAGCTAATTTTCTTTTCGTCGCTAATAACGGAAATAATATGATTGAATTTCTCTAGAAAATATTTAAAGTCAGAATGAGGCCTCCTATATACAATCATCACAATTACGTTATCTGCATTCTCCGCACATATTTCAATACCTATAGTCTCTATACTGTTGTGCTGCATAGTTAGGTCATTTCTCATAATGTATCTATAACCGGTCTTGAGGTATAATGCTACACCGCCACTGGGGTAAACATTGTGTAAATGGGTAGCTGAAATAAATGTTCTATATCCTTAGTCAATTTGGTTTCACAAAAACCCAAAATATCGAAGTCAAGGTTAAGCGGTTTTAATGTTTGTTCTTTAAAATCTTCGAAATGTGATGGCATACTGTTAATATTGTAATAAAGTAAAGAAAAGGTTGTAAGAGGTATTTTTCCAAGGTGGGAATCGGGATTGCCAGGAAAAACGTAATTACATAATGGGTTCTTATAGCCTAGGGAATTTATCATATAATTATCAGGATCTGTGTCGGTATTGTGGACATCATGATTAAAAGTAAATTGATTGTAAGTTAAATTTTCTAAAATGTTAAGTGAGATATTTTCTTCGTTTTGAATTAAGATATCGCAATTTATGTTTAATAATAATTCATCGTCACTGAGACTTGAAAAAGGTAAACAACCATAAGTATCCATTATGCACGTCTTATATGATCTTAAATTCTAATCAAGAAGCCCAAAAAGGTGTCTCACTGAGAGGTGAATCTGTCAGGCCTCTTTCTATTCCGAGGCTGTTTGTCTGTTGACCATGATGTTTCCCGGTGAGACAGTCCAGTTGCTCCATTTTCTTCATGTGTTGACAATGGTCGGGGTGGTGTCACATCTCTGGTGTGGCTGGTATCCTCTACTTCACGTTGGCGAGGTGGCGTGAGGGCGGAGATAGAACCACGACGGGCGGGCTGTGGTTGTATGGCTGGGGTATGGTGAGCTGGTGGAGGGGTGACGGGGGGCCTGATCATAGGGGAGGGTAGGGAGGTGGAGGGCCGGTCGTTGTTGTAGGGAGGGGTGGCTGGTACTCTAGTCCTGGGGGACTGAACAGGTGTTGATGATTGACGGTGGTTGGTGGTTAAAAGGACGGCATCGGTACTGAACGGGTTAAGGGGGGAGGGTTTATTTTGTTGTTTTTAGTTTTCTCCCTAGACCTCCATCAAACTTTAAAAAAAAAACACATCCATTAGATCCCCCTTCGAAATTAATTTTTACATTTTTCGGTAGAAAAATGTCCCGGCCAAAGGCCGATTATTCAACAATTTCAGGCTCGCTATCGCTCGCCAGGAAAAAAATCGACACCTAAATGGCATGAAAGGTCTTAATATTGACAAAGGAATGGAGCGAAAGGTCTTAAAATCGACAAAATAATGGGGGCAAACTTCTTAAAATCTGAAAACTAATGGTGCTAAGCATGAGGGAGAAAGGGGTCTAGAAAACCGGCCCATCTCGCCTTAAGGGGAGGTGTTTAGTTTGTTCCTTAGACCTCCATCAAGTTTAAAATTACACCCCCTTGAGTCCCTTTCAAGATAAATTTGTATATTTTTCGGTAGAAAAATGTCCCGGCCGAAGGCCGGTTCCTCTTAAATTACAGGCTCGCTATCGCTCGCCAGGATAAAATAGACACCTGAATTGCACGAAAGGTCTTAATATGGGGTGAAAGTTCTTAAAATCGCTAAACTAATGGGGCAAACGTTTTATAATGTCAAAAGCAATGGGGCTAAACATGAGGGAGAAAGGGGTCAAGAAAACAATCCCTCAAGTGAAGACCTCTCCTTAAGAACCATATGTTCCGACTGTTCATTGTTTTGCCGGAGTCATGCATTTCTACGTATCCATATATATAAAAAAAAAAAGTGTATTAATTATTATTTGACCAAACATCTAAAGGGTTCCCAACCTGGGGTACATTTGCACTTCTCAGGGGGTACATAGGGGTCTGAGAGAATAACCATAGTGTACAAAACATGGTGTTCTATATCTACAGGCAGATTGCACAAAGTTGTATTTTTATCAATTTCCTCATTTCAGTAAGCGAAACTTATATTAACATTTGGGAAGAATGTAGTTACCGGGTGGACCGCCCGCCTTACACTATGCGGACGCTTGCAATCATGTTCCCGTCTATTTTGACTGCCGTGGGATACAATAATAGGTTGAAGGGGGGCTTTTGCCCCCCTCACCCCCCATGACTTATTGTCATCATCATACATATTGCCAGCAGGGGTCAAATAACAGAAAAAATATACGGGAACTTAACCGCGAGCGATCGACCTATGTAAACATGACTACCGTTGGACCGTACACCCGGATACTACATCCTTCCCTTAAAATTATATCAGTGAGGTGACTATTCCATTGTTTTCACTATTATGTGACTTCCTGTGGAATAAATATTATTCTCCTGTTATCTATGTATGTTCATATTTTCTTCTCTTTGCACGTGATATTGTTTAAATAAATTAACAAAGAAATACAAATATCCCCATTTTTAAAGACCTGAAGATAATTTTTAACATTATTATTATTATTATTATTATTATCACTACTTTATTATTATTATTTGTATTACTATTATTATTAATATTACTATTATCATTATTATTAACCATATTTTCTGTGTATTTCCAGATGGAATTAGCAAGAATGGAAAATCCAAAAAGACAAAGAAAAATACGGAAACAAATGAAGGAAACCAATGGTAAGTCTGGCCGGAGGAGCACAGGCCCTGCAAAACCCTCCCCTCGTATGAACTCGGTTTATGTGACTGCCGGATTGATAAAACGCACCTTATTATATTTGTGAGAGATCCTTCCTAAGCCGAATTTATGGAACTCTCCTTGATTTTATACCCTGTGGAGTTGATTATTGGTGAGAGATCTTTGCTAAGCCGAATTTATGGAACTGGCCTTGTTTTTAGCTCTGGAGTTGATTATTTGTGATGAGAGATCTTTCCTAAGCCTAATGACTGATAGACAGTGTTCGCCAATATTTACTCTACTTTAAGCTTATATATGAGAGGACTTTACTAAGCGAGATTAATGTTTAAATATTCGCCATGCTGCAGTAATAAGATTCAATAATAGTTAGATCCAGTATATGTGAGATATTACTTAAGTTACTCAAGAGAGAAGAATGACGAAGACCAGAACAAGAGAAGAAGTAGAAGAAGAAAAGACGAAGGAATAAATATATGAAGAGGAAGCAGTGAAAACCATAAATTAAAGAAGATCGAAAGTAAGAATAAGAGGAGGACTAAAAGATCTAGACAAGGCGATTTGCAGAAGTTTCCGACATTTCTAATAAGTATCCACATCTCTACAAATTGATATGAAGAAGCTTATAATCTTGCTATTTAGGATCTGCATCTTGACACAGTGAAAAGCTAAAGTTCCAATCTCTCCATCAAGTGTTAAAATCTGAAGCTTTGGACAATTAAGGTGTTCGTTTTGTGACAGACTAAAGTTCCTAATTTCTCCATCAAGAGTTCGAATCTGAAGCTTTGGACAATTAAGATGTTCGTTTTGTGACAGACTAAAGTTCCTAATCTCTCCATCAAGAGTTCGAATCTGAAGCTTTGGACAATTAAGATGTTCGTTTTGTGACAGGCTAAAATTACAATCTCTCAAGAATCCGAATGTTATGCTTTGAGAAATTAAGGTGTTTGTTTTGTAAATGTGGCCCCTGTATCGGATAGTAGCCGGAGATTTTGTAGGGTCTGTGCTGCGATGGGAGTCTTCCAAACCCTTCATAGCGGAACATAAGAACACGGGAGTCTGCAGAAAGCCGAATGATCTACACATGGCAGATCTCTTTCACATCCAACCCATCTCTTCATGTTCATGGTCCTGTCAATGCTAAGGTAGGTACAAAGTTTATCAATTAGTTGGTGATACTAATGTTGTCACCATATTAATAGTAGACCTATTATGTTGGTAACCCCTTCTCTACCGGCGACGTCTTTTGTATTTTATTTCAGCTACATTTAGGCGGTTTTATGAAGCTTAGGAAGGATATATGGTACGGTAGCTAAAAGGATAAATTGAGATAGTCTGTAGCTTTTAATTGGTAGACGTCCTTCCAAAGCTGAATAAAGTCGTCTCATGGTAGCCAAAATAAAGTGAAGAAGATGTAGTCGGTAAAGAAGGGGTTAATAGTCAAATTTACATAATATATTCTGTTTCTTTTCAACTGACGGTAAATTGCAAAGTTCCCATCAAGATTTCTCAGTTATTTTGAAGATTTTGTAGTGAAATGTAGTGCTAATTATATAAACTTGGTCTTATTATGATGCACAGACATAGTAGTTTCATATTTGTCCAACCTTAAGTATCGAGAAATTAGCTGCTCAGGGATTCACTTTATCGTCAGCTGAAAATAAACAGAGTATAGTTAATATGTTAATTATCCAAAAGTAGCACATCATTGTAATCCCTTCTCATATAGTAATTTGCTCTTGGAATTTTGTAATTGTTACTACCTAGTTGCTAAAAATTCTTTCTTCGGAAAATGAAGTTGTATATGTGTATACTCTGGCACCTTCCCCAATTATCTTTTTTTTTATGGGGGTGGCTGACTCGAGACAGCCCGAATAGGGACATCACAACACATCAGAAAAACAAAACAAAACATAAAATCTCACATCTAGGTCGGTTACTTGTTAAAAAGTTAAGATCAAGTCTCAAGCTTGAATAAGTTGGTAATTACTATAATCATATTGATAAAAGTTAACACCTGCAAGATATGATGACACAATTGTGTTCTGTTTTTTGGCTGTTAATAGACGACTTTGTTCAGAATAGTTAAGGCATATGGGAGTCAGAGGGTTGAAATATTCTGTACCCTTCTAATGAACACAGATCCTTCCTAAGCTACTAAAATCGTCTAATGATAGCCATAATAAGCTTAAGGGGTTAATATATTTATGAGAACAGCTCTGCAGTTGTCTTTGAGCGAACTCTGGCCAGATAACTCATTTTGGAGAAATAATTATGAGATTCAACAATATTATGTTTTTGGATACTAAACTGCAAACAGACATTCACAGACATTTACAAACATTCACAGACATTTACAAACATTCACAGACATTTACAAACATTCACACACATCTACAAACATTTACAGACACAGGCATCTACGTCTACAAACATTCACAGACATTTACAGACATCTACAGCCTCTCACCGTGTACTTGATCTTGGTTGAGTTGGCTAAACCGCGGCCGCTGGTGTCGACTCGCTTTTACCCGACAAACAAACAAACACACACACGCACCACCGATCAAAGGAGCGCATGTGCAAACACTTAATATGCGCGGGTGGAAGGTGCCTGCATTGCTTTCAGACGCACTTAAGGGGGGGGATGGCCACATTTATTTCCTCATTAAGGGGGGATGGCCACATTTATTTCCTCATTTAGTACTTATTACTTAGTTATATATTTTTGACTTATTACTTAGTTATATATATTTTAACTTATTACTTAGTTATATATTTTTGACTTATTACTTAGTTATATATTTTGACTTATTACTTAGTTATATATTTTGACTTATTACTTATTAATTATTACTTAGTTATATATTTTTAACTTAGTTATATATTTTGACTTATTACTTAGTTATATATTTTGACTTATTACTTAGTTATATATTTTTAACTTATTACTTAGTTATATATTTTTGACTTATTACTTAGTTATATATTTTTTACTTATTACTTAGTTATATATTTGTTCACCATTTGTTTTAGTTACCTCCTTAGACCTCCATCTAGCTCAAAATACACCTCCCTAGACCCTTTTTAAGTTATATATGTACATTTTTCGGAAGAAAAGTTTCCCGGCCGAAGGCCGGTTCCTCTTATATTACAGGCTCGCTATCGCTCGCCAGGAAAACATTGACACCTATATGACACGAATAGTCTTACTATTGACAAAGATATGGATCGAAGGGTCTTAAAATCGCCAAACTAATGGGCCGAACGTCTTAAAATCTGAAAACTGTGGAGCTAAGCATGAGGAAGAAGGGGGACCAGAAAAACGGGCCATCTCCCCTTGCACGCTCACACAGGCATCAAAGTTCGTGCACAGGTACCGGTAGTCTAGCTTTCATATAGTAATTTTAAGTTAGACATACACACTAGCAGGGTGGCAGTCCGTTTGTAGCCAACTCCATATATGTATACAGTATATATATATGAGAGCGAGAGAGAGAAATGTAGTGCACAAAGATGCTTGGTGGTGCTATTGCTTTCACTTATCATTTCTTCTATCGGCATCATAGCAGAGGTTGAGGCTATCACAATACTTAACACTCACTCCACCAGGCTTACTTCTTAACCGTTTCACGCACGTGTGGACGCGATCAAGTCCTTAACCCGTTGAGTACCAGCGACGTGTGTTACCTTATATTCTAGCTATATTTGGTTGAGATAGTTTTAAGCCTTAATAATGCTAGTGGTCCTTCTTAAGCTGAATAAAATTGTCTAATAGTTGCCAGAGTATGATGAAAAGGACGTCCCTGGTACTCAATGGGTTAAGCCTGCAAGGGTTCCCAACCTGGGGTACATGTACCCCCAGGGGTACATTTGCACTTCTCAGGGGGTACATAGGGGTCTGAGAGAATAACCATAGTGTACAAAACATGGTGTTCTAATCTACAGGCAGATTGCACAAAGTTGTATTTTTATCAATTTCCTCATTTCAGTAAGCGAAACTTATATTAAAATTTGGCAAGAATGTAGTTACCGGGTGGACCGCCCGCCTTACACTATGCGGACGGACGCTTGCAATCATGTTCCCGTCTATTTTGACTGCCGTGGGATACAATAATGGGTTGAAGGGGGGCTTTTGCCCCCCTCACCCCCCATGACTTATTGTCATCATCATACATATTGCCAGCAGGGGTCAAATAACAGAACAAATATACGGGAACTTAACCGCGAGCGATCGACCTATGTAAACATGACTACTGTTGGACTGTACACCCTGATACTACATCCTTCCCTTAAAATTATATCAGTAAGGTGACTATTCCATTGTTTTCACTATTATGTGACTTCCTGCGGCCCACAATCTGTATTGGACGTGAAACAATCAGGTATGTATACCAACTCGAGACAGCTGCAGTACCGCCCGATAATGTCCGAGTATGTGACAGATCAAAATATTTTAGTCACTGAGTTAATTTTATTGATACTATCAATGCTAAGATCCCTATCAGCCTACACATAAATATATCATAATAAAATAATATAAAATTGACATAATTTTATCAATTTTTATCCTAAATTGTTAGGGGTACATGGGTACCTATCAGAATGCCCAAGTGGTACAGAGGAACTAAAAGGTTGGGAACCCCTGAATTCTAGACCACTCGAACAAGATAAGAGTAATCCCACTCCTACTAACTTCCCCAGTCCCCCTCCTACCAACCCCCTGGGTCCTATCCCCCCCAACCAACCCACCCACTCCTGCCTCTCCTACTAAATGCCACTTCTCCCCTTCCATCCACCCCCTCCTTCTCCCCACTCTACTCCTCCCCCTTCTACTAACCCCCCTCCAACCAACCTACCCACTCTTCCCCGTCACACCAACCCCCCTCCTCCCCTTCCATCCAACCTCCCCCCCCCCCCCCCTCCTTCCCCTCCTCCCACTCCTCTCCCTCTTAATCTACAGAGATCTGAGCTGACCTACTTGGTACGGTTATTTGTAATTGCAGCTTAGGAATTGTGGTCCGTCACACCTGGTCTGAATACACAACTAACAACACATGTATTAATGAATTGTAAAATTGTCTACTGTATGTAACACTAAATTATGCATTAGTTCCTATATTGTATCTACTTTGAAAACACTAAACCCCCAACTGTATATAATTATATTTGTAAATACTATGTAAGAAGAATAACCACTGTCGGTGGAAATAAACTTTATTATTATATATTACTCTCTCTCTCCACACCCCCTCCTCTTAAGCCGGGTGGTCCAGTTTAATAGGTCGTTATAAGGAGTGGACTGTGATTTGCCCCGTCCCTCTTGTCGCTGGGCCCCGTGTACAATGTTTGTCCCTGGGGGGAGGGGGGTGGGGGGAGAGAGAGAGAGAGAGAGAGATTGTGGGGTCGTGGGGGGGAGGGAGGATTGTGAGGCGGTGGGGGGGGGAAAGCTGTTTAATGTCTGTCACCATTGTTAAGAGGGAGGAGGGTGGAAGGAGGAGAGAGGTAGGGGGGTTTGGCTTATGGGATGTTGGTGGGTGGGTGAATGGGGGGGGGGGGAGGTGTTTAAGAAACTGTTAACCCCTTCTGTACCGGCGACGTCTTTTGTATATTATCCTAGCTATATTTAGACGATTATGTGCAGTTTAAGAAGGCTCTGTGGTAGTAAAAAGGGTTAAGTGAGATGGTTGGAAGCCTGTTTATTGCTGGAGGCCCTTGTTAAAGTGCGTACAATTGTCAAATAGGTGTTAGAATATACTAAAAATAGGTGTTAGAATATACTAAAAATAGGTGTTAGAATATACTAAAAATAGGTGTTAGAATATACTAAAAATAGGTGTTAGAATATACTAAAAATAGGCGTTAGAATATACTAAAAATAGGTGTTAGAATATACTAAAAATAGGCGTTAGAATATACTAAAAATAGGTGTTAGAATATACTAAAAATAGGTGTTAGAATATACTAAAAATAGGTGTTAGAATATACTAAAAATAGGTGTTAGAATATACTAAAAATAGGTGTTAGAATATACTAAAAATAAGTGTAGATATACTAAAAATAGGTGTTAGAATATACTAAAAATAAGTGTTAGAATATACTAAAAATAGGTGTTAGAATATACTAAAAATAGGTGTTAGAATATACTACAAATAGGTGTTAGAATATACTACAAATAGGTGTTAGAATATACTAAAAATAGGCGTTAGAATATACTAAAAATAGGCGTTAGAATATAATAAAAAATAGGCGTTAGAATATACTAAAAATAGGTGTTAGAATATACTAAAAATAGGTGTTAGAATATACTAAAAATAGGTGTTAGAATATACTAAAAATAGGTGTTAGAATATACTAAAAATAGGCGTTAGAATATAATAAAAATTAGGCGTTAGAATATACTAAAAATAGGTGTTAGAATATACTAAAAAGATGTCACCGGTAATGAAGGGGTTAAGGGGGGGGGGGAAGAGGTGGAAGGAGGAGAGAGGTAGAGGGGTTTGGCTTATGGGATGTTGGTGGGTGGGGTGGAGGTGAAGCGAGGAGGGGTTAGGCTTTTGGGGTGAAGAGGGGGGGGGGGGGAGGTGTTAAAGAAGGGGCTACGTTTTATAGGGGTTGATGAGACAGGGGTGATGCTTTACTGTGGGGTGTTAGGGGGGTAGGGGGATGTTGATGGAGAAGGGTTAGGCATTTGGGGTGATGGTAGCAGGGTGGGGGTGATTGGGGATGTTGAGGAGGGGTTTCGGTTTTGGGGAGTTGATAGAGAGGGGTCAGGCTTGTGGGGGGCTGGGGTGAGAGCGGTTAGACAGTTGAGGGTAGAGGGGGTTGATTGGGGTTAGACAGTTGGGGGTTGAGGGGAGAGGGGCTTGATTGGGGTTTAGATAGTTGGGGAGGAGAGGGGGGTTTGATTGGGGTTAGACAGTTAGGGGGGGGGGAGAGGTGTTAGGACAGTTTGGGGGTTGGGGAGGAGAGGCGTTAGACAGTTGGGGGGAGAGGGGGTTAGACAGTTGGAGGTTGGGGCGGGAGAGGGGATTGATTGGGGGAGAGGGGGTTGATTGGGGGTTAAACTGTTTGGGATTAGTGGGGTTGATTCGGGTTAGGCTTCATGATTTTTGGGGGAAGAGGGGGGTTGATTTTGGGTTAAGGGGACGGGTTATTTTGGGGGGTCTATTTATTTATATATTAATTTATTTTTTAGTTTCCTCCCTAGACCTCCATGAAACTTGAAAACCATCCATTAGATCCCCCTACTAGATTAATTTGTACATTTTTCGGCAGAAAAATGTCACAATTACAGGCTTGCTATCGCTAGCCAGGAAAAAATCGACACCCCAATTGCACGAAAGGTCTTAATATTGACAACGAAATGGGGCGAAAGGTCTTAAAATCGACAAAGTGATAGGTCGAACGTCTTAAAATCTTAAAAAAACTAATGGCGATATAAAGGGTTCAAATATACCTCACGGAAATATCAATCCTTTGGTAACTGATTAATTATGGAACAATATGACACTACTACAGGTCTTAAATCATATTAATATATTAATGTCAACTTTTCATAAGCAACCCATTAATTGGCTATAAAATCTATATACCGTACTACCTGAGCAATTAAGATGGGGACCAATGCAATTCTTCACCAGTAAGCAAAAAACAAACCTACCATAAACGTCGGGGTGTATAATCAAGGGGAGATTTCCACTTGAGGGAGTTTTTTTCTTGACCCCTTTCTCCCTCATGTTTAGCCCCATTGCTTTTTTAATTTTAAGACGTTCGCCCCCATTATTTTGACGATTTTAAGAACTTTCGACCCATTTCTGTCAATTTTAAGACCTTTTGTGCAATTTAGGTGTCGATTTTATCCTGGCGAGCGATAGCGAGCCTGTAATTTAAGAGGAACCGGCTTTTAGCCGGGATATTTTTCTACCGAAAAATGTACAAATTTATCTTGAAAGGGGCTCAAGGGGGTGTAATCTTAAGCTTGATGGATATCTAGAGACCAAACTAAAAACCTCCCCTTAACACCATATGAGGCGGAGTTTATCGTCAACGTGCCTTATAACTTATTTAGCCCGGAGGAGCTGACACCGAAACGTTACTTATGTATGTGTCCCCTTCACCTAACATTTCTCTCCATTGATTCTGGCTGGCTAAGTAAACTGTTGGGGTGTAATAATTGTATATTTGGGTTATTGTGTGCCTGAAGGAGAAGGCGTTATGTATTAAGGGGAGGTCTCCACTTGAGGGATTTTTTTCTTGACCCCTTTCTCCCTCATGGTTAGCCCCATTGTTTTTGATATTTTAAGACGTTTGCCCCATTAGTTTAGCGATTTTAAGAACTTTCACCCCATATTAAGACCTTTCGTGCTATTCAGGTGTCGATTTTATCCTGGCGAACGATAGCGAGCCTGTAATTTAAGAGGAACCGGCCTTCGGCCGGGAAATTTTTCTATCGAAAAATGTACACTATATCTTGAAAGGGACCAAGGGGTGTAATTTGTAAGCTTGATTGAGGTCTAGGGAAACGGCTATGTATTAAGTCAGTGTACTGAGCTATTCTCAGGTTTAACATGAGAAGTGTGTGTATATATATATACTGTATATATATAGATGTGTGTGTGTGTGTGTAAATTATAGCATTTTAAATGAATTTGTGTTATAATGATTTAACTATTTTGGATTTAATTAATCACACATAAAAATACTCACAAATTTACACATACGCACTCACTAACCCAGAGCGCCAGAGTGAGAGAGTTATATACGGTAGAGTTACATAGTTACACAGATTGCACAGACCTTGCGGTTCCTACAAGGCAGTCCGGACCTAATGCTAAAATAGATTTTGCTACAAAGCGAAAGGCAAGGATAGCAAAGCAGATGGCTCTCTCCCCACCCATTACTCCCTCCGACCATTGAATGGCATTACATTTAGTTGGGGAAACAAGTCCCCCAGCAGAATGAGAAACATTTCTACTGGGGAATTCATAGTACAAAACGAAGTTGAAATAATATACTGTATACTGTATATTTATACTACTAATGCTTAACCTATTTTTTATTATTATTATTTTTTTAAAACTTATATCATTCTAACTTCCTCAAACCGGATGTCTAGACTCCTTTTGAATGTGTCAAGTGTCTTGCATTGTACCACTTTCTCTGGCAGTTTATTCCACTCGTTGACCACACTGTAGGCGAAGAAGTGCTTTGTGACATCGATATTCTCCCTCCTGGGCGAGAGAGAGAGAGAGAGAGAGAGAGAGAGAGAGAGAGAGAGACACACACACACACACACACACACACACACAACAGATCTAGTGACCCTTCTAGGTTGCTTGTCCTCCAAAACACTGAGGATCAAGTGTCCAAACAGTGGTTTAGAGTGGGTAAGGGAACATTGGAAAGGGAACTACTGCCCTGCCACTAACGTGGCAGGACTAGGAAGTTAGTAGGGGACATATGGGTTAGTAACTGAGGGGAGGATAAAGTTATTCATTTACAAACGCAGTCAGTCGCGGGTTGATGCGAGATATTTGTCTAGGCGGAATTTAAATGAATCAACGGTGCTGCAGTCTATAACGTCTCGGGGAAGCCCATTCCACAAGTTGACAACTCGATTGAAGAAGAAATTCTTAGATTCGTGCGAGTTAAAAGATTTACCAATAATTTTGCAACCGTTTCCCCGCGTGTAATTAGATTGGTCGATAGTGAAGTACTTACTACAGTTCATATTGTCGATGCCTTTGATGATTTTGAACACTTGAATTAAGTCGCCTCTTAGAGAGAGAGAGAGAGAGAGAGAGAGAGAACACACACACACACACACACACACCACAATACATCACACACACACACAAACAACTACATCACACACACACACACACACACCCCCACACACACACACACACACACACACACAACACACACACACACACACACACACACACACACACACACACACACACTCACTACATCACACACACACACACACACACACACACACACACACACACACACACACACACACACACACACACACACACACACACACAACAAGCAGGACCACACACACACAAACAACCACAGCACACTCACTACATCACACACACACACACACACACACACACACACACTCACACTCACTACATCACACACACACACACACATACAAACAGGACCACACACACACAAACAACCACAGCACACTCACTACATCACACACACACACACACACACACACACACACACACACACACACACACACACATACAAGCAGGACCACACACACACACACATACAACAAGCAGGACCACACACACACACACACACACACACACACACACACACACATACATACATACATACAACAAGCAGGACCGCACACACACACAAACAACCACAGCACACTCACTACATCACACACACACACACACACACACACACACACACACAAACAACCACAGCACACTCACTACATCACACACACACACACAACAAGCAGGACCACACACACACACAAACAACCACAGCACACTCACTACATCACTCACTCTGTCGTCTGCCCTCCCAACACAAAAAAACAAAACAAAAACAAACCCAAACAATAAAAATAAAAAACTCGCAAGCAATTATGTGTCTGGGCCCTGCAGAGGACGGTGGTTATTTGTTGGGGTGTATTTATATATTCATATATATATATTAGTGTTCTTCCTCCATCACACTTAACAACAAATCCATTAGAGCCCCCTTCGAGATTAATTTATACATTTTTCGGTAGAAAAATGTCACCGGTTTCTCCACAATTGCAGGCTCGCTATCGCTCGCCAGGAAAAATATCACCTGAAGGGCACGAAGGGTCTTAATATTGACAAATAAATGGGGCGAAAGCTCTTCAAATCAACAACCGAATTGGGCAAACGTCTTAAAATCTCAAAAACTAATGGGGATAAGCATGAGGAAGAAAGGGGACCAGAAAAACGGCCCATCTCCCCTGAATGGTAGAGTGATATTATATTTCTTGGTCTTGTATACATTCTATTCATTTGCTTGTTTTATCTGATGTTAACAAGTTGAAGCTCAAGACAACATTATTATACAGTTTATCTAAAGGAATGTTTGCACGACATTTAAATTACTGGTTCTCTGTTAAGCCGGTATCACACGAGAGCTCTTATAGTCAACATTTGATGATCAACAATTGTCTGGCAATATTTCTGGAATATTTTGCACTGGTATCGGAAACTAGACTGATGATAGATGCATTTAGGCAACCGAAATATCCTATAGGTTGACCACATAAGCTGCCAAGACCAGTGTTGAGGATAAATGTTGAGTGAACAAGCGCTCGTGTGATACCGGCTTTAGTCACTATGCAAATTCTGGAGAGTGGAGGTCTTGACCCCCATATATTAAGAGGAAATTTTTCTTTGTTTATTTATTTGTAATTACATTTTTATTTTTTATTTTTTAGTTTCCTCCCTAGACCTTCAATAAGCTTTAAAAAATACGCCGAAGGCCCGAACGTCTTTAAATATCAAAGTTAATTGGGCTAAACATGATGGAGAAGGGGGTCCAGAAAAATAAAACTCGCCTTAATATGACATTGATTTTATATTCACTACTATTGCACAAAATTACACAATATAATAACATAAGAAAATGGGAGTCTGCAGAAAGCCGATTGGCCCACACAAGGCAGATTCGGCTACATTCCTTCGAGTCATTATTGTATCCTAGTGTCTTTTGTAATCGCCATCCTTGTGTCTGTCTGTGTGTTTGTGTGCCTGTCTGTCTATTCACAATATCAACGAAAATATGGATTTGCACTAAACTTGGCCAGTCTCCTCATTCGGTACCCAATTAGATACCATTATTACCGTTAACCCCTTCTGTACCGACGTCGTCATTTCATTATATTCTGGCTTCTACTAATCTATTTTATTCAGTTTAGGAAGGATCTCTAGCAATTATACGGCTTCGAACTATCTCAATCAACCCTTTTAACTACCACAGATGCTTCCTAAGCTACATAAAATCGTCCCAATATAACTAGAATTAGATACAACAGACGTCGCCGGTACTGAAGGGGTTAAGCTTGTTGGAGGTCTAGCGAGGAAACTAAATCTCAAGAATATCCCTAGCATAATGCCACAATCTCTACAATATCGCTTTAAATGGCTCAAATCTCCAGAATATCTCTAGAATAGTGCCATAATCTCTACAATATCGCTTTAAGTGGCTCAAATCTCCAGAATATCTCTAGATTAGTGCCACAATCTCTACAATATTGCTTTAAGTGGCTCAAATCTCCAGAATATCTCTAGAATAGTGCCACAATCTCTACAATATCGCTTTAAGTGCCACAATCTCTACAATATCGCTTTAAATGGCTCAAATCTCCAGAATATCTCTAGAATAGTGCCACAATCTCTACAATATCGCTTTAAGTGGATCAAATCTCCAGAATATCGCTACAATATTGCTGTAAATGACTCGAATCTCCAAAATACCGCTACAATATTGCTTTAAATGACTCATATCTTCAGAATATCACTAGAATACATGACGCTAGATTAAACAAATTGCCTCTTGGTTGAAGTAAATACCTCTAGATCCAGCAGGAGCCTAGCTAAATTGGCAACACTGTACAGTTGGCCAAATAAGTCGTTTCGCCGCTGTCATTACGTTTTGCTCGCTTACGTTTGTGCTGTATTAATGTCTGTCGGATGTTGACTAGGGTGTGTATAGCTAGGAATATATCTCACCCGAAACAACGAATTTATGCTTAGATAGTGCTGATACCAATTATTGATCGAAATATACTTGGTGCCGCGACATCACTTATTTGGGTAACTGTACCAGGATCCTGTTTCCAGCGGCCGCCGAAAAAGGGCCGGACTCAACGCTCTTGGGCCGGAACACCCAAGTTGGCCTATTCTTCACTTGTCGGCCGCGCTGGGAGATCAATTCAGGCCCTATTGTTCCTCGGTTTAGTTCACGAGGACCCTTAGGTTATATAGTGTTGTTTTTTTGTTTTTGTTTTTCATTGCTTGCGTTCGGATGGTCGCCGTCACATTTTTGTCTCCATTGCTTGCGTTCGGATTTGTGCTGTCACTTTGTTCTGTCTTTTATTTTCATCGTTTGCTTGTTTCTTTGTTTACTTAACGAGGGCCTTCAGGTTATTTCATTTTTATTTAATGATTTATTTATTATGTCATCGCTTGCGTTTGGATCTGCGCAGTTTTTCTGTCTTTTATTTTCATCGTTTGCTTGTTGTTGTTGTTGTTGTTGTTCCCCAAGCTGCCTGGCCGAACAGCCCCAAGGCCCCGAGTAAGGCCAAGACCATAAACGAGCGCCCCCACAGAACCCTCCCTGCCGACCACAATAAAGCCTGGGTGACCGAAGCCACTCCATGGCGGGGAGCTGAGAGGGTGCGTAAACGCCCGGGAAACTAAAGCCCCACCCAGGGCCCTGTGCCCCTCAGCAATTATGAAGAGAAAGTTGAGGGTTCCTCTACTTAGTTCACGAGACCCCTTAGGTTATATAGTGTTCACGAGACCCCTTAGGTTATATAGTGTTCACGAGACCCCTTAGGTTATATGGTGTTCACGAGACCCCTTAGGTTATATAGTGTTCACGAGACCCCTTAGGTTATATGGTGTTCACGAGACCCCTTAGGTTATACAGTGTTTACGAGACCCCTTAGGTTATATAGTGTTCACGAGACCCCTTAGGTTATATAGTGTTCACGAGACCCCTTAGGTTATATAGTGTTCACGAGACCCCTTAGGTTATATAGTGTTCACGAGACCCCTTAGGTTATATAGTGTTCACGAGACCCCTTAGGTTATATAGTGTTCACGAGACCCCTTAGGTTATATAGTGTTCACGAGACCCCTTAGGTTATATAGTGTTCACGAGACCCCTTAGGTTATATAGTGTTCACGAGACCCCTTAGGTTATATAGTGTTCACGAGACCCCTTAGGTTATATAGTGTTCACGAGACCCCTTAGGTTATATGGTGTTCACGAGACCCCTTAGGTTATACAGTGTTCACGAGACCCCTTAGGTTATATAGTGTTCACGAGACCCCTTAGGTTATATGGTGTTCACGAGACCCCTTAGGTTATATAGTGTTCACGAGACCCCTTAGGTAATATAGTGTTAACGAGACCCCTTAGGTTATATAGTGTTCACAAGACCCCTTAGGTTATATGGTGTTCACGAGACCCCTTAGGTTATATAGTGTTCACGAGACCCCTTAGGTTATATAGTGTTCACGAGACCCCTTAGGTTATATAGTGTTCACGAGACCCCTTAGGTAATATAGTGTTAACGAGACCCCTTAGGTTATATAGTGTTAACGAGACCCCTTAGGTTATATAGTGTTCACGAGACCCCTTAGGTTATATACCGGTAGTGTTTTTTCGTGTTTCTGACTTTTATTTTCATTGCTTGCGTTCGGATTTGCGCCGTCACATTTGTGTTTCGTTTTTTTTATTTTCATTGCTTGCGTTCGGATTTGTGCTGTCACTTTTTTTCTGTCTGTCTTTTATTTTCATCGTTTGCTTGTTCCTTTGTTTACTTAAAGGGGGGTGACCTGTTTTTTGTTATTTCTGTCCTTTTCTCTCTTTCTCTGGCTTGTATCCATTCGGCCCCATTCAGCCAACTATTTTAAGACGTGTATCCCCATCTAGGTGTCGATTTCCTGACGAGCGAAAGCGAGCCAGCATTATATGAAGACATCCGGCTTCGCCGGAGAAATTTTTCTATCGAAAAATGTACAAATTTAGCCTGCTGTCAAACAATAATAAAAAATATGCTGGCTCGCTACCGCTTACCAGTAAGAAATTGACACCTGGATGGGGATAAACGTCTTAAAACAGTAGGCTGAATGGGGCCAAATGGATACAAGCCAGAGAAAGATAGAAAAGGACAGAACCAAAACAGGTCACGAGGGCCTTCAGGTTATATAATTCTTTTTTGTTCTGTCTTATATTTGCATCGCTTGCTGGTTTAGTTTTGAGCAGTCACTTTGTTTTGTCTGTCTTTTATTGTCATCGTTTGCTTGTTCCTTTGTTTAGTTAACGAGGCCTCCCCTTAGGTTATAATTATAGGGTTTTATTTTTCTTCTTTTCTTGTATTTTTGTTTTTTCATCGATTTCTTTCGGATGTTCGCAGTCACATTTTGTATTTGTTTTATTATTTTTATTATTATTATTATTATTATTATTATTATTATTATTATTTTAACGCTTGCTTGTTCCTCTGCTTGGTTCACGAGGCCCCTTAGGTTATAAAGTTTTTGTTTGTTTCTGTCTTTTTTTTTTTTTTTTCATTGCTTGCGTTCGGATGTTCGCAGTCACTTTTAGGTTTTTATTATTATTATTATTATTTTAAATCTTGCTTGTTCCTCTGTTTGGTTCACTAGGCCCCTTAGGTTATAGATTTTGTTCCGTCTTTTATGTATTTATATTTTCATTTATTCCGTTTAGGAAGAACTTGTGAGTGCTAGAAAGTTAAAGTTAATTAAAACACTGATTCTCACAGATCCCTCCTAAATTGCAGAAACTTATGCAATGATAACCAGAATATATAGTGTAAAAATGAGTTTGCAAATGCTGAAGGGTTAACTGAAAGGGTTTACTAAAGGGTTTATTGAAGGGTTAACTGAAAGGGTTTACTAAAGGGTTAACTGAAAGGGTTTACTGAAGGGTTAACTGAAAGGATTTACTGAAGGGTTAACTGAAAGGGTTTACTGAAGGGTTAACTGAAAGGGTTTACTAAAGGGTTAACTGAAAGGGTTTACTGAAGGGTTAACTGAAAGGGTTTACTGAAGGGTTAACTGAAAGGATTTACTGAAGGGTTAACTGAAAGGATTTACTGAAGGGTAAACTGAAAGGATTTACTGAAGGGTTAACTGAAAGGGTTTACTGAAGGGTTAACTGAAATTATTTACTGAAGGGTTAACTGAAAGGATTTACTGAAGGGTTAACTGAAAGGATTTACTGAAGGGTTAACTGAAAGGGTTTACTGAAGGGTTAACTGAAAGGGTTTACTGAAGGGTTAACTGAAAGGGTTTACTGAAGGGTTAACTGAAAGGGTTTACTGAAGGGTTAACTGAAAGGGTTTACTGAAGGGTTAACTGAAAGTATTTACTGAAGGGCTAACTGAAAGGATTCACTGAAGGGTTAACTGAAAGGGTTTACTGAAGGGTTAACTGAAAGGATTTACTGAAGGGTTAACTGAAAGGGTTTACTGAAGGGTTAACTGAAATGGTTTACTGAAGGGTTAACTGAGGGGTTAACTGAAATGGTTTACTGAAGGGTTAACTGAAAGGATTTACTGAAAGGATTTACTGAAGGGTTAACTGAAAGGGTTTACTGAAGGGTTAACTGAAAGGGTTTACTCAAGGGTTAACTGAAAGGGTTTACTGAAGGGTTAACTGAAAGGGTTTACTGAAGGGTTAACTGAAAGGGTTTACTGAAGGGTTTACTGAAGGGTTAACTGAAAGGATTTACTGAAGGGTTAACTGAAAGGGTTTACTGAAGGGTTAACTGAAAGGGTTTACTGAAGGGTTAACTGAATGGATTTACTGAAATGTTAACTGAAAGGATTTACTGAAGGGTTAACTGAAAGGGTTTACTGAAGGGATAACTGAAAGGGTTTACTGAAAAGGGTTAACTGAAAGGGTTTACTGAAGGGTTAACTGAAAGGATTTACTGAAAGGGTTTGCTGAAGGGTTTATTGAAGGGTTAACTGAAAGGATTTACTGAAGGGTTAACTGAAAGGATTTACTGAAGGGTTAACTGAAAGGGTTTACTGAAGGGTTAACTGAAAGGGTTTACTGAAGGGTTAACTGAAAGGGTTTACTGAAGGGTTAACTGAAAGGGTTTACTGAAGGGTTAACTGAAAGGGTTAACTGAAAGGGTTAACTGAAAGGGTTTACTGAAGGGTTAACTGAAAGGATTTACTGAAGGGTTAACTGAAAGGGTTTACTAAAGGGTTTATTAAACGAGTTTACTGAAGGGTTTATTGATGGGTTTTCTGAAAGGGTTTACTAAAGGGTTGTACTAAATGGTTTACCGAAAGGGTATATATTCCCCTCTCTTTCCTCGTTCATGAAGAGTTTAGTAAAATGGTTTACTAAAGGCTTTACAGAAGGGATTACTGAAAGCGTTTATTGCAAGGGTGTACTGAAAGGGTTTACTGACAGATTTATTGCAAGGGATTACTAAAAGGGTTATTATTCCCTCTTTCTTTCCTGGGTCGTGTCCCCGAGCCAGCGTACTAACCCATGTTTGGGGGGCCGAGGGTGATATGGAGTGTTATATCCACTTGTTGGTACTATTAGCTTATTGGGAGGGTTAGGATATGCTCGCTTCTCTACTCTCGCTCTCTCTCTCTCTCTCTCTCTCTCTCTCTCTCTCTCTCTCTCTCTCTCTCTCTCTCTCTCTCTCTCTCTCTCTCTCTCTCTCTCTCTCTCGGTCTCTCTCTCTCTCGCTTATTAGATGAGATTATGCAGTTTAGGAAGGATCTCCAACAATCTCCATTGACTCGCTGACTTATAAATACATAAATAGAACATGCAAATCCGATGAAAAGATGCCACAAAATATGGTTGGTGTGACTCTCCTGTAAAAGGCTGATCATATGGTCACGGACGTTTGTGTGTGTTCAGATATTAACACCTTTTGGGAAGTGTGTGTGGGGGGGGGGGGTAATGGAGGGGTAGAGAGACAAAAGAGGGGAGTAAGCGAAGCGAGAGAGAGAGGGAGAAGGGAGGGTGTAGAGGGAAAGAAGAGGGGGTAAAAGAACCAGAAGGAGAGAGAAAGAGTACAAAGGAGTACAAAGGAAATCAAGCAACAGGTCTAGTGACCCTTCTAGGCTGCTTGTCCTCCAAAACACTGAGGATCAAGTGTCCAAACAGTGGTTTAGAGTGGGTAAGGGAACATTGGAAAGGGAACTACTGCCCTAGAACTAATGTCCGTGGCAGGATTAGGAAGTTAGTAGGGGACAGATGGGTTAGTAACTGAGGGGGGGATAAAATAAAGTTATTCATTTACAAACGCAGTCAGTCGCGAGAGAGAGAGAGAGAGAGAGAGAGAGAGAGATGGCAGAATGGACTGATCTTAAAAGGAGATAAAGAGCCAACCTTCTACTTTAAAGTGACCACCCAACTGATGACTGGTGTGTGTTTGTGTGTATGTATGTGTATGTGCATATTTATACAGTATGTGCGTGTGTGAGTGCACATATATTCAGTATGTGTGTGTGTGTGTGTTGTGTGTGTATGTACATGTATATAGTGTGTGTGTGTGTATTGTGTTTATGTGTTAGTGTGTTGTGTGTGTATGTACATGTATATAGTATGTGTGTGTGTGTGTATTGTGTTTATGTGTGTGTGAGTGTGTTGTGTGTGTATGTACATGTATATAGTATGTGTGTGTGTGTATTGTGTGTGTGTGAGTGTGTTGTGTGTGTATGTACATGTATATAGTATGTGTGTGTGTGTATTGTGTTTGTGTGTGTGTGAGTGTGTTGTGTGTGTATGTACATGTATATAGTATGTGTGTGTGTGTATTGTGTGTATGTGTGGGTGTGTGATTGTGTTGTGTGTGTATGTACATGTATATAGTATGTGTGTGTGTATTGTGTTAGTGTGTGTGTGTGTGTGTGAGTGTGTTGTGTGTGTATGTACATGTATATAGTATGTGTGTGTGTGTATTGTGTTTATGTGTGTGTGTGTGCCTATATATTCATTATGTGTGTGTCCTGTGTGTGTGAAATATTACTTGCCAGAGGCCAATCATGCTACCATATACAGAAGGCGTGTGTGTCATTCCTGTGTGTATGTAAGTACCCTCATCTGTTAAGGAGGGGGGGGGGGGGGGGGGGGGGCAGAAAACCGACCCATCTCCCGTTAGTAGATTGGAGAAAGTACCGGTATTGTTTGGATATGTCAATGTATATGTAATTGTGTACGTGTCTATGTGTGTGTGTGTGTGTGTGTGTGTGTGTGTGTGTGTGTGTGTGTGTGTCTTTACCCATATAGTGCCCACAGATCCTTCCTAAACTGTATGAACTCGTCTAATGATAGCCAGCATATAATGTCCAAATGCGTCGTATTCTTCTAAAGATTGATATGGTTTTGAATGTTAAATCTGCACCAACATGTCCTTTTTGTGTATGTGTCCTATTCGTATATGTGTCCTATTTGTGTGGGTGTCCTATTTGTGTGTGTGTCCTATTCGTGTGTGTGTCCTATTCGTGTGTGTGTCCTATTCGTGTGTGTATCCTATTCGTATATGTGTCCTATTCGTGTGTGTACCCTATTCGTGTATGTGCATGTCCTATTTGTGTATGTGTCCTATTCATGTATGTGTCCTATTCGTGTGTGTACCCTATTCGTATATGTGTCCTATTTGTGTGTGTGTCCTATTCGTGTGTGTATCCTATTCGTATATGTGTCCTATTTGTATAGGCCTACGTGTCCTAATCGTGTATGTGTCCTATTCGTGTATGTGCAGGTCCTATTCGTGTATGTGCCCTATTTGTGTATGTGTATGTTCTATTCGTGTACGTGCATGTCCCGCCGAGTGTGTCTACCGTGTGCGTGTTCTTGCATGTGTGCATATTAAATCCTTCCCTCTGAGTGAATATGTGCGTGTACCGGCGTGTGCAAGAGCGTGTTCGCGTGTTCAGGTCTACATGTGTATGCATATATTACCACTTGTGTATACTTACCTGTGTGTACATTACCACTCGTGTATACTTCCCGTGTGCATATATTACCACTTGTGTATACTTACCTGTGTGTACATTACCACTCGTGTATACTTTCCGTGTGCATATATTACCACTTGTGTATACTTACCTGTGTGTACATTACCACTCGTGTATACTTCCCGTGTGCATATATTACCACTTGTGTATACTTACCTGTGTGTACATTACCACTCGTGTATACTTCCCGTGTGCATATATTACCACTTGTGTATACTTACCTGTGTGTACATTACCACTAGTGTATACTTCCCGTGTGCATATATTACCACTTGTGTATACTTACCTGTGTATACTTCCCGTGTGCATATATTACCACTTGTGTATACTTACCTGTGTGTACATTACCACTCGTGTATACTTTCCGTGTGCATATATTACCACTTGTGTATACTTACCTGTGTATACTTCCCGTGTGCATATATTACCACTTGTGTATACTTACCTGTGTGTACATTACCACTCGTGTATACTTCCCGTGTGCATATATTACCACTGTTGTATACTTACCTGTGTGTACATTACCACTTGTGTATACTTACCTGTGTGTACATAATATTTTAACGTGTAGCTGATTGCTTGTACTTGTGCTCAGATAATATTTGCTCCTACATGTACTTTAACCCTTTGAGTACCAGCGACGTGTGTTATATTTTATGCTAGCTATAATTAGACGATCTATTATGCAGCTTAGGAAGGATCTGTGGTAGGTAAAAGGGTTGAGGTAGTTTGAAGGCCCTATTACTGCTAGAGGTCCTTCCTAAGCTGAATACAATCGTCTAATAGTTGCCAGAATATGATGAAAAGGACGTCCCTGGTACTGAACGGGTTAAGGGGAGATTCTTGTTTTTTAGTTGGTTTCATCCCAACACCTCTATGAAGCTTAAAAACTATCCCCAACACCCCCCTTAGAGATACTTAGAGACACCTAAATGGCATTAAAGGTCTTAAAATCGCCAAACTAATGGGGCGAATATCTTAGAATCTCAAAACTAACGAGGCTAAGCATGAGGGAGAAGGGGGTCCAGAAAAAGCGAGTACTACCCTCTTAAGTTCCCATTCTTAGTGTCTGGGGGACCACTTTCGCGTTCCCTTATCCCTTTTACCTCTGTCTCGTAGAGTAGGACTAGATAACCGAACCCAGATAAGTCAAAGTGAGGCTGATGGAGGACTGTTGAGGTTAAGGGGAGGTTTTTAGTTTGTTTCCTACTCCTCCAGCAATCTTAAAATTTCACCCCCTTGACCCCCTTTCAAGATAAATTTGTACATTTTTCGGTAGAAAAATGTCCCGGCCAAAGGCCGGTTACTCTTAAATTACAGGCTCGCTATCGCTCGCCAGGATAAAATCGACACCTAAATGGCACGAAAGGTCTTAAATTTGACAGAATGGAGCGGAAATTCTTAAAATCACCAAACTAATAGGGCAAACGTCTTAAAATCTCAAAAGCAATGGGGCTAGACATGAGGGAGAAAGGGGTCAAGAAAAAAGTCCCTCAAGTGGAAATCTGCCCTTAAGGGGAGAGGTGGGTTGTTTGTCGGGTCCCCCTTCTCCCTCGTGTTAAGCCCCATATGTTTTGAGATTACAAGACGTTCGGCCCATTAGTTGGGCGATTTTAACATCTTTCGCCCCATTGCGTTGTCAATTTTAAGACCTTTCGTGCCATTTAGGTGTCGATTATTTCCTGATGAGCGATAGCGAGCCTGAAATTTTAAAGAGGAACCGGCCTTTGGCCGGCACATTTTTCTACTGAAAAATGTACACATTTATCTTGAAGGGGGGGTCTAGGGGGGGGGGGGGGGGTTTTCTAAGCTTGATGGAGGTCTAGCGAGAAAAAAAAAAAAAAAAAAAAAACCGGTCAGTCTGCCCTTAAAGTGGTAATACGTGTAATGGTAGATGGCCTTTATTCTCAATTTCACTCAATAAATGCTGGTGTTCCCCAGGGATCAGTTTTGGCCCCAATTCTGTTCCTCATTCATATCAATGATCTCATATCTACCACTCATAATCCAATACATTCCTACGCAGATGACTCAACACTCCACAGTTCCTTCACATTTACCAATTCTTTCACCCAACCCGATCTTATAAATTCAAAAATAAACACTGCTATTTCTCTGAACCAGGACCTTTCTAGAATTAATGGATGGGGACAAAAGAATCTAGTTTCCTTTAATGCACAGAAAACCAAGTACATTAATTTTCTAACCGACAGAATCTCACTGACTCCCATATATTTTTTAATGATGTAAATATTCCCACTTCCCCTAGTATTGAAATTCTCGGTGTAACATTAACTACTAACTTGAGCTGGACACATTATGTTAGAAGCATTGCTAAGAATGCCTCTAAAAAACTGGGACTCCTGTACAGAGTTCGAGAATTCTTCACTGACGAGCAGTTGGCCGTGATATATAAAAGTCATGTGCGTTCTCAGATGGATTACTGTTCACCTCTGTGGGGTGGAAGTGGAGTGGTTGCATTGAGGCAGTTGGACAAAATTCAAAATAAAGCTATTAGATTAATCAATAACCCTGCAATCACACAGGACCTTCCTACATTATCCATACGAAGAAACGTTGCATCCCTTCCATTATTCTACAGATATTTTCACAGCAATTGTTCCGAGGAACTTGCTTCAATTGTGCCGCCTCTCCACATCTTTCCCCGTAGAACTAGGGCAGCTGAGAGCGCCCATGAATTTACACTTTCTCCTCCACAATGCAGAACTTCTGCTTATCAGAATTCATTTATCCCCAGAGCTACTACTCTTTGGAATTCACTTCCCTCGAATTGCTTTCCACAAACTTACAATCTACAAATGTTTAAATCCAGTTGTTACAAACATTTTATGAATGGAGGATGCCTTTAGGCACATGGACCTTTTTGTTTTATCTGTGTTTTTCCTTCCTCCGTTCATTGTCTCCTTAAAAAAAAAAAAAAAAAAAAAAATCGTGCCGAGCAGAGTGATATAGAGTGTCCGCTGCTCATTTAGCCAACAACATTACCGGTATATATATACGTTGCGTGTGGCTACAGGGGTGTGTAGATTTCCGCAAGTATATAGATAATAAAAAAAAAGGCGTCGAAAACCCTCCCTTAACCCTTTTCTGCACAGGCGACGTCTTTGTCATGTCATTCTAGCTATGTTTAGACGCTTTTGTGCATATTAAGAAGGATCTGTGATAACCGTTTTAATTAAGGGAGATAGTTCGAAGCCTGTGTATTGCTATAGGCCCTTTTTAATCTGATGAAATCGTTTAATAGTAACCAGAATATTGTTAGGAGGAGGGTACCGGTACTGAAGGGGTTATGTGAAATTATGCATAGTGCCTACGTGGTTGTGAACGTGTGTAAATAGTATACCATATGTGTGAATGTGTGTAAATATTATACCATATGTGTGAATGTGTGTAAATAGTATCCCATATGTGTGAATGTGTGTAATTAATATACCATATGTGTGAATGTGTGTAAATAGTATCCCATATGTGTGAATGTGTGTAATTAATATACCATATGTGTGAATGTGTGTAAATACTATCCCATATGTGTGGGGATGAATGTGTGTAAATACTATCCCATATGTGTGGGGATGAATGTGTGTAAATATTATACCATATGTGTGGGGGCGAATGTGTAAATACTATCCCATATGTGTGGGGATGAATGTGTGTAAATACTATCACATATGTGTCACATGTGTGGGGATGAATGTGTGTAAATACTATCCCATATGTGTGGGGATGAATGTGTGTAAATACTATTGCCTGTGGCGTATGTTGAGTGTTGGTGTGGGTGTGTTGAGTGTCTTAAATGTGCTGAGTGTGTGTGTATGGCGTGTATTGAGTGTTGGTGTGCGTGTGTGTGTGCGTGTGTTGGGTGCTCTCGGTAAGAAGCTATGAGGTGAGCAGTAATAATTATCCTAGCTCCGGGGGGGGGTGGGGGCGGGGGGGGGGGGGGGGGCTGTAACCAGACACCACCACGACTTATATGGGCTACCGCACATTTACTGCTAATGATCACACACAGAGAGAGAGAGAGAGAGAGAGAGAGAGAGAGAGGGAGAAGCAGAGAGGGAGGGGGAGTGGGGGTGGGGGGTGGGGGGGGAGATTCGACGCAACATCGAAATATATAATTATGAGGTACCGTATACGGCATTTAGTGTATTTCTAAAACTCCATACTGCTCTTTAATAGCTATGCAAAGCTCTTCATTATCATTGTATTACTGTATATGATAACATCGCTAGTTTTAATGATAGATCTAATTTAGTTCGAGTTGTTATTTGGTAATATGTGTTCTTTCTTTACATCACACTTACTGTATATAATTAACCATCACACTTACATCATTCTCTTCCTAAGCTGAACAAAATCGTCTAATGGTTGTGTGAATGAAAATATGAAACACGTCATCTGATACTGAAGGGGTTACTGCCTAACCTAATGATATCTCTCTCTCTCTCTCTCTCTCTCTCTCTCTCTCTCTCTCTCTCTCTCTCTCTCTCTCTCTCTCTCTCTCTCTCTCTCTCTCTCCTCTCTCCTCTCTCTATTCTCCTCTCTCCTCTCTCTCTCTCTCCTGTCTGTCTGTCTGTCTGTCTGTCTGTCTGTCTGTAGTCTGTCCTGTCTGTCTCTCTCTCCTCTCCTCTCTCTCTCTCTCTATGTCTGGTCTGTCTGTGTCTGTCTCTCTGTCTGTCTCTCTCTCTATCTATCTCTCTCTCTCTCCCTCTCTATCTCTCTCTCTCTCTCTCTCTCTCTCTCTCTCTCTCTCTCTCTCTCTCTCTCTCTCTCTCTCTCTTTTTTTGTCTGTCTCTGTCTGTCTGTCTATCTATATCTATCTGTCTGTCTTTCTCTGTCCATTTGTGTTTCTATCTATCTAGCTATCTATCTATCTACCTACCTACCTATCTACCCATTCCCCAAGCTAGGTTCGCGTGTTAACACAGCAGAACTCATCATGCCCGCTTTTAATTAAGAGACAATTATGGATTGCAGTACCGGTATATAATTATCGAGCCATTTAATTTATCCAATATCGATTATCAATGTGTGCAATTAAGGGGCTAGTGGCTGGTTGTTTGGTCTATTTATTCAGTTATTTATATATATTTATGTTATAGTTTCCTCGCTAGACCTCCATCAAGCTTAAAAAAACACCCCCTAGACCCCCCCTTCAAGATAAATTTGTAAATTTTTTGGTAGACAATTGTCCCGACCGAAGGCCGATTCCTCTTAAAATTACAGGTTCGCTTTAGCTCGCCAGGAAAATGTCGACACCAAAATGGCACGAAAGGTCTTAAAATTGACAACGAAAGGGGGTGAAAGGTGTTAAAATCGCCAAACTATTGGGCCGAACGTCCTAAAATCACAAATCTAAAAAGTATGCTAAACATGAGGGAGATGGGGATCCAGAAAAAATCAAGCACTACCCCTTAAAGCAGTACCCCCTTAAAGAATAGTATTTTATGTCTGTCTGCTAGGAAGACTTCTTGGACTTAACCCTATTTGGTCTGAGGGAGGTCTTTTAGACATCCCCTGCTTCGGTTCATAATTTTTAGAGTTTTTTAAGACGATTCACCTCATTTAGTTTCGAGATAATAATATGCTTTGCCCCATTCAGGTGACAATATATTTTGTTTATCGGCGAGAGATAGCGGCCAGAAGAGAAGCCAGGTATGAATTTAAGGGAAGCCAGGTATGAATGTAAAGGGAAGCCAGGTATGTAAAGGGGAGCCAGGTATGTAAAGGGAAGCCAGGTATGTAAGGGAAGCCAGGTATGAATATAAAGGGAAGCCAGGTATGAATGTAAAGGGAAGCCAGGTATGTAAAGGGAAGCCAGGTATGAATGTAAAGGGGAGCCAGGTATGTAAAGGGAAGCCAGGTATGAATGTAAAGGGGAGCCAGGTATGTAAAGGGAAGCCAGGTATATATGTAACCAACCATGTAGGGCAAGGAATCACAGGTATATATGGACCCCTGGCTATAACCCTTTATGTAAATGAGGCACCGGGGCTATCAATAATGAGGGGGTCTGTTAGAGACATTAAGGGGAGATGGTTTGTTTTTCTGTTCCCCTTTCTCCCTCATGTTTAGCCCCATTAGTTTTTTTAGATTTTAAGAAGTTTGGCCATTTAAAGACCTTTCGCCTAATTTCGTTGTCAATATTCAGATTTTCGTGTCATTAAGGTGTTAATTTTTTCCTGGCGAGCGATAGCGAGCCTGAAATATTAAGAGGAACCGGCCTTTGGCCGAAAAATTTGTCTACCGAAAAGTGTACAAATTTATCTTGAAGAGGGATTTAGGGGGTGTATTTACTAAACTTGAAGGAGGTCTAGCGACGAAACTAAGAAATAAAGGAATAAAGGAATTAATAGAAAAATAAACAAAAAACACGGCCCCTCTCCCCTTCTTAGGATTGTCAGGGCTCTGGGGTTGGTTTACTCCTGTTTGCTGTTTTACATCATGCTAATTTGAATATTTTTGTATATAGATATCTTTATTATAAACCAAAATGTACAAAGAATACAGTCAACATAAATATATTTAATCAATTAAATATATTACTATGGAGACTTTTGTGGACTTAAGTTCTGAAATTATCCGAGTGAGTTTGAGGAGATGTTATATATTTTAGGTACCGGTATGCAACATTGTGTATAGTAACTATAATCTATGCATTATAAGTAGACCAAAGATCTTAATCACCTCTATGCACTGTAAGTCAAAATGGGCTAGAGCAAATGTGCTGTAAATTTCCACACCTATTCCCTGGCTGATTCTTCCCAAATGGTAGATATATTAGCACGAGTAATCTACTAATTGTTATAGTTGTAGAGGTTAGTGGTGTAGTTTTCTGGCCTATTTATAACGGACAGGGTATACGTACAATCGGGGATATTCAGTGTTGTCATAGATTCCAGTGGTTTTCGCTCAAAAAGTGTTATTGGAACCTTTATAGTTACTGGGAATAGTGCTTATCCCTCAGAGTATTAGTCAGTGTCCGAAACTTTGTGAAATAACTGACAACACTTATTAACCTCGACTGTACCTCATGAGTGTTAGTATATCACTTGATGGTAGAATTCCACAGACAATATTATAATGTACAATACATACAACACCACACACACACACACACACACACACACACACACACACACACACACAACACACACCGTAACCCACACAGATAAGACAGAGTGATTAATGAGCCTACATAGAGACATTTCCCTAATTTACCACAAAACACACACACACACACACACACACACACACACACACACACACACACACACACACACACACACACACACACACACACACACACACACACACACACACACACACACACACACACACACACACACACACACACAACACACACACACACACACAACACAACATAACACACAGATCAAGACAGAATGATAAATGAGCCTACACAGAGACATTCCCTAATATACCGTGCTTTGCCGCAGCATCCGTGGCTATCAGGTCCACTTATCAATTCTCGGCCCAGCTGCAATGTTCGCTTTTATTTATTATTATTTGTCGTATCAGGTTAAGGGGGGGGGGGTCACCGTGTTTTTTTTTTTTTTTTTTTTTTTTTTTTTTTTTTATATCTTTCTCTCCTTTTCTCTCTTTCCCTGGCTTGTATCCATTCGGCCCCATTTAGCCAATTGTTTTAAGACGTTTATCCCCATCCAGGTGTCGATGTCTTCTGTCAGATGTTGAATAGGGCGTGTCAAGATGGGAGCTTCTTTGTATATCTCACTCAAAACGACGAATTAATGCTTAGATAGTGCTGATCGAAATATACTTGGTGCCGCGACATCACTTATTTGGCCGACTGTACACCCCCCCCCATCAGCCACAACCTTCCTCTAGAGTGTTGGGGCTGGTACTGGAGGGTGAAGGCAGATTAACTCATTCAGTATCGGTGACCTCATTTTCATTATACTCTGACAACTATTAAAACGGTTTTATTCAGCTTAGGAAGGATGTCTACCCGTTAAAAGATCACAGACTATCTCCATTAATCCTTTTAGCTACTACAGACTATCTCAATTAATCCTTTTAGCTACTACAGACTATCTCCATTAATCCTTTTAGCTACTACAGACTATCTCCATTAATCCTTTTAGCTACTACAGACTATCTCCATTAATCCTTTTAGCTACTACAGACTATCTCCATTAATCCTTTTAGCTACTACAGACTATCTCCATTAATCCTTTTAGCTACTACAGACTATCTCAATTAATCCTTTTAGCTACTACAGACTATCTCCATTAATCCTTTTAGCTACTACAGACTATCTCCATTAATCCTTTTAGCTACTACAGACTATCTCCATAATCCTTTTAGCTACTACAGACTATCTCAATTAATCCTTTTAGCTACTACAGACTATCTCCATTAATCCTTTTAGCTACTACAGACTATCTCCATTAATCCTTTTAGCTACTACAGACTATCTCCATTAATCCTTTTAGCTGCCAATAATCCTTTAAGCTTCATAAAATCGTCTAAACGCAGCTGCAATAAAAACAAAAAGACATGGCTTGTACAGTGGCGCTAATAAGTCATGTCTCAGCTGTCCTTACGTTAAGCTCACTCTGTGCTGTATTAATGTCTGTCAGATGTTGAATAGGGTGGGTAAGTGTAGGAACATGGTTGTATATCTCACTCAAAAAGATTAAATCGTGTGTAAATCATTTTGATACCAATTATTGATCGAAACATACCTGGTGCCGAGACATGACTTATTAGGCCGACTGCATCATGTGTAGATAATGTTGATAGCAATTATTGATCGAAACATACTTGGTGCCGAGACATGACTTATTAGGCCGACTGCATCATGTGTAGATAATGTTGATACCAATTATTGATCGAAACATACCTGGTGCCGAGACATGACTTATTAGGCCGACTGTAACATAAGGGTTAATAGTATGGGTTGCATATAATTAACTCGCTGGCTGGTTGAGATAAAAGGGACAGAGTTTTGTTTGGCTGCTGTTGCTACTACCTGTGTGGTCCGCGGGGTATGGTGGGCATGGGGGAGGAGGGGGGCATAGAGAGGAACGGTTCGCATTAGGGAAAGGGTTGAATAGGGATAGAAGATAATTGAAAATAATAATATTAATTATTATTTAGTTATATATATATATATATATATACAATAATTATACAGTATATATGGTAAAATAGGGAAGGAAATGAGAGGGTTCAAGAGTAGGGTTAGAAGACAATTGCAGAAAAGAATGATGTTGAATATTAAGGGGAGGATTTTAGTTTGTTCCCTAAACCTCCATCAAGCTTTAAATTTTTTTTTTTTTAAAAAACACAAAATAATAATAAAAAAAAAAAAAAAAACACACACACACACACACACACTCCCTAGACCCCCCCCCCCCCCCTTTCAAGATAAGTTTGTACATTTTTTGGTAGAAAAATGTCCCGGCCGAAGACCGATTCCTCTTATAAATACAGGCTCGCTATCAATCGACAGGGAAAAAACGACACCTAACTGGCAGGAAAGGTCATACAATTGACAGAAATGGGGCGAAGGCTTGATGGAGGTCTAGGGAGGAAGAATGGGGCGAAAGCTTGATGGAGGGCTAGGGAGGAAGAATGGGGCGAAAGCTTGATGGAGGTCTAGGGAGGAAGAATGGGGTGAAAGCTTGATGAAGGTCTAGGGAGGAAGAATGGGGCGAAAGCTTGATGGAGGTCTAGGGAGGAAGAATGGGGCGAAAGCTTGATGGAGGTCTAGGGAGGAAGAATGGGGCGAAAGCTTGATGGAGGTCTAGGGAGGAAGAATGGGGCGAAAGTTTGATGATGGAGGTCTAGGGAGGAAGAATGGGGCGAAAGTTTGATGATGGAGGTCTAGGGAGGAAGAATGGGGCGATAGTTTGATGATGGAGGTCTAGGGAGGAAACAAACGAAAATAATACACACAAATATACAAATAAATATCACCCCCTAAGGTAAAGTAATAGTAACATTATATTTACGAAGATTACGAGCGAAAATATCGGCCAACTATAATTATTGATGGTGACTGTACGGGCGGGTAAAAAAAAATAAAAAATAGGTATAACAAAAAATAATAATAAATGGTCGACAGCCAATCCCAGAGGTCAATATATTATACGGGTTGCCTACATACCACACTACCCGACACACACACACACACACACACACACACACACACACACACACACACACACACACACACACACACACACACACACACACACACACACACACACACACACACACACACACACACACACACACACACACACACACACACACACACACACACACACACACACACACACACACACACACACACACACACACACACACACACACACACACACGAGAGGGGATTGATTTTCCGGCAACTTTCAATCGGTACCTATATTACTGGCACTATTTTTTGGGGGGGTGCCTATTTTATCATTGATTTTAGGAGTAAAGTAGGTTGGTGGAGGTAACATAATAATTCATTCAGGTTCAGGGGTAGTTTATAGAGAGGCCTTCCTTAGGGTAAAGGCCCCATTAATTACTCCTTCCATTCATCTATGCATAGCCTATGATAGCGCAGTTGGAATGTGTGTACATGCTTAGATTGATACGCAGGATTCGAAACTGCATAATAAATCGTAGGCTTGTCCACCATTCTTTAACTGTCTTCGTAGCGCAATGGATAAATGCACTGAATTTCGGTGTGAGCATCCTAGGTTTGAATCCCTGGACTGCCACATGTATTTGTTGATTTCATGAATTGAGTTTAGGAGTAAAGTCGGTTGGTGGAGGGAACATAATAAATCAGCATCTGGGACTGTAAAAGCACTAGATTGCTATACTCGGCTGATAACTTATATGCTTTCATTAGTTTATTCAAGTACATTGGGGTTTGTAATTGATGGTTAATGTTAAGAACGGTTTTGTTACTTTTGCTTGAATTCAATTAGCGCTAGATTTTTATGTTCGGCTGAAATATTATAGAACTTTAATTCAAATAGTGCTAGATTTCTATAGTCGGCTAAAATCTAGCGTAACTTGAATTCCAATAGCGCTAGAGGAATTCAAATAGCCCTAGGGCGCTAGATCATTACAGTCTGCTAAAATACTATATAAACACTTGGATTCAAATAGCGCTAGATGAATTCAAATAACTCTAGATTCCATTAGTCGGATGAAATTTTATTAACTTGAATTCAAATAGCGCTAGATGAATTCAAATAACTCTAGATCTCTATAGTTGGCTGGAATCTTATATAACTTGAATTCAAATAGCGCTAGATGAATTCAAATACCCTAGATCGCTACAGTCGGCTGATATATTATATAACCTTGGATTCAAACGCTTCTAAACCCGAATACCCGCGAAATAAAAGATAAATTCATGTGTGACTCCGGTACAAATTATAGGGAGGGTCGTCTTAAGGGGAGTGGGATCGTTTTTATGATCCCCCTTCTGCCTCATGCTTAGCCCCATTAGTGTTCAGATTTTAAGAAGTTTGGCCCATTAGTTTGGCAATTTTAAGACCTTTCGCCCCAAAATCTTTGTCAATATTAAGACTTTTCATGTAATTTAGGTGTCGATTTATTCTTGGCTAGCGATTGCGAGCCTGTAACTTAAGAGGAACCGGCTTTTGGCCGGGACATTTCTATCGAAAAATGTAAAAATTTCTCTTGAAGGGGGTTTTGGGTATATGTTTTATTTTAAGTTTGATGGAGGTCTAGGGAGGAAACATAAAAACCTAAATAATAATATATATAAAAATACATCTATGAACAAATAAAAGCGCCCATCCCCCTTAAGCCAGCCTGCATTCTAATGACAGGGTGGCTTTGGCAGATATTAATTTGCTCGATCGGGAACAATTAATTTTTTTTTTTTTTTTTTTTTTTTTTTTACGATGGGCATTATTGTAGGGTTGTATCGGGGGGGGGGGGGGGGGATCTGCCAAACTGCCTCTTATACACCGGAATATATTATACAACAAAAGTAAAAAATAAACATCGAATACCTGAATCAATGGAAATGGTGGCTTGTTCAGATGGCTACATGATTACAACACTTATAAAGGTGAACTATATATATATATATATATATATATATATATATATATATAATATATTTCGGGATAAATTTAGCTCCTCTCTCTCTCTCTCTCTCTCTCTCTCTCTCTCTCTCTCTCTCTCTCTCTCTCTCTCTCTCTCTCTCTCTCTCTCTCTCTCTCTCTCTCTCTCTTTACTATCCTTTCCTTCCACTGTACCATACTCTCGGGTTAGCTATCTCTACTAGAATTAAGTCCTGCCCCCTCCCTGGGATCGTAAGGTCTGTGTGGTCAGGGTATCTATATAAATCACACACACACACACACACACACACACACACACACACACACACACACACACACACACACACACAATTTGTCGCCCGGTAAGTGATATCCTCCAGTACTCAACCCGCTTTTATGGTCCGTAAGTCCGTGTTGGTTATCCGTCTTGTCTCCTTGCATTGTGGCCGCGGCGCCTGTGGATAAGGGAGGGCTCGGTGTTGCTCAATTGGCTGCTATTGTGTTCATCTTAAGGGGGGTCACCGGATTTTTTTTTTTTTATCTTTCTCTCCTTTTCTCTCTTTCCCTGGCTTGTATCCAGTCGGCCCCATTCAGCCAACTGTTTTAAGACGTTTATCCCCATCCAGCTGTCGATTTATTCATGGCGAGCGATAGCGAGCCAGCATTGTATGGAGAAATCCGGCTTCGCCGGAGAAATTTTTCTATCGAAAAATCTAGAAATTTAGCTTTTCAAAAAAAAATATATATATATATGCTGGCTCGCGGTAATATTGACATCTGGATGGGGGTAAACGTCTTAAAACAGTAGGCTGAATGGGGTTGAATGGATACAAGCCAAAGAGAGAGGGAGAGAAAGAGAAAAAAAACGCGAGGTGGGCTCCCTTAATTCCACCGTGATTTTGATTTACAGGTACCTGGCTCGTGTGTGCCTGGAGATTCCGTCATTAATATCCCTGACACTCTGTGTTCTTGAGTAGCTATTCTAATTATGGTGTGTGTGGTCCTTTATTGATTTATTAAGGGAGCCCACCTCGTTTTTTTCTCTTGCTCTCCCTCTCTCTTTGGCTTGTATCCATTCGGCCCCATTCAGCCTACTGCTTTAAGACGTTTACCCCCATCCAGGTGTTAATATTTTCCTGGCGAGCGTTAGCGAGCCAGCATATGTATATTTTTGTTTTGACAGCAAGCTAAATTTGTACATTTTTCGATAGAAAAATTTCTCCGGCGAAGCCGGATTTCTCCATACAATGCTGGCTCGCTATCGCTCGCCAGGAAGAAATCGACACCTGGATGGGGAAGAACGTCTTAAAACAGTTCGCTGAATGAGGCCGAATGGATACAAGCCAGGAAAAGAGAGAAAAGGAGAGAAAAAAAAAACGGTGACCCCCCCTTAATATCCCTGACACACTGTTTTCTTTAGCTATTTTGATTACGGTGTGTGGTCATTTGGTGATTTATTGAGTTACTTGTTTTATAGGTTTGTTTGCGTTAATTTGCATGTGAGTTTGAGTTACTGGTAGATGTTTAATGTTATAGGATTTTTTTTATTTTTTCATTTTTTAATGTTATAGGATTTTTTTTCTTTTTTTTTCATTTTTTCATTTTTTTTCCGTCGTAATTTTTTGTTCTTATTGCTTGTGTTCATTTGTTATTTTCTTTCTGGCTTAGTTTGTTCATGTTGATTTTTAATGTGATTTTGAGTTACTGGTAGATGTTTTAATATTGTAGGATATTGTGTGTTATTTATGTCGGATTAGGTGTTTTTATGGCTTGTGTTCATGTATTGCCTTCTTTCTTTCATCGTGTGTTTTCAAATTTTTTACTTTTATTTTGATTTACTGGTCAATATTTATTAATATTGGTGAATACTTTCTTATTTATTTCCTTACTCCCGCTTCCGTCTCCTATATCTTAATAAATAAAGGTCAATGTTTGTCTGTTTGTCAGTTACCCGACCTACCCAACCTTTGTTACTAAACTCCTCCCACAGTTTTGGTGCCAGGTGGGAGTGTGGGGCACCGTTGGAAAGCCCAGGCGTTGGAGATGGTTTTAGGCGGGTTTAGTGGAAATCAGTGACACTTTTGTTTAATAAAATTTTCGGCAGAAGTAGTATACGGGAGCGAAAAAAATGCGAAACAAATTGCCGTTTTGGGGTAGAAGGAGGCCTCCGATCGAAAAGGTGTATATGGAACGAAAGTTGTTCGCAGCTCCCCAGAATGGGGGTACGGATGAGGTCAGATCCAAAATCAGAGGTCATTTAGCGACTGAAATCGAGGTCGCCGTTTAATGAGGCACAGGGAGGTCGAGCCCGGTGATTATGGTAGTAGTAGTAGTATTGTGATGATTGTGGTAGCAGTGATTGATGATGGTGATTATGGTAGTAGTAGTGGTGGTAGTAGTGATGGTGATTATGGTGATTACCCGGGCAACGCCGGGTACCCCTGCTAGTCCATAATATTATATACTGTTTATATCCTCCTTCTTTCTTTCTCTATATATACTGTATCCCCCCTTTCCTTTTCTTTCTCTTTTTATCTCTTTATATACTGTTTACACTGTTCATCCCCCCTTCCTTCCTTCTTTCTTCTTCTTGTATCTCTCTTTATATTCTGTTTATCTCCCCTTCACACACACACACACACACACACACACACACACACACACACACACACACACACACACACACACTCACTCACTCACTCACTCACTCACTCACTCTCTCTGTCTCTCACTCTCACTCTCACTCTCTCACTCTCACTCTCTCTCTCTCTCCCTCTCCCTCTCCCTCTCCCTCACTCTCACTCTCTCTCTCTCTCTGTCTGTCTGTCTGTCTGTCTGTCTGTCTCTCTCTCTCTCTCTCTCTCTCTCTCTCTCTCTCTCTCTCTCTCTCTCTCTCTCTCGCTCTCTCTCTCTCTCTCCTCTCTCTCTCTCTCTCTCTCTCTCTCTCTCTCTCTCTCTCTCTCTCTCTCTCTCTCTCTCTCCCCACAACGTAATGATAATATAAAGTTGACCATGCCATCAGGCAATTATTCTGGCAGGTAATGACTAGTGTTGACAATTAGGCTGGTCTGGTGAGGACGGCTCAGGTTGCGGGTTAGTGTGGGGTGGATAGAGAGATTTCAGAGGAGGGCTTGCATACTTAAGAAACGTGGAGGACGTTGTATTTCGTAATATAGGTCCTAATTCGCCTACCGGCATTGTAAATTTCGTACGAGTTCAATTAAAATGTAAAACTTGCAAACTCCGTTTTCATTAGGTTAAGTTGGTTAGGCTAGTTTAGGCCTGATTAGGTTAGTTCGAGGTAGGTTGTGGTATTGCAATTAAATTTATCCATCGTCATTGCAAACATCAATCGCTCTGTGCGCTTGAAATGGATGAATCTCAATCTCAAGCATGTAACACACACACACACACACACACACACACACACACACACACACACACACACACACACACACACACACACACACAATTCCAAGCCAAAGTCGGCACACTCACACTTCCAAGTCTCCCCACGCACACAGAGACAATAACTCTCTCTCTCTCTCTCTCTCTCTCTCTCTCTCTCTCTCTCTCTCTCTCTCTCTCTCTCTCTCTCTCTCTCTCTCTCTCTCTCTCTCTCTCTCTCTCTCTCTCCCTCTCGCTCTCTCTCTCTCTCTCTCTCTCTCTCTCTCTCTCAATGAAACAATGAACAATGAACAATGTTCAGAAGTTGTTAAGAATGCAAACAAAATAATTGGCTTTATAGGCAGGTCATTTGAGCATAAATCCAAAGAAGTTATCCTAACCCTTTACAATCCTTAGTCCGCCCTCTTCTGGAATACTGCGTTCAATCCTGGTGCCCTTATTACCAAAAAGATATAAACAAGCTAGAACGAGTTCAACGTAGAGTTACCAAATGATACCTAGCCTAAAGAACAAACCATACGAAGAGCGTCTTAGAGAATTAAATCTATTTCCTTTAACCCAGAGCAGATTAAGAGGCGACTTAATTCAAGTGTTCAAAATCATCAAAGGCATCGACAATATGAACTGTAGTAAGTACTTCACTATCGACCAATCTAATTACACGCGGGGAAACGGTTGCAAAATTATTGGTAAATCTTTTAACTCGCACGAATCTAAGAATTTCTTCTTCAATCGAGTTGTCAACTTGTGGAATGGGCTTCACCGAGACGTTATAGACTGCAGCACCGTTGATTCATTTAAATTCCGCCTAGACAAATATCTCGCATGAAAGTAGCGACTGACTGCGTTTGTAAATGAATAACTTTATCCTCCCCTCAGTTACTAACCCATATGTCCCCTACTAACTTCCTAGTCATGCCACGTTAGTGGCAGGGCAGTAGTTCCCTTTCCAATGTTCCCTTACCCACTCTAAACCACTGTTTGGACACTTGATCCTCAGTGTTTTGGAGGACAAGCAACCTAGAAGGGTCACTAGACCTGTTGTTGCTTGATTTCCTTTGTACTCCTTTGTACTCCTTTGTACTCTCTCTCTCTCTCTCTCTCTCTCTCTCTCTCTCTCTCTCTCTCTCTCTCTCTCTCTCTCTCTCTCTCACAGACCGAATACTTACTTCCAGCCTGAAACACCCAGCCTTAGATTTGTTGTGATGTTTCTTGTATTTCGACCACAAGTTATAGAAGATGATTCTTTTGAGGTCTGAGTGGTTGCTGGCACGCGTTGGAGGTGTTCATTGTGTGCGCACTGTTTTTGTTCTGTACGCCACATCATGTACAGTATTATATGATTGCCTTAGGAAATAAATGTAATATACTTACAATTATGTGATGCCACTCCCTCCACAAGGATTGGTCACCGTTTTTTTGTTTTTTTGTTTTTTATCTTCCTCTCCTTTTCTCTCTTTCCTTGGCTTGTATCCATTCGGCCCCATTCAGCCATCTGTTTTAAGACGTTTATCCCCATCCAGGTGTCGATTTCTTCCTAGCGAGCGATAGCGAGCCAGCATTGTATGGAGAAATCAGGCTTCGCCGGAGACATTTTTCTCTCGAAACATTTATAAATTTAGCTTGCTGTCAAAACAAAAATATATATATGTGCTGGCTCACTACTGATCGCCAGGAAAATATGAACACCTGGATGGGGGTAAACGTCTTAAAACAGTAGGCTGAATGGGGCCGAATGGATACAAGCCAAAGAGAGAGGGAGAGAAAGAGAAAAAAAGCGAGGTGGGCTCCTTTAAGTGTATTGTAATGCATCGCGACACGTAAGGGGAGGTTCTTAGTTTGCTCCCTAGACCTCCATCAAGTTTAATTAATAGCCCCTAGACCCTCCTTCGAGATCAATGTGTAAATTTTTCGGCAGTCCAGTTTCTCTTAAATTGCAAGCTTGCTATCGCTCCCCTGGAATATATCGACACCTAAATGGCATGAAAGGTCTCAACATTGTCAAAGAATTGGGGCGAAAGGTCTTAAAATCGCCAAAATAATGGGTCGATTTTCTCAAAATGACAAAACTAATGTGGGTAAACATGAGGGAGAAAGGGGATCAGTAAAAACAAATCCTTCCCCTTAGATCTCTTGTTGACTACTTTCTGTCCTGTTGAAATCACTAACATAATTATATTCTCTTATTTCAGGTACCGGTGAGATGTTGGACGGTGTTGACGTGAGTGTTGGGCTTATTTGGCTGTTATTATATATGTACAGTATAATATATATATATATATATATATATATATATATATATATATATATATATATATATATATAATAATAATATATACTGTGTTTCTATATATACCGTATATGTGTGTGTGTGTGTGTGTGTGTGTGTGTGTGTGTGTGTGTGTGTGTGTTCCATGTATTGTATTTTTCTGTTTAAAACTACTAAATAATATGACAAAGGTGAACAAGATGATCAACATAGTATAAATGTAATCGAGACTGAACTATTTTTAGGGGACTAACTTCATTACTCCGAATGGAATCGAGATGTTAAATATCGAGTAGAACCCGAACTTTGTAATTGGCTGGTTTTAATTGAAACTGCCGTGGGTGGTACAGATATATATATATATTTTTTTTTGTATTATTATTATTTTTTTTTTCATTTGGTCTGTGTTTTTTTATCTACGGTTTTCCCAATGCCATCTTCTGAGTTCTGTATTATCGTCTTAACTTTATATATTTGTTGGTATTCGTATTTGATCACCGCCTTGGAATTTCACAAGACGTTGGATCAGATAGTGTTAGGTGTTCTTTCGCTTTTTTGTTTTTTTTCTCCGTTTTATCGTTAACTGGTTATTTGTTGTCGCTGTTATTCTCATACTTTGTTTTGCTCTCGCTCTCTCTCTCTCTCTCTCTCTCTCGCTCTCGCTCTCTCTCTCTCTAGATCTCGATCTCCTCTCTTCTCTCTTCTCTCGCTCTCCTCTCTCTCTCTCTCTCTCTCTCTCTCTCTCTCTCTCTCTCTCTCACACCGCCTCCATCTCCACCAAATCTCTCATCTTAGTTTCTTCGGCGACACTTCGCTCTCCACCACTCCATCAACACCAACAATCCCTCCATTAGGTCTCCTATCATCGTCGCCACTATTCTCCATAGAGACCAAGTACCACATTCCCATCTTAATTTCCCCCGCCCCAGCTACTACCTCCTCCTCCACCTCCATCGCCACCAATCTCTCCATCTTTATTTCTCCTCACACTTCCCTCTCCTCCATCCCCACCAATCTCCCCATCTTTATTATTTCCCCCGCCACAGCTACTGTCCCCCCCCCCCCCCACGGTGTCCCGATCAACCAACCAGATAGCGAGCAGCAGCAGCAACCACAATTACACGGCAGCTTGGTGGTGGTGGTCCTGGTTGTGGTGGTGGTTGTCTGGTAGCTGGGTGGTAGCTGGTGGTTGTGGTGGTAGTGTAGTAGTTGTTTGGTGTTTTGTGTGGTGGTAGTTGGTTGGATGGTGGTAGTGGTGGTAGTTTTGTGGTTGTCATACTTATAGGGCCTGCTGTTGTGTGGTAGTAGTTGGTTGTTTGTGGTAAGTGAGCGTGTGGTCGTGTTTAGATCCTTGGGTGTGGTTGTCGTAGTTATAGTTGTGTGGTAGTAGTAGAATGGTGGTTAGGATAGCATTTTGTGGTAGTGGTGGTTGTGTGGTAGTCAGTGGCTGGTTGTTAGTGTGGTAGTAGTTGGTTGGATGGTGGTGGTGGTGGTTTTGTGGTTGTCATAGTTAGAGGCTCTGCTGTGTGGTAGGTGTGTGGTACTTAATAGATGGTGGATATTGTGGTTGTAATTGGTGGTTGTGGTGGTTGCTGTGTGATGGTTGTGAACTTGAAGAGCTTGTTTTCTGGTGGTCGTGTGGTGGCATGAATGGTAGTTATGAGTGGGGTATGGTTGTTGTATGGTATGTACTGTGTGTGGTAGCTGAGTGGTAGGTAAGTGCAGTTTTAGTGGTAGGAGGTGGTAATAATTTGGTAGCTACTGATGTGTGATAGTTGTGTGGTAGCTCAGTTTATGGTTAGTGTGTGTGGTAGGTTATGGTATGTGTGTGGTAGTTGTTTGGTAGATCAATGGCAGTTTAGTGAATTATTGTGGTAGGTATGTGGTAGGTTACGCTGGGTGTGTGGTATCTACTATTGGTGACAGGTGTGTGGTAATAGTGTGGTACCGGTAACTCGGGTAGATGCTTTATGACATGACCGTAAGATAGTTGTGATAGCTGCTGGTTGGCTGTGCTAGGTGGTTAATGTTATGGTAGCTGTTTGGTAGTTGAGGTACTGCTGTATGCATTATATCTAGCAAACCTATCTTATTATGCATAGCCGTTGATGTAGGGGAGAGAGAGAGAGAGAGAGAGAGAGAGAGAGAGAGAGAGAGAGAGAGAGAGAGAGTTACATAGATACACAGACCACATAGACCTTGCTGTCCTTACTAGGCAGTATGACCTTATTTCTATGTTTTATATGTATTATATATATATATATATATATATATATATATATTATTTTTTTCTTTTTGAGAGAGAGAGATATAGTGAGTGAGGGGCAGGGGAGGGGGGAGGCAATGATGTACGGGAGTGAAGCATGGACGTTGTTAGAGAGACACACATTAAGAGTGAGAAGGGTGGAAATGAGTTACTTGAGAAGTGTGTATGGAGTTACTTGGACGGAAAGAAAGACAAATGGGAAAGTATGTGAACGGTGTGGTGTGGATGTGCTGGAAAGTGTGAAAAGGAACACCTTGAGATGGTTTGGCCATGTGGAACGCGTGGGAAACAGAGAATGACTAAGAGAGCAAACGAGAGTGAAGTGGAAGGACAGAGAGGCAGACCAAGAGTAAGGTAGAAGGATGGAGTTGAGAGGTATATGAGAGAAAGCGGTGTTGGTTGAGAGGAGGAGAGAAGGGGCGTCGGCTGAGGGGCTTGGGGGGATTCATTCGTGGCCAACCCTTCAGGGATTCTATATAAAATATGTATTTGTCTTTAATAGTAGTAGTAGTAGTAGTAGTAGTAGTAGTATAATAGTCTATTCGCTGTAAGTAGGCGCGGAATCATGCCCTCTAACCTCTGTAACTCAAAAACGACTAGAGATATCGAGCTAATATGTCTACCATTTGGGAAGAGTCAGTCAAGGAATAGACGTGGACATTTACAGCCAATTTGCTCTAGCCCTGTTTGAGTTACAGCGGATAGAGCTCATGATGTCTCGCCTACTTACAGCGAATAGACTATAGCATCATTATTATGTGTGTGTGTGTGTGTGTGTGTGTGTGTAGTTGTATTTATTGAAGTGGCTCTCCAGGATGTTATGGGTGGGGGGGGGGGGGTTATGATGCTTATCCTTACGCTTTAAGAGGGGCTACTGTAGAATTTGTATTCCTTGGTATTTATGGCTCTGGAGATGGAGGTGACGCGTGTTTACCACCCCCTGTAGTGAATCGCTGTGTTTACATGTCTGTCTGTCTGTCAAAACATATGAAGAAAACAAACTAATGTGCATATTACTTGATTACTTAAGGGGAGGTATTTAGTTTGTTTCCTAGACCACCATCAAGCTTAAAATTACACCCCCTTGAGCCCCTTTCAAGATAAATTTGTACATTTTTCGGTAGAAAAATGTCCCGGCCGAAGGCCGGTTCCTCTGAAATTACAGGCTCGCTATCGCTCGCCAGGATAAAATAGACACCTGAATTGCACGAAAGGTCTTAATATGGGGTGAAAGTTCTTAAAATCGCTAAACTAATGGGGCAAACGTTTTATAATATCAAAAGCAATGGGGCTAAACATGAGGGATCAAAGGGTCCAGGAAAAAATCCCTCAAGTGGAGATCTCCCTTTAAGTTTCTCTGTCCCAAGACACGAATAATAAGCCATAATAATAATAAGGCTTCCAACTAAACTCCACCCACCCTTGTAACCACCACAGATCCTTCCTAGGCGGCATAATATCGTCTAAATATAGCTAGCATAAATATATAACACACGTCGCTGGTACTCAAAGGGTTAAGAGGAGACGCACCTTTTTTTTTTCTCTTAATTTATTTATTCCTTTATTTCTTAGTTTTCTCTCTAGACCTCCATCAAGCTTAGAAAAACACCCCCTAGACCCACCTTCAAGATAAATTTGTACATTTTTCGGTAGAAAAATGTCCCGGCCGAAGGCCGATTGCTCTTGAAACTTCAGGCTCGCTATCGCTGGGCAGGAAATAATCGACACCTAAATGACACGAAAGGTCTTAAAATTGACAACGAAATAGGGCGAAAGGTGTTAAAATCGCAAAACAAATGGGCCGAACATCTAAATATCTCAAAAGCAATAGGACTAAACACGAGGGAAAAGGGGACCAGAAAAACGACCGTCTCCCCTTAAGTGTTGGTAGTGGTGTTTGGTTTGTGTGTTTGTGTGTTAGGGTGTTTGTGTGTTCCATTATTCCTAACCACATCTCCTTGATAACACACTCGCTTTGTTACCTGTCGTTTACCTGTCGTTCACCTTCTCTGCATGCAACGCTCATCCCTTAGCCTATCACTTCTGTCTAGCACCTCTGTATATATAATACATACACACACACACACACACACACATATATATATATATATATATATATATTCACACACACACATACACATATACATACATACATACACACACACACACACACACACACATATATATATATATATATATATATATATATATATATATATATATATATATATATATATATGTATATATATTCAACACACACACACACACACACATATATACACACACACACACACACACACACACACACACACACACACACACACACACACACACACACACACACACACACACACATATACTGTGTATATATATATATATATGAGTGAGTGTGTGTGGGTTTGAATATACAATATATATATACCGGTATGTACTGTATATATTTATACATATATTTAAACCATTGAATAAAGAATTGACCAAAACTTGCGAAGTTTCGACCAAATAAACCTCTCCAAGCAATTCAAACTTTAACCCCTTCTGTACCGGCGACGTCTGTTTACTTTCTTTCTAGCTAGATTTAGACGATTTTGTGCAGTTTAAGAAGGATGTGTGGTAACAAAAAGGGTTAAGTAAGATAGTTCGAAGCCTGTTAATTGCTGGAGGCCCTTTTGAGACTGAATAAAATCCTATAATAGTTGCCAGAATATAATGAAAAAGGACGTCACCGGTACTGAAGGGGTTAAGTAATTAGGGCTAATCGAGTCAGCTGTATTGTAGTCTAATTAATTGAAGTCTAATTAACCTGATACCATACACGTGTGTGGATAATTGGCCAATACATTAAGGCAGCCCACCTCGTTTTTTGTTCTCTTTCTCTCCCTCTCTCTTTGGCTTGTATCCATTCGGCCCTATTCAGCCGACTGTTTTAAGACGTTTACCCCCATCCAGGTATCAATATTTTCCTGGCGAGCGATAGCGAGCCAGCATATATATTTTTTTGTTTTGACAGCAAGGTAAATTTGTAAATTTTTCTATAGAAAAATGTCTCTGGCTAAGCCGGATTTCTCCATACAATGCTGGCTCGCTATCGCTCGCCAGGACGAAATCGACACTTGGATGTGGATAAACGTCTTAAAACAGTTGGCTGAATGGGGCCGAATGGATAGAAGCCAGGGAAAGAGAAAAAAGGAGAGAAAGATAAAAAAAAAAAAAACGGTGACCCCCCTTAAGTGTGGCACAAGTTAGAGCTCCCTTCAGTGCTGTTAGATAGTAGGACAAAGATAGTAGGACAAAGATAGTAGGACAAAGATAGTAGGACAAAGATAGTTGGACAAGGATAGTTGAACAAAGATAGTAGGACAAAGATAGTTGGACAAAGATAGTAGGACAAAGATAGTTGGACAAAGATAGTAGGACAAAGATAGTAAGACAAATATAGTAAGACAAAGATAGTAGTACATAGATAGTAGGACAAAGATAGTACTGGTAAGACAAAGATAGTACATAGATAGTAGGACATAGATAGTAGGACATAGATAGTTGGACAAAGATAGTTGGACAAAGATAGTTGGACAAGGATAGTAGGACAAAGATAGTAGGACAAAGATAGTAGGACAAAGATAGTTGGACAAGGATAGTAGGACAAAGATAGTAGGACAAAGATAGTAGGACAAAGATAGTTGGACAAGGATAGTAGGACAAAGATAGTTGGACAAGGATAGTAGGACAAAGATAGTTGGACAAAGATAGTAGGACAAAGATAGTTGGACAAAGATAGTTGGACAAAGATAGTAAGACAAATATAGTAAGACAAAGATAGTAGTACATAGATAGTAGGACAAAGATAGTACTGGTAAGACAAAGATAGTACATAGATAGTAGGACATAGATAGTAGGACATAGATAGTTGGACAAAGATAGTTGGACAAAGATAGTTGGACAAGGATAGTAGGACAAAGATAGTAGGACAAAGATAGTAGGACAAAGATAGTTGGACAAGGATAGTAGGACAAAGATAGTAGGACAAAGATAGTAGGACAAAGATAGTTGGACAAGGATAGTAGGACAAAGATAGTTGGACAAAGATAGTAGGACAAAGATAGTTGGACAAAGATAGTAAGACAAAGATAGTAAGACAAATATAGTAAGACAAAGATAGTACTGGTAAGACAAAGATAGTACATAGATAGTAGGACAAAGATAGTTGGACAAAGATAGTTGGACAAAGATAGTAGGACAAATAAAGTAGGACAAAGATAGTAGTACATAGATAGTAGGACAAAGATAGTACTGGTAAGACAAAGATAGTAGTACATAGATAGTAGTACATAGATAATAGGACAAAAATAGTAAGACAAAGATAGTAAGACAAAGATAATAGGACAAAGATAGTTGGACAAAGATAGTTGGACAAGGATAGTAGGACAAAGATAGTAAGACATAGATAGTAGGAAATAGATAGTAGGACAAAGATAGTTGGACAAAGATAGTTGGACAAAGATAGTAGGACAAAGATAGTAGGACAAATAAAGTAGGACAAAGATAGTAGGACAAAGATAGTAAGATATAGATAGTAGGACATAGATAGTAGGACAAAAATCGTAGGACAAAAATAGTAGGACAAAGTAGTATAAAGATAGTAGTACAAAGATAGTTGGACAAAGATAGTAAGACAAAGATAGTTGGACAAAGATAGTAGGACAAAGATAGTAGGACATAGATAGTATGACAAAGATAGTAGGACATAGATAGTAGAACAAAGATAGTAGGACATAGATAGTAGGACATAGATAGTAAAACAAAGATAGTTGGACAAAGATAGTAGGACAAAGATAGTAGGACAAAGATAGTAGGACAAAGATAGGAAGGACGAAGATAACAGGACAAACATATCGATTAAATAACCGTCTGCCTCCCCCAAATTCCTTCTTTTAACTCTCGTAATGGTGTAGTATAGGTGGCTGGACACTGCCTGAATGGTTCGTATCCTAGCCCTGTCAACTATAATTATTATATGATGTCCCCTTCACCCTCCGAAAAGCTAACATGACATCCCATTGACATTCCGAAAAGCTAACTCCCATAACCATCCGAAAAGCTAAAATGACGTCCCCTTGACCATCCAAAAAGCTAACACCCACCTTGACCATCCGTAAAGCTAAAATGGCGTCTCCTTGCCCCTCCAAAAAGCTAAAATGACATTCCCTTGACTATCCGACAAGCTAAAATAACGTCTCCTTGCCCCTCCGAAGAGCTAACACCCACCTTGACCATATGTAAAGTGAACACCCACCATGCCCATCCGAAAAGCTAAAATGACGTCCCCTTCACCATCCGAAAAGCTAAAATGACATCCCATTGATCATCCGAAAAGCTAAAATGACATCCCCTTCACCATCCGAAAAGCTAAAATGACATTCCCTTCACCATCCGAAAAGCTAAAATGACATCCCCTTCACCATCCGAAAGGCTAAAATGACGTTCCTTGACTATCAGAAAAGCTAAAATGACATCCCCTTCACAATCCGAAAAGCTAAAATGACATCCCCTTCACCATCCGAAAGGCTAAAATGACGTTCCTTGACTATCAGAAAAGCTAAAATGACATTCCCTTCACCATCCGAAAAGCTAAAATGACATCCCCTTCACCATCCGAAAGGCTAAAATGATGTTCCTTGACTATCAGAAAAGCTAAAATGACATCCCCTTCACCATCCGAAAAGCTAAAATGACATCCCCTTCACCATCCGAAAAGCTAAAATGACATCCCCTTCACCATCCGAAAGGCTAAAATGATGTTCCTTGACTATCAGAAAAGCTAAAATGACATCCCCTTCACCATCCGAAAAGCTAAAATGACATCCCCTTCACCATCCGAAAAGCTAAAATGACATTCCCTTCACCATCCGAAAAGCTAAAATGACATCGCCTTGATCTTCCGAAAAGCTAACAACCTAAACCAGCTGATTGGAACCCATGTATACACGTCCTCAAACCTACGCACACAGGTACTCTTACTTACACGGGTCAATAATAATACACATACACGGCTAGAGGGCACGCGTACACACACACACACACACCCTGACGTACACAGTAACACACACACACATACACACACTCACACACTGACGTACACAGTAACACACACACACACACACTCTCACACAAACAAACAAACACATACACACGCTGACGTACACAGTAACACACACACAAACAAACAAACACACACACACACACACACACACAGAGCTGGGGGGCGCGGAGAGAGGCATGACCAACTTTTATTGCACCAAATTGTAGAGGAAAAATATGAAACTGGCCGCCATCTAGGCCATCTACTTTAAAGGGAGGTTTTTAGTTTGGTCCGTAGGTATCCTTCAAGCTTAAGATTACACCCTCTTGAGCCCCTTTCAAGATAAATTTTTACATTTTTCGGTAGAAAAATGTCCCGGCTGAAAGCCGGTTCCTCTTAATATACAGGCTCGCTTTCGCTCGCCAGGATAAAATTAACACCTAAATGGCACGAAAGGTCTTAAAATTGACAGAAATGGGTTGAAAGTTCTTAACATCGTCAAAATAATGGGGCGAACGTCTTAACATTAGGAAAACAATGGGGCTAAACATGAGGGAGAAAGGAGTCAAGAAAAAAAATCCCTCGAGTGGATATCTCCCCTTAAGGGGGGTCACCGGCTTTGGTTCTCTCCTTTTCTCTGTTTCCATGGCTTGTATCCGCTCGGCCCTATTCAGCTGTTTTAAGACGTTTACCCCAATCCAGGTGTCAATATTTTCCTGGCGAGCGGTAGCAAGCCAGCATATATATATTTTTGTTTTACAGCAAACTAAATTTGTACATTTTTCGATAGAACAATTTCTCCGGCGAAGTCGGATTTCTTCATACAATGCTGGCTCGCTATCGCTCGCCAGGAAAAAAACGACACCTGGATGGGGGTAAACATCTTAAAACAGTAGGCTGAACTGGGCCGAATGGATACCAGCCAAAGAGGGAGGGAGAGAAAGAGAGAAAAAAAGCGAGGTGGGCTCCCTTAAGGGGGTGTTTTTTTCTCGACCCCCTTCTCCCTCATGTTCAGCCCCATTATTTTTGACATTTTTAAGTTTGTTGGTTTTAAGAGCTTTCGCCCAATCTCTCTCTCTCTCTCTCTCTCTCTCTCTCTCTCTCCCCAGTGTAATGCAATATATAGAGGGTAAATTTAGGAGAGAGAGAGAGAGAGAGAGAGAGAGAGCGAGAGAGGAGCCACGTGTGTTATAAGAGTGGCCACGCGCCGGAAGTGACTATAGTGCCCCCAGCTATTATAACCAATCCCTTCTATATCATTATTACACTCACACACACACACACACACACACACACACACACATTAATACACACACGTACACTCATATAAACTTAAACAGACACACACACTCTCTCTCACATTCTCTCTCTCACAAACACACATGGTTTTGTATTGAATTGTCAACTCTTACGAACCCCTCTCACTCCCACCAACACTCCCACCCTTTCACTCAGTCAGACTTCGCAGTTCTTGGTGATAGCAACAACGACACAGACCTTCCCATCATGGAGGTCCTATCACCAGTATATTATGTAGGTACGGTCGCGCTAATAAGTCATGTCCCAGCTGTCATTACGTTTGGCTCGTTCTGTGCTTGCTGTATTAAGGGGAGATTTCCACTTGCGGGATTTTTTTCTTAACCCCTTTCTCCCTCATGTTTAACTCCACTGCTATTGAGATTTTAAGACGTTCGCCCCATTAATTTGGCGATTTTATGAAGTTTCGCCCCATTTATGTCAATTTTTAGAAATTTCGTGCCTTTTAGGTGTCGAATTTTTCCTGGCGGGCGATAGCGAGCCTGTAATGTAAGAGGAAACGGCCTTCGGCCGGGACATTTTTCTACCGAAAAATGTACAAATTTATCTTGAATGGGGTCTAGGGAGTGTAATTTTTAAGCTTGATGAAGGTCTAGGGTACAAACTAAATACCTCCCCTTAATGTCAGTCAGATATTGAATAGGGCGGGTAAGTGTAAGAACATGTTTGAATATTTCACTCGATATGAAGAAATGAAGCTTAAATATTGCTGATACCAATTATTGATCAAAACATACTTGGTGCCGAGACATCACTTATTAGCGCGACTGTACAACCCAACTATCAGTGACACGGTATCTTGTGACCTATTCTGCTTCCCGGTTCCATGTCATCTCAACCAGTAGACCAATGTAACCAGTAGTTCTCAATCAGTGCCAAATCAACCAAGACCAACCAAACCAGTGCCAAGATATAGTACTAACCTAACCTAACCGAACCGTATTGGTTGCTTTGGTACTGGTTGAGAGCTACTGGTTGAACTGGTCAACTGGTTGAGTTGACCGGTCACCCTGCTTCCCACGTTAACCCTCTCCGACATATGACGCGATTTTGAGCCTTTTGGGGATACTGTAAAGCCTTTGTTACCATTTGTAGGTAGTAGGGGTAGGCAGCCCCGCCCAGGGAAGTACTACCGCCAAGGTTTCGGGAGACTCAGGGAATAGCCTGAATTCCATTTTCTCTCCCAGGCCTTGGTAGCTGGATACGTATCTTTCTGCCTCACACATCAGGGGTATCAGGAAAACCCTCTTTATATAACATACACATCCAACTTCACGACATTGCCTTACATCGCTATCCTCTATCCATAAAACACTACTCTTCCCACTACATATCATACATGTAACACCATACACTTACCTAATAAATATGGCAGTACAATTGTTAAGAGCAAACCTGGTGGTCCCTCGGATATCCACCCCCGGCAGGGTTGGGTCATTGACACAGGGCCCTCCCGGTCGTCATCATGCGACTGTGTCAAGAGCATTGCAACGTCCCAAAGCTGCTCGTCGGTGCAGCTTTTTCTTTAGTAATATAAGGGGACTTCACTCTAACATTAATTCTGTACACCAATTTCTTCAAGCAGAATCCCCTACTCTCCTTTTTTTGACAGAGACTCAAGTAACATCCACATCTGACACGTCTAGATTTAATTTTCCAGGTTATCAACTGCTCCAAAATATCAGACCTAAAGGAGGTGTATGTTGCTTCGCAAAATCTGAAATTGCCCTGGAGGAGGTTACTAGTTTCAATTGGTGATGGGCTGGTCTATCAGAATGAGAGCTGAGCGATCTCTGCCATACCCATAGCTTACTCTGACTGTTCCTTTTACTTATATATCTTCTAGATCTCAAGTGACGGCGTCTTTTCCGTGGATCGACCTCCCTACTGCCAACCTAAAAGTTGGCAGATTGGGAGCCAAAGCGTCACATTTTTCCCTTGCCCCTCAACTTTCCCTTCATAATTGCTGAGGGGCACAGGGCCTTGGGTGGGGCTTTGGTTTCCCGGGCGTTTCCGCGCCCTCCTCAGCTCCCTGCCTTAGAGTGGCTTCGGTCACCTGGGTTTTGTTAGTGGTAAGCAGGGAGGGTTTTGTGGGGGCGCTCTCTGGCCTTGGCCTTGCTCGGGACCTTGGGGCTGTTCGGCCAGGCAGCCTGGGGAACAACAACAACAACAACAACACCAACTAGTTTCAATTGTCCCTATTTTGATTATTCTATATACAAATTAATTTCTGCTGGTAAATTTAAATACATATGTTGCATCTACCGTTCCCCAAATACTCCTCCAGAGCAAAGTCTTTTTGATTCTCTGTCCTCACAACTCAGTGTCCTCAACTTAAATGCTTCTTCTGAAATCACTGTGTTGGGTGAGTTTAATGTCCATAATGTTGAATGGCTCACTCATTCAGCCAGGACTGATGATGCTGGTCTTGAATGTGAGCTATTTGCAGACTCATTTAATCTCACTCAACTAGTCAACCAACCCACCCGTGTACCAGATAATCCTAATCATAATTCCCACTTACTGGACTTATTTTTAACAACCAATTCAGAAAATTATGATGTTACAGTGAGGTCCCCGCTTGGATCTTCTGATCAGTCTGATACAGGCCACCTGTCTATCACCTACCACACCTTCCCACTCTGAACCTGTTTTGGTGAGTAAATGGCATTACGCTAGGGCAGACTGAGAGGGTCTTCAAGGTTTCTTTATTGATATTCCCTGGACCTCTTTCTTTTCTAATGATGCACACTCCACCTTGAGCCACATACAAGATTTTGTAAAAATTGGAATGGAAACTTTTATTCCTCATCAAAAGTACAGTAAAAGATCTAATTCACCTAAATGGTTTGACCATAATTGTGCTAGAGTAACTGAACAAAAAGCAATAGCCTACAATGCATACACAAGATCAAAAACACATGAAGCCTTTAATTACTTTAGAAACATCAGAAATCATGCCAAAACTGTATTAAACTAACTAAATCAAACTTTCTCCATAAGCAGGCAAATAAACTTCTAAATGATAACAAAATATTTTGGTCTACTCTTAACTCATTCAAATCCAACTTCACTACTGCTTCATCCATTCCACCATTAAAATCTCCGACTGGCAATCTTGTAAGTGACCCACGAGGTAAAGCTAACCTTCTTGCGGATATTTTCTCCACCAACTCAACCTTAGATGAAATAAATCAAGATGTCCTTGTACTTTATTTTAATTCGCCTGAAATTCCCTCACTTAAGATCCACACCAGACATGTCAAAACTATTTTGCAGAATCTCTCAGTAGATAAGGCTCCTGGTCCAGATGAAATTCCTCCAATAGTACTTAAGAATTGCTCCTTGGTGCTCGCTCCTGTATTGGCAAAAATTTTCCGTCTGTGTACTCATACCTCATGCTTCCCAGTACCCTGGAAAAGCAAACATCCATCCAGTTCCTAAAAAAGGTGCCTCTTCAGATCCATCAAACTACAGACCAATAGCTATAACTTCCACTCTTGGCAAAGTCTTTGAAATTATATTAAATAATCACATAATTAAGCATCTGGAGAATAATAAATTAATCAGTGATAGGCAATATGGTTTTAGACGATGTCGATCAACTGCAGACATTCTTTGCCTTCTTACGCATCAAATCAACCAGGCTACAGACCAACATGGTGAAACACATACAATAGCACTGGATATATCAAAGGCATTTGATAGAGTCTGGCATCAATCCTTATTGTCGAAGATGTCACACTACGGCCTTGCATCATTAGTTCCACTAATTTCTTCTTATCTTCATAACAGAAACATATGTGTAATGGTAGATGGCCTTTATTCTCAATTTCACTCAATAAATGCTGGTGTTCCCCAGGGATCAGTTTTGGCCCCAACTCTGTTCCTCATTCATATCAATGATCTTATATCTACCACTCATAATCCAATACATTCCTACGCAGATGACTCAACACTCCACAGTTCCTTCACATTTACCAATTCTTTCACCCAACCCGATCTTATAAATTCAAAATGAACACTGCAATTTCTCTGGAGCATGACCTTTCTAGAATTAATGATGGGGACAAGAGAATCTAGTTTCCTTTAATGCACAGAAAACCAAGTACATTCAATTTTCTAACCGACAGAATCTCACGGACTCCCATATATTTTTTAATGATGTAAATATTCCCACTTCCCCTAGTATTGACATTCTCGGTGTAACATTAACTACTAACTTGAGCTGGACACATTATGTTAGAAGCATTGCTAAGAATGCCTCTAAAAAACTGGGACTCCTGTACAGAGTTCGAGAATTCTTCACTGACGAGCAGTTGGCCGTAATATATAAAAGTCATGTGCGTTCTCAGATGGATTACTGTTCACCTCTGTGGGGTGGAAGTGGAGTGGTTGCATTGAGGCAGTTGGACAAAATTCAAAATAAAGTTATTAGATTAATCAATAACCCTGCAATCACACAGGACCTTCCTACATTATCCATACGAAGAAACGTTGCATCCCTTGCATTATTCTACAGATATTTTCACAGCAATTGTTCCGAGGAACTTGCTTCAATTGTGCCGCCTCTCCACATCTTTCCCCGTAGAACTAGGGCAGCTGAGAGCGCCCATGAATTTACACTTTCTCCTCCACAATGCAGAACTTCTGCTTATCAGAATTCATTTATCCCCAGAGCTACTACTCTTTGGAATTCACTTCCCTCGAATTGCTTTCCACAAACTTACAATCTACAAATGTTTAAATCCAGTTGTTACAAACATTTTATGAATGGAGGATGCCTTTAGGCACATGGACCTTTTTGTTTTATCTGTGTTTTTCCTTCCTCCGTTCATTGTCTCTTTAAAAAAAAAAAAAAAAAAAAAAAAATCAGGGGTATTTAGAAACATTTAGTTTAGTTACTTCAACCTCTGCAGTTGTCTTTGAGTTAGCTGTGGGCAGAACACTAATTTTGGAGAGGTAATTATAAGAGTGAGAGAACTCTATATCTTATTGCTAATCTGGCAACCTCTGCGTCGCCATAAATGCGTGAAAGGGTTAAGGGGAGATTTCCACTTGAGGGATTTTTTCTTTACCCCTTTCTCCCTCATGTTTAGCCCCATTGCTTTTGAGATTGTAAGACGTTCGCCCCATTAGTTTGTCGATTTTAAGAACTTTCACCCCATTTATGTCACTTTTAAGACCTTTCGTCCCATTTAGGTGTCGATTTTTTTCTGGCGAGCGAGAGCGAGCCTGTAATTTAAGAGGAACCAGCCTTCGGCCGGGACATTTTTCTACTGAAAAATGTACAACTTTATCTTGAAAGGGGGTCTAGGGGGTGTAATCGTAAGCTTGATGGAATTATAGGGAACAAAGTAAAAACCTCCCCTCAAGAATATCTACTTTCAACTTTCAACATTTAGACCACTAACATTATTGGTCTTATTGCTCTCTCCTTTTCCATTTCCCATGCTAAATGTGTTCCCCCTTTTTAAAGTATCTCTCTTTTTTTTAAACATATATATATATATATAAATTAGGCACTCCCAAGACACCCCTTCGAGATCAATTCGGGTCGCTATTGATCGCCGGGGGAAAAAATCGACACCTGAATGGCACGAAAGGTCTTAATATTGGCAAAAATGTGGGTACATGGTCTTAAAATTGCCAAACTAATGGGGCGAACGTCTTAAAATATCAAAACTAATGGGGCTAAACATGAAGGAGAAGGTGGTCCAGAAACCCCCCCCCCCTCTTACTATGGACCTAATGTACAGTTACTCCAAAAAAAATCGTGAGCCTTGTAAATTTTTCGTTATGCAAATATGGCCATCGGGATTTACAACCATTTTCTCTAGCCCTTTATGAGTTACAGCCTGTTTTCTTTAGCCTTTTATCTAGGAGTTACAGCCTATTCTCTCTAGCCTTTTATGAGTTACAGCCTATTTTCTCTAGCCTTTTGTGAGTTACGACCTATTTTCACTAGCCCCCTATGAGTTCCAGCCTATTTTCTCTAGCCCTTTATGAGTTACAGCCTATTATCTCTAGCCCTTTATGAGCTACGGAGGCTAGAGGGCAACACGTGTGGCCTCCTCATATTGAGTTGAGTATAGTTACCACCCAGCTTGGCGAGGCATGCAGACAGGCAGTAATCATTAGGCTAAGACCACTAACACGGGCAGAAGATAATTGGTCGAGAAGATAATTATTGCGATTGTATTATATATAGTATTTATTTAGCCATCTCTCTCTCTCTCTCTCTCTCTCTCTCTCTCTCTCTCTCTCTCTCTCTCTCTCTCTCTCTCTCTCTCTCTCTCTCTCTTTGTCGCTCTCTCTCTCTCTCTCCCACTCTCTCTCTCTCTCGCTCTCTCTCTCTCTCTCTCTCTCTCTCTCTCTCTCTCTCTCTCTCTCTCTCTCTTTGCTATCCTTTCCTTCCACTTTATCTTAGGGTTGCTATCTCTATTAGGATTTAGTCCTGGCCACCTCGCAGGGATCGTAAGATGTGTGTAGCCAGTGGATCTATGTAAATCTATGTATAATATATTAATTATATAAAGTAAGTGAGAGAGAGAGAGGAGGAGGTGGGAGGAGCCTAGACACGAGGATAACAAAACAGAGGAAGACGAAGAAGCAGAGGAAACTGGTTTGGTGTGTGGGTTGAGTTCGGAAGGAAGAAGAGAAAGGAGGAAGAAGAAGAAAGAGAAGTAGAAGGAGGGGAGGAAGAAGGAGGGAAGGACGGGTCGTAATAAGAAACAGGAGGAGGAGGAGGAGGAGGAGGAGGAGGAGGCTGAGGAGGAGACTGAGGAGGGGATGACATAATATACCTTTCAGCAAATACAAACTAAGCTCGTATGTTATATTTTCATTTATATATTTTTTAGTTTTTATTTAACTTTGTATATATATATGTATATTTATATTGTACGGTAATTATTTATTTATTTATTTTATTTTTGGGGGTAGGGTTTCTTCTCGTTATACTCTGACCAAAGCAAACTGTCATCACTCCACCTCTCCAGACCTTTTTAGACCTCCACCACCATCACCACCACCACCATCACCACCACCACCACCATCATCACCACCACCATCACCATCACCATCACCACCACTACCACCACCACCATCATCACCACCACCACCACCACCACCACCACCACCACCATCACCACCACCACCACCACCACCACCACCATCACCACCACCACCACCACCATCATCACCACCACCATCACCATCACCATCACCACCACTACCACCACCACCACCATCATCACCACCACCACCACCACCACCACCACCACCATCATCACCACCACCACCACCACCACCACCACTCGTCCTAATTCAAGGTTATACCCACATATACTGTATTGGTATAGAAGGAGCAGACAAAATGTGGGAGAGTGGGTGGGTGTGTGTGTGTGTGGGGGGACCCAGCGGGCAGCAGGCAGCAGGCAGCAGGTGCAGGCGGGTGCACAAAAAACGCCAAGTTTTAGACTTAAGGAGAGACTGGCCGTTTGTTTGGTCTATTAATGTATTTATTTATATATTTTTTTAGTTTCCTCGCTAGACCTCCATCAAGCTTAGAGAAACACCCCCTAGACCCCCCCCCCCCCCCCCTTCTAGATAAATGTGTAAATTTTTCGGTAGAAAAATTTCCCGGCCAAAGGCCGGGTCCTCTTAAAATTACAGGCTCGCTATCGCTCGCCAGGAAATAATCGACACCTAAATGGCACGAAAGGTCTTAACATTGACAACGAAATGGGGCGAAAGGTGTTAAAATCGCTAAACTAATAGGCCGAACGTCTTATAATCGCAAAACTAGTGGGGCTAAACATTAGAGAGAAGGGGGTCCAGAAAAACGGTCTGCCTCACCTTAACCTAACTGCAGAATATCGTCTAATGGTAGCCAACATAGGTCGGTATCGCAGTGGGCCGTTTAAGGGGAGGTTTTTAGTTTGGTCCCTAGATATCCTTCAAGCTTAAGATTACACCCCCTTGAGCCCCTTTCAAGATAAATTTGTACATTTTTCGGTAGAAAAATGTCTCGGCTGAAAGCCGGTTCTTCTTAAATTACAGGCTCGCTATCGCTCGCCAGGAAAAAAAATCGACACCTAAATGGCCCGAAAGGTCTTAACATTGATAGAAATGGGTTGAAAGTTCTTAAAATCGTCAAAATAATGGGGCGAACGTCTTAAAATTAGATAAACAATGGGGCTAAACATGAGGGAGAAAGGAGTCAAGAAAAAAATACCTCCAGTGGAAATCTCCCCTTAACCCTACCTGGTGCGAGGTGAGTTTTTTTATAAGGTCGCGCTAATGAGTCATGTCCCAGCTGTCATTACGTGTGGCTTGCTCTGTCTGTGCTGTATTAATGTCTGTCAGATGTTGAATAGGGTGGGTCACTGTAGGAACATGTTTGTATATGTCACTCGATAGGAAGACATGAAGCTTAGATATGGCTGATACCAATTATTGATCATAACATACTTGGTGCCGAGACATCACTTATTTGCGCGACTGTACCAGCTCTGTTTCACTCCTTTAATTTGGTCAAGACGTCTCGCCCAATAGTGTTAAGGGGGGTCACCGGCTTTTTTGTTATCTTTCTCTCCTTTTCTCTCTTTCCCTGGCTTGTATCCATTCGGCCCCATTCAGCCAACTGTTTTAAGACGTTTATCCCCATCCAGGTGTCGATTTCTTCCTGGCGAGCGATAGCGAGCCAGGATTGTGTGGAGAAAACCGGCTTCGCCGGAGACATTTTTCCATCGAAAAATGTACAAATTTAGCTTGCTGTCAAAAAAAAAAATATATATATATAGGCTGGCTCGCTCCCGCTCGCCAGAAGATTTTTTGACACCTGGGTGGGGGTAAACGTCTTAAACAGTAGGCTAAATGGGGCCGAATGGATACAAGCCAAAGAGAGAGGAAGAGAAAGAGAACAAAAGCGAGGTGGGGTCCCTTAAGAATCTCGGCACGAAGAATAAGAACATATCTGACGCGACCAAAGTAGGAGTTAAAACACACACACACACACACACACACACACACACACACACACACACACACACACACACACACACACACACCAGCCCGTAGCCTAGTAGGTAGAACTCTCGTCTCACACACGAAGGGTCGGGGGTTCAATCCCCGGCCGGGCGGAGACAAATTGGGCTTGTCTCCTTTCATGTGTTAGCCTCAGTTCACCTAGCTGTAAATAGGTACCTGGAATAAGTGGACGACGTTGTGACGTCCCATCTGGGGTTGGCAAAAATGGTACAAGGCGAGATGGGTATCATATGGTTCACCTAAGCTGATGGCTACCTAAGCCTTCGGGCGAGACGGTACCGTCTATAGTGAGAATGGTACCATACAGATCCACCCTAAGCCTTCGTTTCCGATGTCGCCAATTGGCTATATACAGACTACACACACATCCACAGCCATTCCAACAGTACATAAAACACTTAACATGCATTTCACACAATACATTCCCAGTTAAGGAGGCGCGATAATAATGAGCTTAGCTCGCATTGCGTGGATTCCCCTTGACGAACAAGTAACTGAGTAACACACACACTCACTCTAAACCACTGTTTGGACACTTGATCCTCAGTGTTTTGGAGGACAAGCAGCCTAGAAGGGTCACTAGACCTGTTTTTGCTTGATTTCCTTTGTACTCCTTTGTACTCACAGGATAGCCTAGTGGTCTATATATGGCGCTGCGCGCTGATTGTGTGGTCGATGGTTCGAGTCCCCCAGAATCAGAAAGTTTTTTTTCCGCTAACCCGATGGAGATAATCTTATCGTGGTTCCTCCCTAGCCAGGCTGATCAACAATCAACTTATGTTAGCCTACTCGTACTCTCCATTAAGTGCATCTGCGTTTGTACTATGGTGGAAACTAGGCACTTCACGGTCGCCAAAGGTCGCATGTGACCTCGTAGTTAAGGTCTAATATATCTTTATTTCACATTATTATAAGCTCTGTTCCACCTGGAGCAAACTTCCCACATAAATTGTAAGTAGTTCTTCAGTAGAGCAGTTGGAGAAGAGAGTAGACAGTTGTTTGCACACTGCAATCGGTACCGTGGTCACCCTAGCTCTCCGTCCACTTTTGTGTAGATACCTATTTATTCCTTGTGACTCTCTCTCTCTCTCTCTCTCTCTCTCTCTCTCTCTCTCTCTCTCTCTCTCTCTCTCTCTCTCTCTCTCTCTCTCTCTCTCTCTCTCTCCCTCTCTCCTCTCTCTCTCTCTCTCCTCTCTCTCTCTCCTCTCTCTCATTCTCTCTCTCATTCTCTCTCTCTCTCTCTCTCTCTCTCTCTCTCTCTCAAAAAAAAATACCGCCTCCCTCCCTCTTCTTTTTACTGTATCTCTAACCACTTATCCCTAGCCGCCTCCCCCCCCCCCCCTCTCCTCTCCTAACCCCCACACTACCCTCGCCTCTAATCACTCATTGCATAGGGTTGCTTTTTAAACCTCGGCTGACCGGTTGCTGCCGAGTCACCTGCATTCTAACCCCCCTCCCTCTCTCCCTCATTCACCCCCCCACCCCCTGCTCCCTCCGCCACCGCCCCTACTACTATTTCCGAATTCTTGCTTCTCCGCTTCCTCTCTCTCTCTCGCTGCTCCTTCTTCCTCTCTCTCTCTCTCTCTCTCTCTCTCTCTCTCTCTCTCTCTCTCTCTTCTTCCTTCTTTCCTTCCTCTCTCTCTCTCTCTCTCTCTCTCTCTCTCTCTCTCTCTCTCTCTCTCTCTCTCTGTCTCTGTCTCCTCTCTCTCATCGTCTCCTCTCTCTCCTGTCTCTCTCTCTCTCTCTCTCTCTCTCTCTCTATTACTCTCTCTCTCTCTCTCTCTCTCTCTATCTCCCCACCACTTTCCCCACCCACCCCACCCACCGCTAGGCCGCTCTAGGGTAGCCCACTAATCGAAATAAGCAGGAACGAGGTGGGAGGGGCCAGCAGAGACAGGACTTATGGGGCGGGCAGGTATTTTAAGCAGATATACATGGAGGTACTTGCTTTTTCTGCTGGACCCCCTTCTCCCCTACTAACTTCCTAATCCTGCCACGGACATTAGTTCCAGGGCAGTAATTCCCTTTCCAATGTTCCCTTACCCACTCTAAACCACTGTTTGGACACTTGATCCTCAGTGTTTTGGAGGACAAGCAACCTAGAAGGGTCACTAGATCTGTTGTTGCTTGATTTCCTTTGTACTTTGTACTCCCTCATGTTTAGACCCTTTTTTTTTTTTTTTAGACTCATTAGTTTTGCGAGTTTAAGACGTTCGTTCACTTTGTACATTTGTCGGTAGAAAAATGCCCCGGCCAAAGGCCGCTACCTTCAAAAATTAGGCTCGCTATCGCACACCAGGAACAAATCGACACCTAAATGGTACGAAAGGTCTTAATATTGACAAAGACATGGGGCGAAAGGTCTTAAAATCGCCAAAGTAATGAGCCGACCGCTTACAAATCTGAATACTAATGGGGCTAAACATGAGCAAGAAGGGGGTCCAGACAAACCAGCCCATCTCCCCTTAACCCTTTCAGTACCAGGATGTCCTTCTCGTTTTAGTCTAGCTAGATTTAGACGGTTTTATGCGGTTTAGGAAGGGACTGTGGTCATAAAAAACGGAGGTGTCGAGATAGTGGGTAGCTTCTTAATTAAATTCCGACAGGTCCTTCCTAACCTGAATAAAATCGTCTAATGGTGATCAGAATATAATGCAAAGGCCGTTACCTAAATACCGGTGACCTGTTTTTTGTTATTTCTGTCCTTTTCTCTCTTTCTCTGGCTTGTATCCATTCGGCCCCATTCAGCCAACTATTTTAAGACGTTTATCCCCAACTAGGTGTCGATTTCTTCCTGGCGAGCGATAGCGAGCCAGCATAATAAAAGAAATCCGGCTTCGCCGGAGAAATTTTTCTATCGAAAAATTTACAAATTTAGCCTGCTGTCAAACAAAAATAACAAATATACTAGCTCGCTACCGCTCACCAGTAAAAAATTGACACCTGGATGGGGATAAACGTCTTAAAACAATAGGCTGAATGGGGCCAAATGGATACAAGTCAGAGAAAGAGAGAAAAGGACAGAAATAAAAAAAAACAGGTCACCTCCCTTAAGGAGATTGTGTTTTTGTTTTTTACCTCTTTCTCCCTCATGATTAGTCCCTTTATTTATGAGATTTTAAGACGTTCACCCCATTAGTTTGGCGAATTTAAGAACTTTCGCCCCATTTCTTAGTCAATATTAAGACCTTTCGTGCCATTTGGGTGTCGATTTGTTCGTGGCGAGCGATAGCGAGCC